>JAGWCC010000238.1:0-600000 GCA_022651775.1 Drusus annulatus | reverse complement strand
TAGTTTTAATTACTTTATTTTAGTTACTTTTACATTGAAGTTTACAAGTTATCTAATTATTTCATTTTCTTTTTGACTCAATAATAATATTATAACTTATATGCCACTTATTATTTTGATTTATATGTATTTTAAATGGTGCTTACAGGCTATTTTGAATTTATTGATTGGCATAATTTGGATGGTTTCCCTCCGTGCATTATAACATTTCATCCCTTTATAAAGTAAGCTGTTTTGTCTATTGGCTTTATTGTTTTTTGACAGTCATTTCTTTGAATGTCTTTGTATTATATTTGTGAATAACCACGTTGTAGATAATTTTGTCGGAAAAATATTTTGGTAACAAGTTGTTCTACATTTTATGTATAAATATCAATGTGTTTAATGTTAGCATCTGTTTCACTGTTAAACAATTTATTTCCTCTGACATTTTAGAATGAATACAAAAGGGTTAACCACGATAAAAGTGTGTGGTATTTTCCGAAAAAAAAAAATTATAAAATAAATTTACGAGTTTTCTCCACCTACCATTTAACTAAAATATGTAGTTCCAGGTGGCAAACGGGCTAGCGACTGAAAAAAACCTCCACCTTTTTAGCTATATAAGGTTAAACTCCTGCCCTAATTTGAATTACCATAAATTTTGCGCGTGTTCACTGTCCAGACAACTACCGCTAGCAACTTGGTCCTGGGCTCCTCTGGGGCACTTATAAACCGTATGTAAAAAGTGGCTTAATTCTACGGAAATAAATGGTTTTAACTAAAGTTTGACAGTAAAATACAGAATTTTAATAAATGGGAACAGAAAACATTAACTACTAATACAACGCCGATTTTGGAACAATTACAGTGCATTCAGATGAGAGGATAACACAAGTTCAACTCCCGAATTTCCGACATTGGATGGAGAAAAACGGCAAACTTTTTTTCTCCCTTAAATTGTGTCTTTGTCATACAGTTTTTATTTTTTTATTTAACATATTATAAATGGATTATTCGATGAACACATTTCAAAAATTTTTGTCTTACAATCATCACCCTTACATTGTTAAAAATAACAAATTCGTATATTACTTTATAATATTATGTTGAATCATTTCGTTTCGGAAAGTACCTACCACTTATTTCTGAATACCATTTTAACATTAGACCATATTGCTTTTTAAAAGTTAAATTAAAAAAGAGAAGGAAATAATCAAAATTATGCCAATCAATAATTAACATGATTATTAAAATGAATAAAAATCAAAATAATAAGTAGTATATAAGTTAAAATATTATTAAGTGAAAAATAAAATGAAATAATTAGAGACTTTTGTTAACTTCAATGTACAAGTAACTAATATAAAATAAATAAAACTAAAACAAAAATCTATTTTCCTTTGAACTATCTTGTTGTTGCTATTTTAAAGTGCCCAATTAAATTATGGCAGCGCACCGCATTTTTTCTGCATTTATTTGTCAGACTTTACATAAATATTATATTGTTGCAAACTATTAAGAAATATTAAAATTTAATTTAATGTCCTTTCAAAAGTTATAGTAATATTGCCTTCGAAAAAAAGCGTTTAACCCTTTCGGAAACAGCTCATTATCATTAGCGCTACAATCTCAAGAATTGTGATCACTTTCAGGAAACGCTTCCATTTCTGACTTAAATCCCTTTATTGCCTTATGCTTTGTTGCGATGTTTGATTCTACACCATCTAGCCACGTAAGTTCAAACCCAGGGCCGGCCCTGTGCAGGCGCAATTGGAGCAGTCTGCTCCAGGCGGTGAATTGCTGAGGAACTGATAGTACCTAATTATAGTGTTTTTGTATTATATACATGACAAAAACAATATTATTCATGAATAGTATGGTTTTTACTTCTATGGAAGGCAATCGAACCCGTGATTTTCCGGCCCGGCGGCGCGGATTTTAAGATCAGCGCCTCTCGTTTAATACTTGAAACGAGTTGGTACCTATCTTCAGTTCGAACGAAAAATTTACACTGGGTGTTAAAAAGAGACGATATTATGTAGAAACAAGAAGTGCAAATGAGAAATAAATTGTCGTAAATTTAGTTCAATGAAATAATGATACAGCGCTTTACGAATTTATGGTGTTGTCGCATTTTTACAGCAATACCAGCTATTTTTAAAAACAATTTAGAATTTAAACGCACAAGTTTTTCGTTTGTTGTCTTGTTATTTTTTTAACAATAATAAATATGTTTTGAACTAATCTCATGTTTAAAATACAATAACTATAATATGCAATTTTGATTAAAAACAACACCTGTACTTTACATCATTCGGTTCCATAGAGTTTCAGAAAACGACATCTAATTTCCGACCCCAAAGCTTGCATTTTGCCCGCAAAGGTTTATTTTTAAAATTAATGTTACATTTTGAGATTTTTTTCAATCAATCGTCTTAAGTCTATCATTCTTATTAGAATAACAAAGGTTCACTTCATTCGGTCTCATAGAGCCTGCGATAACGACATCTACTTTCCGAACCCAATGCTTACATTTTGCCCGCAAGGTGGTTTTTTTTTAATAAATGTTGCTTTTTAAAGATTTTTTCATTGAATCGCATTTAAATACATCATTCTTAACAGAATAACAAAATTTCATTTCATTTGGTCTCATAGAACCTGAAAAAACTACATCTCACTTCCGACCCCAAGGCTTACAGGACCCAGGGCTTTTGCCCGCAGAGTGATATTTTTTTAAAATAATTTTACTTTCGGAAGATTTTTAATTAATCGTCTTTAGTCTATAATTATTAATAGAATTCTACAAATTCATTTCATTCGGTCCCATAGAGAAAAACAGTATCTAATTTCCGACCCCAAGCCTCGCATTTTGCCAACAATGTGATATTTTTTTTACCAAATGTTAGTTTTAGAGGATTTCTTCCAATAAATCGTCTTTAGTTCGTCATTCTTAACAGAATTCTAAAGATTAAGTTCATTCGGCTCCATAGAGCCTAAGAAAAGTACATCTAATTTCCGACCCCAAGCCTCGCATTTTGCCGCAAAGTAGCATTTTTTTCTCTAACAAATGTTACTTTTGAAGGATTTTTTCAATTTATCTTCTTTAATTCATCATTTTTAACAGAATTCCAAAGATTTGTTTTATTCGGTCCCATAGAGCTTGAGAAAACGGCATCTAGTTTTCGACCCCAAGGTTGACATTTCGCCCGCAAAGTAGTATTTTTTTTAAAATAAATGTTACATTTTGAGGATTTTTTTCATTTAATCGTCTAGAATCCTGCATTCTTAACAGAATAACAAAGGTTTACATCATTTGGTTTTATAGAACCTGAGAAAACGACATCTGATTTGCGACCCTACTAAGGCTCGGATTCCGCCCGCAGTGTTTTTATTTTTATAAATATTACTTTCTGAGGATTTTTCATTCAATCGTCTTATGTCCATCGTTCCTAACAGAATTCCAAGGGTTAATAAAGATTCGGTCCCATTTAGTCTGAGAAAACGGCATCTTGTTTTCAACCCCGAGGCTGGCTTTTTATCCTTAAATTTGAAGATTTTTTCATATTTTTTCTTGTGATGGATTTTATCATTGAATCTTCTGCATTCCATCATTTATAGCACAAACTAAAAGCTTAAGTTCACGAATGAACTATAATTAAACAATGAATTATTTTATTAGATATAATTTCGGTGTTTTATTTTAGGTTTTGACAAGGGGCGCAAAACATTTCACTTGCGCCAGGCGCCGTTTGGCTCAGGGCTGGGCCTAAATAAACCTATTAGGTCATCGCTTATCTTCTGGCCTCGCCACAACTTTCCATAGTAATTTATCTTGTATCAGTTGATGTACATCATGCACAAAATCCAACCCGCAGTCCCCCGACTTAACTTCAAATTAAGATTAGTTATGAGTGCTATAATAATAGCTCGTTATAATAATTTGCGTGTTCTTTACTTATTACTTAATATGGTGGAAGACTAAACATTTAATCACCGTAATGTTTCCTATTCCTATAACAGTTACCATCGATTTCCCATAACAGTGGCGTGTATGAGCAGGGAGCACTGCGAGCGACTAAACTTGAACTCGATTAAAAGTTTGAGTAGCAGACGAATGAATTTAACAATTCGGGCCCTGGGGTCACGTTGATGGGCAAAGATTTGCAGAAGTTGTGTTAGATTTTTTATTATAGTTGAACAAATAACTTTTCAAAAAATTTGGTGCAAACCGACTTATATTTCTATTGATTTGTTTTACCGGTATTTCAAAGGAAAAATCTTGGAAGAACTAGCATCATTATTATTTATGGCACCGTTGGCTGTCGGGAAATCCGTGCTTAAAATTCTTCCACGTTTGATAATAAACTAATGGGGATGGGTTGTATTTTCGACTCGTTCTTGTACTGGATAGCTCTACATCGGAACGATTTCTGACTTTTGTATTTATGCTTTGTGACTTTTGCGTATGTGTTGTATTTTGGTTTTAGCAGTGACTTATCCAGGTTCGAGTTCTTAGTTTGGCGATTGACGTGTCTAAAGTGTCTGAGGATTCCTTGTATGCAGAAAGTTGACAGCCTCTTATAAATGCCTGGCTATTCCAGAATATCTTTTAGCATTCATCTCCAGCATCACATATCGAGGGCGTCTATTCATTTCATGTGCTGACTTTAAGCGACCAAGTTTCCATGCCGAATGGAAACATAGAAAAAATCAGCGGACGAGTCTAATATTCATATAACTTTGCTGCATCCCACAACTTTTCGATCAAAGGGCTAACAAGCCTGCCGGGTCCCGAGCCCTTTTCCCATTCCGTTAACATATAATTCGAGCCCCGGGGGCATGGCTAATGTAACTTTGATGGTATGTCCTCAACGTGATGAGCAACTGTGCAGGTACGACAAATTATAAAACTTTACGAGTCTCCAAAGTCTTTCGGGAGGTATTTTAAATTAAAATAAGATAACAATGTGCATGTGCTGCTTTTCGCAGGTGATCTGAAACTCTTCAAACTCATAAAAACCATAAATGATTGTTCTCACATTCAAATTAATTTAAATAAGTTACATGATTGGTGTAAACTTAACCCACTTTTTTTAAATATAAGTAAATGCCACTCAATCAGATTTTTTAGAATTATTCACCCTTTCGACTATGATTATAAAATTAATGATAATTTTCCCTAACATCTGTCAATGAAATTAATAACCTCGGCATTACTTTCGATTCTAAATTAAATTTTCTCTCACATATCAATATAATAATAAGTAAAAGTTTAAAATTGCTAGGCTTTATTCTTGATGCCAATTCGAAATGCCAGTGAATTTAAAAATATTTCTACATTGAAAATCATGTACTCTTCATTAGTTCGAAGTCAAGTCGAATATAATTCTTCTGTCGGGTCCCCTCACTTTAAAATCATCCACTCTGATTCCATTGAAAAATTGCAACATAAATTTCTAAGATAAATTAACTACAAACTCGGTCTATAATTATTTAATGAAATAATTAAAATTATTAACACTCTCAGACAGGAGACTTGTTTCCGACTTGACTTTTATTTTGAAAATTGTTAATGGTATTATATACAGTCCTGATTTAGTTAGCTTAATTACCTTTCATGTACCTAACAGAACCACTCGATCCAAAATTCTTTTTAAATGTAACAATAATATCAGGTATGAGTCATTTAGATACTCGCTTGTACCTAGATTGCATACAGTGGGTAATTATTGCGCTGAAATAGTAGATATATGTAACTGTACTGAATCTAGTTTTAAAAAGGCTATAATAGCATACCTCTTTCAAAAATATTACTGTTAATTTATTGCATTATAATGTAATATAATATTATAATATTTCTATTAACTTACTTAAGTTTTTGGGTGCTAATCATTTACTCTATGTTATTTTTATGTCACTATTATTTAATGTTATATATAACACTGTTATGTAAAAGTCCATAAGAGCGTATATAGTTAAATAAATAAATAAAATTATTAATGTTTTTAAAGAAATACTTTCATATTGCTGGAAAATGTTGACAATGATATTTAAATAAGGTGTTAAAATCATTAACATTTGACCTTATATTGAATAACCTATTGTGTACTCTTCAGGTCAACAGCTGGTAGGTACCATATTTTTGTATAAAAATTAAAATCTTTAACATTGATGGCAACACCATCAAAATTATCTCGTTTATCAAGACGTGTTTCTTTGGTAAGCTTCTTAATCATTATGGATAGTAGTTGATATCTGAAATGGGGTGTCACTGCGGCTCTAGTTACCAGAAATAGGGGAGGAAGAAGTATTTATCAAGTTAATTTTAGAATTGGTTATTGGTACCGGGAAGGATTCATCGGTAAGCTTTATATATGTTTTAAATATTTAAATAATATTAATAATGTAAAACAAAAATAAGAAATTGAAAAAAGCCAGACTAGACTATAAAAATAAACAATGGTCATGACCGTGAAGAGATATCGAGTCGACGTTGCAAAGTGGTATTTTTTTAATAAATGTTACTTTTGTTTTTTTTTTAATTAAACGTCTTGAGTTGGTCATTCTTAAGAAATGTTACCTTGTGAAAAAAAAATTAATTAATCGTCTTATGTCCGTTTTTTCTTACCAGAATTAAGAAGGTTCATTCCATTCGGTTGCATAGAGCCTAAGAAATCGGCATCTAATATCCGACCCCAAGCCTCGCATTTTGCCCGTAAAGTGGTATTTTTTTTAACAATTGTTACTTTTAGAAGATTTTTTCAATTAATCGTTTTTATTCCGTCATTCTTAACAGATTTTCGAAGATTCACTCCATTCGGTTTCATAGAACCTAAGATAACGGCATCTAATATCCGACTCCAAGCCTCGCATTTTGCCCGTAAAGTGGTATTTTTTTTAACAATTGTTACTTTTAGAAGATTTTTTCAATTAATCATTTTTATTCCGTCCTTCTTAAGAGAATTCTCATGATTCACTTCAAACGGTTTCATAGAACCTCAAATAACGGCATCTAATATCTGACCCCAAGCCTCGCATTTTGCCCGTAAAGTGGTATTTTTTTTAACAATTGTTACTTTTAGAAGATTTTTTCAATTAATCGTTTTTATTCCGTCCTTCTTAAGAGAATTCTCATGATTCACTTCAAACGGTTTCATAGAACCTCAAATAACGGCATCTAATATCCGACCCCAAGCCTCGCATTTTGCCCGTAAAGTGGTATTTTTTTTTAACAATTGTTACTTTTAGAAGATTTTTTCAATTAATCGTTTTTATTCCGTCATTCTTAACAGATTTTCGAAGATTCACTCCATTCGGTTTCATAGAACCTAAGATAACGGCATCTAATATCCGACCCCAAGCCTCGCATTTTGCCCGTAAAGTGGTATTTTTTTTAACAATTGTTACTTTTAGAAGATTTTTTCAATTAATCGTTTTTATTCCGTCATTCTTAACAGATTTTCGAAGATTCACTCCATTCGGTTTCATAGAACCTAAGATAACGGCATCTAATATACGACCCCAAGCCTCGCATTTTGCCCGTAAAGTGGTATTTTTTTGTGAACAATTGTTACTTTTAGAAGATTTTTTCAATTAATCGTTTTTATTCCGTCATTCTTAACAGATTTTCGAAGATTCACTCCATTCGGTTTCATAGAACCTAAGATAACGGCATCTAATATCCGACCCCAAGCCTCGCATTTTGCCCGTAAAGTGGTATTTTTTTTTAACAATTGTTACTTTTAGAAGAATTTTTCAATTAATCGTTTTTATTCCGTCATTCTTAAGAGAATTCTCATGATTCACTTCAAACGGTTTCATAGAACCTAAAATAACGGCATCTAATATCCGACCCCAAGCCTCGCATTTTGCCCGTAAAGTGGTATTTTTTTTAACAATTGTTACTTTTAGAAGATTTTTTCAACTAATCGTTTTTATTCCGTCATTTTTAACAGAATTCTTTAGATTCACTCCATTCAGTTCCATAGAGCCTTAGAAAACGACTTTTAATATCCGACCTTGCGTTTTGCCCCCAAAGTGATACTTTTTTTTAATATTTTAACTTTTGGAAGATTTCCCAATTAATCTTTTTAAGACCGTTATTTTTTAAAGAATCCTGAAGTTTCAGTTCATTTACTTCCATATTGCCTTAAAAAACGACATATAATTTCCCACCCCAAACCTCGCATTTTGCCTGCAAAGTGGTATTTTTATCAACGAATGTTACTGAAAGAACATTTTTGCAATTAATCGTCTTTATTCAATCATACTTAGCAGAATTCTGAAGATTTACTCCATTCAGTTTCATAGAACCTAAGATAACAGCATCTAATTTCCGACCCCACGCCTTGCATTTTGCCCGTAAAGTGGTATTTTCTTAACAAATGTTACTTTCAGAAGATTTTTCATTCTATCGTTTTTATTCCGTCATTCGTAACAGATTTTTGAAGATTCACTCCATTCGGATCTATAGATCCATAAGGAAACGATATCTCATTTCCGACCTGACCTTGCATTTTGCCTCTTAAGTCGTATTTTTTTAACAAATGATGTTACTTTTGTAGTTCATCAGTCATTCTTAACAGAATTCTAAAGATTCAGTTCATTCGGTACGGTAAGTTTAAAGAAACGGCATCTCATTTCCGACCCCAAGCCTCGCATTTTGCCCGCAAAGTGTTTTTTTCTTTTTAACAAATTTTACTATTATAGATTTTTTCAAGCTAATCGTATTTTGTCCGTTTTTCTTAACAGAATTCTGAAGATCCATTCCATTCGGTTCCAAAGTTCCTAAGTAAACCACAATGTAATTTTTTTTATAAATTAATATACGAGTACATACACAGAAACAATGTATCAGTAACATCATCTTCTGCAATTAATTTTTTTAATTTGTAACGCAAGTTGTGGTTTTATTGTGTTTTGTTATTTTTTAACAATACACGAATCATTATGTAACTCCGCTAATCTTACATTGCAAATTATTTCAAACATTTCATTTTTTGATTTGTTAGTTTATATTTATAAATTTCTGTTGACATTGATTACATTTCTATAAAAGTGATGATTTTTGTGAATAATACTCATAAATCCAGGTGGAAAATAGCGAAGTTGCGTACCATAATTACAATATAAATTATTTTGTTAGACATAAAAAAAAGTTTATCGAAAAGGTTTGTGTTTAAATTTAGGTTTTGACAAGGGGCGCCAATTTTTTTCGTCTTATTTTAATATAGGTAAAACTCACGATGTTATCTATTATCGTATATACAAAACTACGTTTTTATTGTTATTTCAATTATTTTGTGTGTCCTTTTATACTTTTCTCTATCTGTCCGCTTTCTATTTAACAAGGATTTTAATTGGTTTTTGATGCGTTATTTTTGATAAAACAAAATAAAGAAGCATATTAATATAAATGTATTCATTTTCAGTTTCTTTATACTACTGCCATCTGGTTTCAGTTCTGGTCACATTGTTCACAACTAGCATTTTAGCAGTGTCCTTGAGTCGGTAAAACAGGTAATCTTCTTCCAGTAGAGACATCTAGCGAGCAATTTTAACATCAGGTTGCAGCTGTCAGGCGGTTAAAATGCAAACAATGCAACGGATGTTTGAATCTCGCGCAACGATATTTTGCTATTCAAAATGTCTCGATGAAGTTTTGAATTAAATTCTGTGTTATTTATCAAGAAAAAACAGTGCTTCAGACGTTATTATACAGGTAAGAATAATGATATGTTTGTTTCGCAGAAAATATCCTATGAAAATGTTATTTTTTTTATGAAATTAACCCACCATGTGGTGGTGATGAGGATTATATTATTTTATTCACAACGAAAACTGTATTTGCGCGTTAATAAGTAATTTAGATTATTCATTGTAGAATATAATATAATTCAGTAAAAAACGTTAATTCAACGTTTTAATTTAGCACAATTCTAAGACAATTATATAAAACGGGAATGTTAAATTCTTGTTGAATCTATCATGATTATTTGTTTCGCTGTATATTTTCTACTACTACTAGAACTACTAATTTGTTGGAATCGGTATATCATTAATGTAATATTAAGCTTACACGTTTTGATCCCAAATTTCTTTAGTCAATTACCTTTTTCTTTCATTTTAGAACTCTTAATCGAAACTAAAAAGTATTTAAATCATTCAAGATGAGTTATATGATCAATAACAATGCTTTTGAAGTGGACCCGAGCCCCAGAAAGAAGCGGAAGAGATCTCTTCAATGCACAAACGCGTATTTGAACCCTGCGTTAGATATTCTCTCTACAGAAGACGCCATGTGTAACAACTTCATGGAAATTGCCCCATCTAAACGAACCAGAAGATCTCAGAGTTGCGAGAGCAGAATTTCCTTTGAAAACGCTGCTTTAGATCTCCCAACAAAAGCCTACAACGAACTACTGAGAAAGGAACTAGCCAATGTCAATGAAAAGCTGACGTCTATCGCCGAAATACCGAGTCCAACTTACCAAAATGCTTATCGCAACAATGAATCTCTGAGCATGGTCGAAGAAAAGTCTATCCTTTCCCGACTAAACGATAACATCAGACAAGTTAATTCGACGCCAGTTGTCAGCGGTAATTGTGTTGTAAACGCCGCGCCAGTTTCGATCTAAGTTTCATTGAAAAACTAGGAATCGACGATAGTGAAAACGGCGAAGCTTTATACTTGGATGACGATCTTAATGAAAGTAATATCATGGAGATTAAAACGATTACAACAATTACAATGAAAAAGCCGCAACACTATAATGTTCCTGCGAAGAATACGAATCCTTTTCTCAATTGCAATTTAGATTACGACACCATTGAAAAAGCCGCAGAATCGAAATCTAATTTTCCTTTTGATATACAAGTGCAGGCTGCCGATTGTACTGAGAATGATAGTATTACATCTTCATCTGCTTATGAAGCCATGTCTGAACCCGAAATAGACTCAATTACATCAATTGACGACATTGTTATGCCTAGACGTCTATTTACCGACGATGATAATTCGATACAATACATTGACGACCAATCGATTGCTGGTGACAACAAAAACTTCGGCCACAGCACTGTAAATAACAACACCATCAATTGTAACTTTTCATCAACATCTTACGGGGATAAACCGGTATTTGTTTTTGAAGGAATGAATAAACAGAGTAAAATACTCGGATGTGATGTAACCAACATATCCCAAAACGAAATCTTCAATGGTGAACAAAATTCTGTGCACACAAAAAGAGTTTCTATTCCGAATTTAAACAACAATATTGAAGCCACTTTCAAAGACAATTCTAACAATCGAATTGAAATTTTTAAAAAGCAGCCCACAAAATCAAACAATAAGATATCATCAAAAATTTTCAATAAGATTAAAGATGTGTTTAAGCATGACAAGAAATCGGCACCAAAGAATGAAAATTTACCAGTAAATAATCCATATGAAGTTGTACGCAGAGCCCCAGTTCAAGAGAAATCAAAAAAACCCCTACCAGTTTGTTTTGTAAATCCTGCACTTAATTTGAATACAACTGCAGAGATGGAATGCGAAGAATTCAACAATGAAACCATGAAGTCTATGTATTCAACTGCATCAGGCTACAACAATCGTAACCCATTTCAGATAACGCCTATGAAACACGCAAGAGAAAATCAAATTCTGTACGATAAAGAAAACTTATACGTCTCGCAGACAATGAGTAACGGCGTAGACTTAAGTGACATCTGTTATCAGTCTGAAAACATGGGTAAGAAACACGTCAGGTTCGATTCCACATTAAATCATGAGAAGGTCATAACTGGAAACAGTTTTGACTCTGATCGTAATAGTGTCAGCTCTTCTGGCTCAAGTCAAAGTGCCAATCAAGTTACGCAAGTTTTCCACCAAATAGATTCTGAGATAGATGAATTTCATAATGAACTGGAAAACTGCTTCAACGAGAAGAAGTTCATAACTCAGAATCTATAAGGTAACATTCCCAACATTTTACCAAATCATTGTCCTTATATTAATACTAGAAGGCGAAGGTCTTTCCTTGTTTCTCATTCCAATTTATGGTACTAGTTAACTTGAATTATTTAAGGTACTTTAAATACCTTTCCAAAGATTACAAAAACTCATTTAGTTAGAGTTTGCTTAGAAAAACATTCCTTGCCAACATAATATTTTTACCAAAGTTTTTATTTTATTTTAATGTGTACTTTATTTGAATTGCTGTTTACAGAAGGAAGTGAATATGCAATTTGCAAATTGAGAAAATTATCTTATCTTCGTCTCGAATTAAGTATCTGTAAATACAACCAAAAATTAACCAAAGTTCCACTGTTTTTGGCAAATATTATGACTCAATTTGCCAAATACTTGTTCAAACCAAATTGTGTATCATTCTAATAGACTTTTAAGCAGTAAGCAGTATTAATAAGTTCTTAAGTGCACCCGATTAACCGTATTATGTTTCTGATTGTACTTTTTGACACTGTTGTACCAAATTAACATTGTCAATTTACCAAGAATCGTTATTTTTGATTTGTTAACAGGTTGATCGATGCAGCAAACAAATCACAATAGTAATAATAAATTGTACATCGATGCAATCAATTTCTATGTTGGTTCCGTCTACAAACCAATTTGTTCAATTGCCAACCAATTGAGAATCTTTATAGCTTAATGATTTCGACATTTGATCACTTATATGTATTGAATGGCACTGCACCTATTTCTATGTTCATTTAAATCCCTATTTATTTTACCATAATTTATTGTTAAATGTTTAATTTATTTATTTTGTTGAAATGAATTCACTATGAATGTTGTTGTGAATCGTTTTAGTGGATTGTTAGCTGCTTTGAGTAATAATTGTATTGAACTTAGTTTGATAGATTGAAGCTAAATCTAATCTAGTTTTAAGTGACTGCCTTCATCGATTAACGCTTGGTTTTCCATAGCAGCACAATTTATTTTTAACATTAATTTGTAATGTACAAGTCTGCTTAACTCCACCTTTGGTTGAATATAGCAAGCATTTATCTTGTTTCAATCCATTAAAAATATTTTAATTAAGGATAATAACTTAATCTACTTATTTATTTGCTACCAGACCAGTTTTTACCCTGCTATGGGCATCTTTAGACTGGAACCCAGCAGTATGTAGTAAGCCACAATGAACAACATATTGCAATGGAACAATTTTTTTATCATTACTGTTTTTTTAGATTGTTAATCAATTTTAAATGATTATTTATCACGCCCTGTTGAATTTTTAGAATTCTTCCTATAGTATTTTGTTTTGTGGATGCGATAATTTTGTACCTGTGAACCATAATTATAAAAATATGATATTTTTACTATTTAAATCTCATTGTTTATCTGGAATCTACAAGATCTGTCTTGCATAAAATATTTAGTCATGTCACAAGTTTACCAGTTTATTAACTGGTTCCGTACCTTATTGATTATTTCTAATTATAAGTCATAGTACATTAATTTATAGTTTTTTTTTTTGTATGGGTTCCCTTTTTAAATAATGGTTGTGAAAAGAGTGGTAGTCTCATTCTTATTTAGTATTGTTTCAGCTTTAGGTTGTAGTTTTCCAAAGACTGTATTCATATTTCGATACTTGTATACCTTCGGCCAATTAGTCTGTAGTGCATTTAATTCAATTGATTCGTTCCGACTGTCTGGTGAGTTTCGCCATCACTTTGAATAAATGTATTATCAAAATAAATGCAACTCTTTCATTTACCTTGTAACACCAGAAACAATTAGTATTATTACGAAGCAACCTGTGTGGTATCAAAGATTCATGTAACAATCATTGATGACAGGAATCTATAAAAGCGCTCGACACACGAAGCCTCTCTTTCACCATGAATCATTACCAAATAAAGGTCTCTTATATTCTAATTATTTTAGTGTAGTAAGCATAAAGAAGAACACAACCCATTGAAGCTGTTTTATGTGACAAAATGCATTACCTGTGCACTTTTTTACTTCTATTTGGCAGCATATTCCAGATTAATTGTTGAATGCTGTTACAATTAGAATATCCTAAAATAAGGCAAGTAAATGGTTGAAGAATAAAACATATATTATTGTTTCAATTTATTTAACGAATCAAAGATTTACCCAAGAGATTGGCAAGTATTAGTAAAAATAATTGTTGGGGGGGGTTTTTGGGTGCAAAAATAAATGAAAGTCTGTTCAAATGCCACCTCTGTGTGTTTGTGGACCAGTTATAACCATGTACACCTAATGATAATTAGGATCATGGGAAAAGGGTTGTTATTTGTGGAAACAGTAATTACATTACAATACTTATTCATACAAATACAGCGTGTGCGGATAAAACCTTGAACCCAGATACTGAACACACATTAGCATTATCTAGTCTATTCTTCCAAGACTGAATGGTGGAATTGCATTAGTAGGTCAGTCGAATTGATCAGTATAAACATAACTGATAAAATGTGTGTTCATTCATATTTAACTGACGGTTGGATTAAATTGAAATGAAGCTCTATGTGATTTTACATCCGAGAAAACAACATCTCAACAGCCATCTTCATTGGGGGAAATTGGTAAAAAAGTATGCTAACTGAGATCGATCCCAATCCTAAACACAATAATATTATGATTAAATTGCGTGAAAAATAATTTCGAGTGAAAACACAGTGTTTCTTACAAGAAATCTCGGCAAACAACGAAAACATAATCAGTTAGCGGCAGCTGGTTTGGTGGCCGGCGGCCGGCTTACGAGCAAGAACAGATGGCATAAACATCAAGTGACAGATGACAGCTGTGATCTTTATCTATAGATTATTGCAGAACGCAGATGAAGGATTTATATCAAAAAGTGCTAAATAGTGATGTACCCGACCAAGACAAATATTTTCACTATCGAAATTGTTCGATTAAAAAATATATTGACTTTATTCACGATATGCGTCTAGAAAAAATCATTCATGTGAATGTTTTATTTCTAAAATCGATAATTTTATTCTAGAATAACCGATTAAAATGGATATCTACCCGAAAACTAAAGACATCAATCGAATTACCCAAAAGACATTAAAATGTGTTGTCGTTTTTTTTTTAATAAAAAATTCTAGTGCTCTTCTGTTGAACCGAAGGACTACATGAATTTCATAATAATGTAGCGACAAATAATTCGAAATAAAATGTCACATTTTTCTGTAACATTTATTATACCGCTACTACGTCTCACATCAATTAATCAAATACAAAAAAGCATATTCTATCTCATAGGCATAAAATACAAGACACGCCATATTCATACAAATTGAACGATAAATGTGGCACACACTTAATTTCAGTTACAAAGCTTATAACGCTTATAAAAAGGATAGCCATACCAAACAGAATATGTGTGTACGAATGAGATGGCTATATGAACGTCCGGCGTTACTGTTGTAATCTCTCTTCCCCGACGAACTTACTGAGCTACTAGCCAAGTAGAGTACGACGTACGGAAACGGTTGTCTTCCACACACCTATGTATATCTGCATTCGCTTTCTCACATTATTTCGGTTGAAGTGCTCCCGTTTTCCCGTGACAGCTTGTCTGTCGAACGAATGTTTGTGTGAAACTGAAAGCAGTAAATCTCAGGTATGTACGAGTATCTTGGACTCAGCTTAGTACATTCACACGCGTTGTATGTAACGTATCTACATTATTTAATTCATTTAAGTTTTATCCCCCAACACTATGCCAAAACTAAAAATAAGCTGATATTGTTATCTTTTAGTAGAAAGCAATCACTTTGTGGTTTGACATATTTAATTAAAATTAAATAATATTTCTTTATAAGACCACAGATTTTATTTTAATGACCGACCGATGTCGTTTAGCCTAAGCATCATCAGGGTACAAAATTAAATTGAATTTTGTACTCTGATGATGCTTAGGCTTAGTAAATTAAAATAAAATCTGTGGTCTTATACAAAGTTTTTATTTCATTGATATTGATATTGTTATATTTACAACTACTTAAACTTACCATGTAATGTTTATTTTTTATTTAACTATAATTACAAAAAGTCTAGGTATATAATGTACTGTAAAAATACCCGTAAGCGTATATTATATAGATACAATGAACAATGAAATTAATTAATTAATTTTTTTTTCGTGGAATACCATCAATTGTTGATTTGAGAAATATATATATTATAAAATTACAAGGTTATACTTTTTTATTAATTATTTGTGATATTGTATTTTAATGTTTCAATTATTCTAGTTCATTTAATTGTAAATATAAGTATTTATATTTATATATATATATATATATATATTTAGGACAATGACAGCAAACAGATATTTTCAAGCAATTTGTCGGAGCGTGCACAGAACGTTTTCAGAGAATAATGTTCTAGAGAATTTTATAGTATGCATTACTGATAAATAACAAAATACGGATTTCATAAACATCTCAAGCCAACTGATTTGGGCTGTCTTTGTTCTGCCATTAAAAACAAATTAATCTTCCAAAACATTTTTGCTGAAAGCTCTTTTCAGCTCTTTGAAATCATGATAACAAAACGGAAAAAACTGTTTAGTCTGATCTGCCTAATGCGCCATTAAAATAAATTGGCGATTGGCACAGAAATCCAATTCAACTTCAACAACAAAAATGCGTTTTAAATTGACCCTGAATAACTTGGCTAGGGACTAGACTAAAAAATGTAATTTTTATCGCGATTAAAAAACAATTTCAATACTACGACTTTTGAAAAGTAATAATAGTTTGTTTTGTTGCGAGAATAGATATGGATTTTTACGTCTTATTGGTATTTTGATGAAACAATGTGCATGCAATTAAGGTTTTTAATTTTTATAACGCATGTTTTTGTGATATGGAAAAGCTGTAAAAGTATAAAATATAGTTGAAAACCACTAAAATACTGAACTTAGCTATTAACATAGCTTAAACACCACGATCCAAGAATAGAGAAATAGTATGTGTGACTGTGGATGAAGCGAGGAGTGGGTGACAAAGCTGTGTGGATATCCATCATATCTGCATGCCTAACATGGCGTGGTGAAAAACCACAGCTCAGAATCAGAACGTTGCTTGAGATGGCTTCAGCCGTGCATAGTGACCAGATCTGAATAGCCGTGTACTTTCAAAGCCTTCCTCTTATCTATCTCCTTCTCCTCCCCACTCCATTCAGCCTCCCAACATACTATAATGGGGGATGTCATAGCCTCACTGGTTCCGGGCAGTTGGCACGCTTGTGTGGTATTCACCTTAAAAGACGTAGGTATATATATATATATATATATACCTACGTCTTTAAAGGTATATATATATACATATATTTTTATATATATATATATATATATATATATATATATATATATATATATATATATATATATATATATATATATATATATATATTTAAGGACGCACACGAACTAAATCAGAATCCCGATCGGGACCGGTGGCAGAGAACCTTAAATGGCTATAGCGCTAAGTAACATCTATTTTTATTTGCAAATAATTCCTTAAATAAAACACTCAAAATATCTCCTATCTCGTAGACAGAAAACAGAAATGATTTTGGTTAGTTTTCCACCCACGAGCATTAAGATCGTCGATCGTGGCAGCATTTGCGGTTCGAATGGTCTTTCGAATAATTTAAAATAAAACTCTTCAGTAAATAATTCCGCACTTGAAGCTGTAGCGAAAGGAATTCAAGATTATAAAATTGTAAATAAGTTCAGCGCGCATTAGAGCACATTACGTGGATATTCAAATGTAAAAAAAATATATGTGAATTGGTTTTCTTGCTGAGAATATGAAAATGCCACATTTAATAATTTCAACAAATTATAGTGTTTTAGCTCGCGATATCACTACGAATACGATATTTTAGTTATTTATTTATTTAACAGAGATCTAAAAAAAATAGTTGTTCACTAAATACATTTAATTTCAAACCATTGAGAGATGAATGATATAAAAACATTGTAGATACATGCATAGTTTAATAAAAGAAACTGAAGATTTGTTTACACCCCACATATAGACAAGGTATTATATATCCGAAAGAGTTATATGAATACAAACTGAAGTAGTTTGACGCATTAAATATGATATAATAACGCAAATAATGTGACCAATGAGAAAAAAAGATAAGATATAAGAGAGGTTCACTCTTGTATATATGTTGAGATAATCTCTCAACATAATCTGTCTCTCGACGAATCACCTTTAGATATACAAATTTTAACCAAATCCTGTACTGTACGACACATTCAGAAAGTCCATTTTTTTATTTCGATCCCATGCCCTAAATCGGAAAAAATATCATAAATTTGATTTTAAGTTAATAAGTGTGTCTATCTGATAGGACCAGCCAGGTAAGTATGTTCCTGTATATTTTCTTATTTAAACTAGGAATATTTATAATAGAAAATAAGATCTGTATAGCGCCCTTGAGGTGATTTACAAATCATCCAAATATTATTATTATTATAATCGTTGAATTGGCGAGTGTAAAAATGTGTGTAAAAAATATTGACTATATGTTATGTATAAAAATAATTTAAAAATAAATATAAAAAATATCCTTAATAATAAAAATACTAATAAACAAATAGGATCATTGTTTTACGATTGACATTTCAAGCTGGAATTTTTTATAATATTTAAGTATATTTCTATGATGATTTTTTTTCGAATCGAAATTTAATTCAATTTCGGTTACATAATTTGACAAATAACTAACAGATGTGACCCTTTTTTATTCAACGTTTGTTCAGTAACTAACTAACCATCACGCCGTTTCACCGCAGGGGTAGGCAGAGAAGACGGACCTCCAAACAACTTGGTATTGGCACACACTCCTTGCTTCACGTTCATGCATCATCTTATACATCGTGCCTTGTCTTTCTCGGGCGTGCCCGACTTCTTCTTTCATTCACGTTCGCGTCAATTTTTTTTTTTCACACTCCTTTCTTCATTAATTCGCTCTACATGCCCAAACCATCTTAACTAATTTTGAAGGCAATTAGTGCAATTTGATATAAAACAGGATGTAAAGGTAGATATACTACCTTTCGTATACTATTTCGGAACTTGTTCATTTTTCATAACCAAAATATGAAGAAATAAAATGACAATACCAACCTGCCTGACGTGTTTTAGTCTTTCTTGTTATTTTTCGCCAAATAAGTAGGATATTTTACAAATTGCTTCTTTAAAATTACCGTTGTTGTGTATAAGTTAAGTGAATAAACTCTAAATAATTTTAAAGTGAATAGTTTCGACGTAATTTCGATTTTTAAGAAAATATTTTAATCTTTAAATATCAGTGTTTTAAATGCAGTGCCATAGCCCAGAATGGTCACTTGTTGCTTCGACCCTTGTCTAGATGTGTCCCTTCGACCGCCGGCCCGGGAACCGGCAGGGGGGCCGGGGGAGTGCCGATCTCGATCGACTGTTCCCGAGCGCGAGCGATGTTTTCAACAAATGGTTTTTTTACTGATAGAGGCGGCCTTTTTTGTCAATTCAATACAATCATCATTACAATATTTTTTATTTGTTCGTTAGTTCTTCTTTTTGCCTGCGCATTTAACCTGTTAGATGTCGTGGCGCTTTCGCAACTGCCTGACGTGTTTTAGTCTTTCTTGTTATTTTTCGCCAAATAAGTAGGATATTTCACAAATTACTTCTTTAAAATTTCTGTACTGTATGACAAATTCAGAAAGTCCATTCTTTTAATTTCGCTCCCATGCCCTAAATCGGAAATTTTTTTTTTAAATAATAATCATAATTTTAAATGAATAATTGTGTGTATCTGATGGGACCTGCCTGGTAAGTGTGTTCCTGTATATTTTCTTATTTAAACTAGGAATTAATATGTAATGATAGAAAGTAAGATCTGTACAGCGCCCTTGAGGTGATTTTTCACAAAAACGGCGCTATACAAATCGTCCAAATATTATTATTATTATTATATTATTAGTATTTGTCAAAATAAATCAAGAAGTTTAAGATAGATCTGAGTAACTGAGTCAAAGAGGCGTATAGATTTTGCTGTAGCAAGCTTAGAAGTGTGTTCTACCCGAGGTGTTAATTTTAATTTTTTAATTTTAATTTTAATATCTCGGGAAATAACTAATTCATTGTATTTAAAAAAAACTTGTCTCTACCACTTATTTGATTGCTGAAAAAAGATTTGGAATAAAAAAAAAGAAGTTTTATGTTAGGAATGTGAATGGTAGGGGTCAGTTTACATTGACCTGAAATATAAATTACTTAGATACTGAGTGCATCCTCGCAAAACATTGTGTATTTTTGTTACAGATTCATCAGAATTATTTCTGGAGTGCTGTCGTCTTAGCGCTATCTTACGAATTAAATAATGAGTCAAGACGATGTTTTTAATTTTTAATATATGGGTAATACACATATCTCGGTTTTTGTGTTTCTCTTTATTATAGTTTTAAGACAATTTGAGCGTAACAAATAAATAAGTGCTTAGTGAAAATTACATATTAACTTTGTACAAGACCAGAGATTTCATTTTAATTTTTATGACCGACCGGTTTCGCTTAGCCTGAGCATCATCTTGGCTGAAAAAAACACAATATAAAATAAAATAAGAGAATAATATGAAGAAAAAAAAACATTTTAATTATAACAAAGGAACAAAGAGAAAGATAATATGAAAGAGACAAAACGTCAACTATTAAAGAATAATGAGAAATTTTATGAGCTTACGGGAAATATACCTTAGATTGGACTACTGGACAAATTTAACTGCTATTAAGAAAATAACAATTCATTTTAATGGCTTTCTTTATTTCTAGTGCTTCTAAATTATTTAATCTGTTGCCATGACCATTTTTAAGGAGAATATGAGCACCGGCGCTTTTATTGAAGGTATGATCTTTTTCAAATAAATGCTTTGTTCGGTAGAAAATTTCGACAAATTCGTCGCCATTTTTTCATCGCGCGGTTATGTCTCACGGCGAAAAGACCAAGGAGCAACTAAAAACTGGTCGCCTAAAGGCTGATTCACACCAACGTCCGGATCCGCTCAGTGCCGATATTGTTCCGCAAGAGAGCTTATTGATATGGTATGAATATCAATCAAGGAGTATGTGCCAATGCAAAGTTGTATGGCAGTATATAGTTCTGCCCACCCTTGTGATATTTAACTACTTATTTAGTTAAGTAATTATTTTTAAGTGTAAAAATACTTACAACGCAGTTTTTTTTTTAAACCATTCTTTTATCACTAAATAATATTTTTAATAATTAATAAAAATATTATTTAAATATTATTAGATAAAAAAATGGTTTTTGATTAAAAAAAATCTGCGATGTTAGTATTTTTACAATTCAAAATAATTATTTAACTAACTAAGTAGTTAAATATCACAAGGGTGGGCAGAAGGATACACTGCCACACAACTTTGTCTTGGCACATACTCCTTGATTGATATTCATACCATATCAATAAGCTCTCTTGCGGAACAATATCGTCACTGAGCGGATCCGGACGTTGGTGTGAATCAGCCATACGAAAGATCCGAAAAAAATGATCACGTAAGTGATCCGGAGTATGAAATTTGAAATAAAGTCGGTGCGTATCAGTTATTTTATTTCTGTGTGCACTTAGCGCGCATATTTGAAAGTGGAATGTGGTGACGCACGCGAACTATCGCCGCGCTCGGTGGAGCTTTTCGCACGGAGAGGACAATATTTACCCGAACTCCTCAAACGCAGTACCTACGTATTATCAACAAACCGATTTATTTGAAGTGCGGCTATTTCGGGCTGAGAAATTACGCGCATCCGGCTTAGGGCTACCCAAATACAGATAATTAGGTACCTACTTTCATACCAAATATCCTGCGGTAATATACTCGAGTCGGGTCATGATATAAACTAAATTTAATTAGATGTAATGTGCTTAGCTTTTTATTTTATTATTACTGTAAAGTTCTTTTTGTAGAACTCCATTTTATTTTTTTTATTTTTTTTTTAATGTATATTAATTATTATTATTATTTGAATGTTAATAAATAATTTAAGTAAGAACTTTTTTTTATTAAGAAAATCGTTCATCACTATTATGTGTTAAAAAATATATTTTAAATATTTTAAAACAATATTTTTAAACTAATTCCTCCACTCTGTTACACTTTTACGTTTTTCTTAAGCAACACTAATAATAACAATAGTATTTGGATAATTTGTATAGCGCCGTTTTTGTTCATATTCCCAGGTTCAGTGATATTTATACCTATTTTTACATATACTCGCCGTAAAAGGCAAAAGGTCTGAAGCCAATAACGTTACAAATGGTCTGAAGCGCTTTTTTGCGAAGTTTACACTAGTGAACGCTCTAGAACATTTTTTTGTTTGTTTGTTTTACAATAAAATTCATAAGTCTTCAGTGCATGGTTGGATTTAAAAAAAAAGTTAACTCAATGCTCTCACTGAGTTACGTGAAGCGAGAAATAAACTAAAACAGCTTGAATCAAGCCTTCTCCCAAATGGTAAATATATTTTAGATGGCTGAAAGGCCACAAAAGTCTTCAGAATCAAACAAGAGTCAGAGAATTCTATGCAGAAATAAAAACTGATCAAAACTGCACATTTAACTCATTTTTGACCAAATGGTTGCTTAGGCCCTTTTGCACTTTCCAGCGACGATATATGTGTTATTTTTATCACAAATTTACTCCAGTTGTTGGTACCAACAGTATATTGTATTGTTTAATGTCATACATTTATGTTCGTACTCTCTTATTATTACATTATTTTTTTAATCATTTATTATGTTTTTAACATTATTGCATTATTTCAATGAGTTAAAAACTTAATTTTAAACCCTAAAAAAGTGCGATAAAATCTAAATACTATGCCTTTGTGGGATTTTTTCATTTGTACATTTCACTTTTTCTCAATTACCTTATCTTGTATTATTATTATTATTTAAATGTAAAAAAATAAACTTTAAAATATATCATAAGAGTTCATAGCCCTTGCTCGTAGCTGCAAATAATCCCGTCCAGAAAGCGAGTCAGTGTGTCAAATATTTACTTTTATATAATATAAACTCAAATGCGTTAGAAAATTAAATTTATACGAGTCGCCCAACTATCAGCCGGATCGTTATTTTCCTTGTGAAATGCCGGCCAGCAGGAATTCGGCTAAGTGTGAAGTATGGCGTGGTGATTTTTTCACTCTAACATCGCTCGGGATTGGGTTGTTTCAAATGGAGATTTGGCACCGAGTTTAACGTGATTTGTTTTATCGCGAATCTACAGCTTGAAAACAAAATGTAGAAATGTAATAAAGTGGAGCAATTTTTTTATCACTGTGACAACACTGAGTAGCGTCGATTTTAGAAAAAAAAATGTTATTCTCATTCTATCCCTTATTAAGGTTAGTATATTCGTTTGTGAGGTTATGAATAACCAATACTTATACCATGATATTTGACAGATAATGCGATTTTTTGCGTCTTTATTGTAGTGTTTTTTTTTTATAGTTCCAATCGCTAGACTATGTCGTTCCCAATTGAGGTATTTTGTGAGGCTGAAGGTAGTGGAGAGGGGAAGGTAATGGGGAAGAGGAAGGTTAGGAAGTACCTGTTTATTCAAATCTGGTCACCAAACACGACTAAAGCCATTTCAAATAATGTTTCGATTCTGAATGGTGGTTTCACCAGGGCGATACCATGAGTATCTACCACTAACGAAACGTGCCGCAAATATACTATATATTAATTAAATGTGTTGTGACACATATTATATTAAGTAAAAAATATTTGCGCACGCCGGGTTCGAGCCCGCGACCTCTGGATTAATATATATATATATATATATATATATATATATATATATATATATATATATATATATATATATATATATATATATATATATACATTTATATATATATAAGGTTTTATTTTACAATAAAATTTAAGGTTATTGTTACAACTTTTGCACAGTGTATTTCAAAATAAGCATATAAGCTGTTCCTCACCATGAAGAACAAAATTGTTTAAATCACCTATTTATATTAATGTTTTCTTTACAAATGCCAATTACGCATATTAATGCTTTTTTATCGTCATATTTTCAAACGCCTTTTTCTCAGTTTCATCTTCTTGGGGTTGGATACTTTCTGCATAACTACGTCCAAATTATACTTTGGTGCAAAGGTTAGGTATGCCTAAAACTACTTTTATATTTGTTCACGCTTTGATTGGGTCAAAATGAAGTATTTGATTATGAACAATGCATATAAACTTGTTTATTCATTTCATTTTATATTGAGTGGATATACCTCTGGTGATTTGATCAATTTGCCAACACGACAAAATGCATTCAACCGTTCAGTGTTCAAGGCTGCTTCAAATCGATTAACCTTTTACCTGTCCCGAGCCTTCAGAGGACCTTTGCCTTTGTGTGGTTGCTGGTTGCTTATATACTTAGGCTCCATTAAACTAGCGCATTGACATAATACATGCAAGATTTGTCCTTACCATCAAAAACAGTATATTGAGGTGATATTTCACAAAAATGGCTCTATATAAATTAGCTAACTGTTATAATTATTTAAAAATGCTTCGTCAAAAGTCACACCAGTTACTGTTTAGTACTAGTTATATCAAATAAAGAAAACGCTTGTTAACTATGGGTAAAATTCTTTATTGAATACAAGTATAGAACCACATCAACCCAAAATACACATAAAATACATACAATTCCTATTAACGATCTTCAATTCGCACTCGTGCCGGTTCATCCCCCATCTCCCTACCACACGTCAAACTTCTTGATACTCAGACGGTTTGCACAGCTCCCGCAGGCAGCCTTTTATCTCCTATGTTTCACCTTATACTCTTGATAGCAGCTCGCTTTCACTTTGTCTGTAGGTGGGTTTTTTGCCACGTCTCTTGACTCCAAAACATGGTATTCAACTCTCTGTATATCTGAGCCTCCGTTTTATCAAAGCGAGACGTTAACACCATAGATGAATCTTCGTTTCTTAATTTTTCTCTGAATTTCCTACTTACGTCGATTGATGCATTCCACTCCCTAGAGATGCACGTATCTCCTGAGATGGCAGTGTCTTGTTAACAGTACCAACTACTGGCTCTGCTAATTTTCACACATATTGAGTAGTTGCCTTGGTCGTTAGGTTTGAACCGTCTGTGTGCACTACGGGCTCAGCATCTGTCAGTTTTTGAGGTCCTGATGTTTTTCCCTTTTCATTGCTGGTTCGTTGCCCTCGGTCTCATTATTTTCTTTTAAAAACAGTCGACTCGCAAACAGTAAATAAAAAAGATGGTTAAATTAAATAGTACATCTTCTTCTAATGGTGGAAAAGATGAGTGTTCAGAACTAGTACGACAAAGCTAGCCTTCCATCTTCTGGAAATCTTTCCATATTCCACCACTTTCCACAAAATTGTTTCCTTCATTACTATTTATTTATGTTCATCTTTTTTTACGGAAATCGGTTGATACGATTGGGTTCATCTAGTCTAATCTATATCAGAAGCTTAGCCGTATCCAATATACAATGTGCTGACATTGTATAAACAGTTTAATTACTTGGGTGCGGTTCTTTATTCCGTACATAAAACTATATTTTATGTATTTTCTATACCACCGCAACGATTCCTACGCCAATTACTTACAAGATGATTCATAAAGAAGTGTATTTTGCAAATCTAATATTGATTCGACCTACAAATCAATTAGCCAAATCAACTGGAGCTGTTTTGATCGTCCACTACGGTATTTTAATGAATTTTAATTTGGGCTTTCGGGCAATCTAAACACGCCTAAAGTTTCGTTGAGTTGTTTTTTTAGGACCCGTCTTTTATCCTCCATAACATAAAATAATTAGTCATTACCAAATCCAGGTTGAGGCATTTTGGCGCTTGGGGCACCCATTAAAAAACTCGCCCCAGCATTAATCAGATATTTTTCTGACGAATTTTCACCCCAGGGTGGGACTTGGCGTTTCCAAAAAAAGTTCTCCCCCGGATCCACCCCCTCGCACTTTGCCAATCTTTTGTCCTTCCCATCCTACTCCAATCTTCTTTCAGGCAGTTAGTTCACCTCTTCCTCTGCTTAGTGATGATTCATGATTTTCGAAGTTCTGTCATATGGCATTTTTGCATGGCCAACCCATTGTAGTCTTTGAGACGTATGTACTAGATCTATGGCCAATATCGTGTTAAACAAGTTAGTTTCATGAAAATTGCTCGAATATAATTATATTTATTTATTTTATTATCTACGGCCTTACAGGGTTATTCATAATTGTGCTATATAGTATTTAAAATAATAATGACACAGACATAGCATTGAGTAAATGATAAGCACACAAAAACTAAAATAAGTTTCTAGAGATATTATAATGGAAAAAAAAAATAGTATTTGTTGTAGAAGAATGCTTTTAGTATGGTATTCTTGTGAATAGATTCAGTGCAGTTGAATATATCTACATTGATAAGAGCGTCATTTTTCAACTCTTGCTCTGTTATTAAAAAAAAAACAATGTATTATAGCGCCGCATTTAATGTTTCCCTGTAGTTTTGGTATCCTTCGGGTAGGAATCAGTTAACCAGCTCTGTTAATTATTACCCACCTGTGTTCATAACAAGCTCAATCTAAACTCAAATCTAATTTCATGTACCAACCATCAGCACCTATATCATACTCTACCATTGCTTTTCACAATACAACATACCCCTACATAGGGCTACAATAAAAAGCTGTCATTATCCAGTGATCTCCACTGTAGCATCACATGAAAAACATATATTTAAATTAAAACAAAATAACTTTGTATACATCACTTTATTAATATACGATATTACAACATGTTTTTGATCATGATGCTCACATCTTCAGGTATTAATGTATATTCTTTATAAAATTACTTAGATAAGTACAAAGTTCTGCCGAGACAAACAGACATGTTGTATTATTGATAGCTTGCGGAGACCTGGAATTATCGATAGTTACAGTTGTTATGAAAATAATATGGAAACTTTCTCAGGGGTAATAATTTAATTTTTCCTTGTAATTTATGTTCACCTTCAGTTATCAGTGCATCTTACGCTACTCAATATTATTATTTATGGTTTTAAAGTTTATTTTGAAGAACTCCATTTTAATTTTTAGGTTTTTTAAATTTATTTAAACAATAATTATTGTTATTTTAATTTTTGTTCTGAGGGCATTATCAAACTGTTTGATAATAGTTTGATAATGCCCTCAGAAGGCGAAACAGCTGTCACGCGTAAAAATAATTATATCGCAGAGCTTTTAACTAAAAATTGTTTTTAAAAAAAAATTTAAAATAATAATAATTATTGTTTAAATAAAATTAAAAAACCTAAAAACAAAATTATGATAGTCA
Source organism: Drusus annulatus (assembly GCA_022651775.1). NCBI lineage: Eukaryota > Metazoa > Arthropoda > Insecta > Trichoptera > Limnephilidae > Drusus > Drusus annulatus. The sequence goes on along the minus strand of JAGWCC010000238.1, from coordinate 572,572 downwards.
AAAACTCGTTCGGTCCTTTTTTGGTTTTTCTTTTTGGAATTTTAGTTTTTTTAATTGCATCTATCCATTATTGTATTTTATTATTATGAGGCCGTCCGAGGCTTAATTTATACATTTATTTATGTATTTATTTATTTATAAATTAACGGACTAAAGTCCAATTACAAAAATACATATAAAACACGAAATATAAAAAAAGAGTAACAGAGAAGAAATAGCATATAAATTGAGATAAATGAAGCGATGACAAAAATAAGGCAAAATAAACATAAGAGAGAACATTCAAGCCATGGTCTTAGTCAAAGTTTTGGTAGAGTCGTAAAGAATGACGAAAATCATTTAGACTGCTACCAAAAATTTCAAGACCATGGCTTGAGTTAACAAGTCTTGACATTCTGGACATTGGAGAATTATACCCGTAATTAGTATTGTGATGATTGAGGAACAGCAATTCATTGTTTCTGAGTCTACGGCAAGGAATGTTGAACTGGATAAGTTGCAACAGAGAAGGTGAGTCAATAAAACAATTAATAATTTTGTAAATGAAAATTAAATCGAAGTCTTTCCTGCGCTTTTCTAATGAAGACATTTTCAATAATTGTTCAATTTCATCATATGAATAATCGCCTCTTTCTCGCCCCAATCTCCATGCAATACCGCGTAAGAAGCGATGTTGTACGGATTCAATATGATGAATATGAACGGTATAGAAAGGGGACCAAATTACACTAGCATATTCTAAATGAGGGCGAACTAATGAGCAGTAAAGGGTTTTTAGAGTCTTTATATTCTTAAAGTCACATGCAATTCTATTGATGAAGCCAAGAAGTTTTAATGATTTATTAACTACATTATTAATGTGATCACGAAAAGAAAGATTATAGTCTATAGTGACACCAAGATCTTTTATAGATCTGACGGTAGATAAGGAGACACTATTTAATTTATAATTGAAGAGGATCGGTTTATGAGTTCTATGAAATGACATAATTTTACATTTCTCAATGTTTAATTTTAGGCAGTTATTTTCACACCATTCATTAAATGAATCAATATCACTTTGGAGAAGAATACAGTCATGAAAAAGATTTTATTATTTTAAGGATCTTATTGTCATCTGCAAAAAGCCAAAAACGCGAGGAAGAAAATACTTTAGCAATGTCGTTAATAAATATGTTAAAAAGGAGAGGAGCTAGATGGGCACCTTGGGGTACTCCAGACGTTACTTTAATATTAATAGATTCAAAGTTATTAATTTTGACTCTTTGTTGTCTATCATTTAAATAAGATTTGAAGAAAGATAATAAAGGATTTCTAATACCGATAGCATGAAGTTTGGCGATAAGAATTGAGTGATTAACTTTATCAAAGGCTTTAGAAAAAATCCGTGTAGAGAACATCTGCCTGAGAGTTAACTTCCAGAGCGTTAACAATGGTATTAGTGAAGGAAAGTAAATTTGTTGTGGTAGACTTAGCAGATCTAAATCCATGCTGTTCCTCAATCAGAACATTTTTAAATACGGGGGTAATTTTCTTTGTAATGATGGACTCAAATATTTTTTGGAATGTGGGATATAATCGAAATTGGTCTGTAGTTTTCAATGTTGGACTTGTTACCAGACTTAAAAATAGGCCTAATATATGAAATTTTCCATGAGTCAGGAAATGAGCCAGATGAAAGTGATAGGTTAAATAAGATAGAAAGTGGCTTAGATAAGATGTATTTACATTCTTTCAATACAATTTCAGGAATTCCATCAGGGCCAGTGCTATTCTTACTAGATAGATTTTTTAACGAATTAAATACATCTAAAAGTGAGATTTGGCAATTATTCAAGTCAACATTTTCTGTATAGTTGTATGAAGGGGTGGTGCACGATATATTAGAATAAACAGAGGAGAAGTGTTTGGCAAAGAGGTTGGCTATGTCAAGTCCGTTTGTGGCATGAGTTTCATTATAAAACATACTTGAAGGGATATCATTTTCAGTCCGCTTTTGTGCTACAAATTGCCAAAATTGTTTTGGGTTTAGTTGTAATTTTGACTCAGTGACTTCTATGAAGGATTTGTAGCACTTAGCTGATTCAACTTTAGACAATTCCCTAAGATTACTAAATTTTTGGTAATGCCTTAAGTTGCCTGAATCTTTAAACAATTTGTGAGCTTTTCTTTTTTTCAAATATCAGCTGCTTCAGCTTCATACTGAACCATTTAGGAAACTTAGGTTTGGAGTAGATTCCCCGTGGAACAAATAAATTTACAGCATCCGTTAAACATTTGTTAAATTTAAGTACAGCATCATTAATATTAGAATTGAAAAATAGAGATGACCAATCAAACTGGGCAAGATATCTATTCATGCTGACATAGTCGCCATCATTAAATTTGTTGTAATAAGAAATACATGGATTTAAAGAATCAATTTTGAAAAAGTTTGTAACTTTTATAGATAGAGATGGATGGTATTTATCGATTGGTAACAATGAGTCCGAAGCTTCATATACAGAGACACTAGGCATACTTGTAAAAATCAAATCGAGACACGAACCCAGAGAATTTATTATTGAATTTACTTGGAACATATTCATATAGGCGAAGAAATTCACAATTGTAGTAGCTTGCAAGGAAAGAGTACCACTAACAGTTTTCACACCTAGGTTGTCATTTGTCCACAATAGTTTAGGTAAATTATAATCTCCACAAATAAATGTGGAATCGGAATTTTTAGACACGCGTTCCACTAATTCAGTATGTGACTTATACACTTCCAAAGGAGAAGAGGGGGGAATATAGACACAACCAAGTAAAAGTTTTTTGCTACCAAGAAGAACACATATGAATAATTGATCAGAAACATTATTGGAGGATTCAATAATATGACAAGAGTATTTTTTGTTAACACATATCATGACTCCACCTCCTCTAGACTTGTTTGAAGAAGAGGAGCGGTCACTACGAAAAATGTTGTAATCAAAAAATTCTAGTTCAGCCGATGCAACATAATATAATAAATAAATTCATGATAATCTGCTGAATCTATTGATCTTTGTTGGAAATCAAATCTCAGAGTACCAGGCGCTAGTTTTATCAACATTGGTTTTGTTTTGCTTTGATACTGCTGATCTGATTAATTATTTGATTAATGCCGCAATAACGGATTGCAAATAAATTTGTGAATTGGGCGCAATTAACTGATGTTGGCATTGTGATAAATATAATTACATGTGATAAAAACATCACCAGGAAAAATAGCGTCAGGTATCGCTGTTCATCCTTGAAGAAAATTGCATTATTATATCTATTTTTTTATTCAACATAAGTAATTTTTTTAACAATAATATTTAAGGTAATTGTGACAATTTTTGCACAGTGTATTTCAAAATAAGCACATAAGCTGTTCCTCGCCATAAAGAAATGTATTAAAATTTCAGTCGATATTTCCGCGGCTTCCCGGGCCTCAATCAAATATTTAAAAACTGTCACGGCCAATCATAACACTTGAGAACAGTAACTTTAGTGTTTACAAATTCAGAATAAGTTAAAACTTAAAACAACTATCAAAGAATAGAGTTGTAGGTCATCCAAGTTTAAAACTGACTATTATTCGATTAAAAATTCCCTAAGAAAATTAGTTCGAAGTATCGCCACTCGAGGTAAAGTATGGCTTGTAGCACTAGGGTCCAAAGCTATACAAATATATCAAGTGGAGAATCTAGTTTATTTTATCGCTCTATAAATAATATGTTTTTTTATTTTTTTTATTTTTTATTTCTTTTTTTTTTACAAGCATATTAAACATACAGATTTAAAAATATATTAAATATATCAACCTCTCAAACTGAGCATATTCCCGTATCATGGTGGCCTGCATTCTAGATAATTTATTTATTTTATTTTTTAATTATCTTTTAATTATTTTACTGAAACATACATTTTTTTATTTGTTAGTAAATTGCCCATAATAATAATAATGTGAAACATAGCAAGACAATAATAATTTTTAAAAACAACCAAGTTGCATTAGCATGACCCAAAGATTGTGAAGGGAATTATCATTAAATGCTTCAAAGTCATATAAAATGTCAGTTTTTATAGTTCCCATAATTGAGTAATGTAATAAATAGTTTTTTTTTAAGAAAGACAAACATTCGCTGGTTACGAATAACCTGACAATATTTTTAAAAAACTCCTACTGCCATCATGATTAGCGGAAGATGTTGCTTGTGCAATGATGGAGGACTTAGCGAACAGAGGAATTGAACCCACGACGCCCGGGTGCGAATTTAACGAGTTTGTCCACTCACCAACTAATTGGTCAATTTACATACATATTCTACATGATATTATAGATGATTTAATAAAACAAATTTATAACTTTATTCCACTTTTATTTTATGACTGGACCGGTTTCTGCCTATGACGGCCATCTTCAGACTAGTCTAATTAAAATGGAATTCCACCACGAATTAACAGTTTCAAAATTAGAAATGATATTATAGATGTTATATAATTTGTATGAACTCCCATTTTTTATAACCTCCATGGCGGAGCGGTTAAGATCCTTGTCTTCGTTTCCAGAGTTCGTAGGTACTAGCAGTATCACCCTGGTGAAATACCTCCATTGATAATCGCAACGTTGCTTGAAACGGCTTTAGCCATGTTCAGTGACCAGATCTCAATAACTAGGTACTACCTAACCTTCCTCTTCCTCATCTCCTCCCTTTCTTTACTAATTTCAGCCTCACAATATACCCCACGTGCCTTAGTCCCACTGGCTCTGCGCAATTGAGACTCATGTACGGTATTCACAAAAAAAGGTTTTTTTTCTATAGATCGCACTTCGACGTCTTATAATAATTATTATAGTAATTACATTGAACCCAAAATCATCGGATCAACAGGTGAATTTAAATCCCTTATGGTATTATACTTGGAGTAACAATATATAGAGAGAGAGCCAATTATTTTTACCCAACCTTTACAAATTTGGGATAAATCACTTCCTCCGGGTTTTCACGTCGTAGAAAATGAGAAAGATAGAGACAGCAAAATTTCCCAAATTATCACACCACTTTAAAGTATTGTAAGGATGTTCTTCGTGTCCCGCGTCTCCGTTGACTCCGCCCACACGTTTTGATATGCGACATAAATGGACATAAGTCAACGGTTTCTTTGGTTATATACTATATTTTTGTTTATAACAATACCGTGACAAAGTGGTTATACGAATAAACAAAAACATTGTGTCGACATATGCTGTGAATGGATGTATAAATACCCTAGCCCTAGCCCTTGCCACCCCCAGGTCTATCCGAGTCCGGCAAAACTAATCAAAACTGACTAGAGCAGTGCTCTCTCTTGTATATTATTGCTCTGAGGTATTATACCAAAGAAAGTCTCAAGTATAATAGAAAACAACAAAGACCGAAGCTGCCGAGTTTATATTTCGTTTGTCCGTCGATTTTCTTAGAGGAAAATAATATCTACTGGTTCGGTAAATCGTTCTTGCGTGGGTTTGCGGAATTTCCTGACGGCTTAGAAATATTTTCTTTGGAACTTTCCAATGTGGAATTCTAATAATCGATAATAATACGGACAGCTTTCCAAGCACTGTCAGATCGATCGTATCATGGCTCTCTAAAAAACCCGGAAACCTTTTCGAGACTTCGAGAATTAAAAGTAAACAGTTCTTAGAAGATGGCCGTCGGGTGGGAAAGCTGTGTTTTTTTACCGGTATTTTAATGGAACATTCTCCGAACAACTCATTGATTCCAGTCGGGAGAGACGGCAAACGCATGGCCAACAATTTGTAATGCATTATTTTACAAATTTATATGTTTATTTATTTTATATTTACAATACCAGTTTTACACCAAAACATTGCAAAAATACAAAAAAAGGTAATCATAATTACACAAAGATTAAGGTAAAAAGAAGTTTGAAAATAACAAAAAAACAGTTTTCAAGAAGTACATAATATTGTTAGAACTTAATAGCTAGTTCTTGCTTAAACTTATTGTAGCTCGTGTGAAAAATATCAAAATTTCCTGCGAGGCAGTTAATTAACCAGGTAGTCTTCCCAGGGGCATCACCATTGGTAAGTTAGTTCTGCACCTGGGAAGAAACAAAAGCCCGTGTTGGCGGCCTCGCGTAAAATTATCAAGGACATAAAATCCAATTTCCGCCAGGATGTCAGGTATTAATAATACGCCGTTCAGGATTTTATGAGCAAAAAGCAGTAATGCTATATCCCTCCTCGAACTAAGGCTGCAGATACCCAGCATTCCCGAGATAAACGCTGTTGGAAACAGCCATGGGTAAAAACCAAACTCTCTCGTGTAGAGGAACCGTAAAAAAATATTTTGAATTTTCTCGACCATTTACAGTAAGATTAATATTGTTACAGACCTCAGAGCAATAATATACCAGGAGGGAGCGCTAGTGTAGTCAGGATTGATGCTTTTTACCTGACTGGTGCATGGGTAGGGCTAGGACTAGGGTATTTATACATACATTCATAACACACGTCGACATAATGTTTTTGTTTATTCGCATAACCACTTTGTCACGGTATTGTTATAAACAAAAATATAGTATATAACCTAAGAAACCACTAATATTTGTATAACCACTTCTTCACAGTATTGTCATAAACAAAAATGTAGAATATAACGTAAAAACCGTTGAGTTATGTCCTGTTATGTCGCATAAAAAAACGTAGTGGAGTCGCCGGAGACGCGGGAGATGTAAAACATGCGTATATACTTAAAAGTGGTGCGATATTATGTGACAACTTGGCTTGTCTCTTTCTCTCTCACGGTTTACGACCTAAAAACCCCGGAAAAGTGGTTAATCGTAAATTTGTATAGGTTGGGTAAAAATATTTAGCTCTCTCTCGATAAATATTCTTAATCTAAGTTACAGATTAATATAAATTACCACTGAACAAAAAATTCCTAGAATTTTGACGCATACCGTTATTTAAATAAAGTGATGTCATCGATTAACATAACATCTTTCCACTCCTAGCCGCCAGACAGTCAGTCATAATATGTTTCAAATAATCATTTTGTTAATTGAAAACTTTTAATCACAATTCATCTGAAGGATGGGAAAATTTTCTCACTTCGGGCACACAAGAAACACCCACAACACACGTATATCAATAATGAAATAATATCAATAATATTCAATGTAAATATGAAACAGAAATAGCCAGAAACTAAAGAGAATAACGTTCGCGACCGAGACTCGAACTCGAAACCACTACTCTATCCGGGAGTAACGTCTCTACCAGTCGAGCTACCGAGCTTTATTATAAACTGGCATTTCAATCGATCCCATATTTCATTGAAAATTGTTGATAATATTTTTTCCCATTCCTTCCGATATACGTTAAAAATTGTTAATTCTATAATAAAACAATAAAAACAATTTTCAATGAAGTGTGAGATTGATTAAAAAGCCGGTGTCTAATAAGGTATCGGTAGCTCAATTGGTAGAGTCTGGACATCTCTTCGTGGGAACAGCACTATTAAGGCAGCCACGTGACGTCTCCAGCTCTGGATATCACTCGAAGGGAGCGGAATAAAACAATTGTAGCAGTTTTTTTTTTTAAATTTCATATTTGACATAATATTATCGTTTAACTGTGTATTTAACTGATTTCTTTTAATTTCCTTGTATTATGTCTGTGAATATCCACGTTGTAAATAATTTAGTAATAAGTTCGTAATAAGTTTTATTTGTATTTTTATTGAATGTGTAAATATTAATGTTTTTAATGTTAGCATCTGTTTCCTGTTAGCCAATTTAGTTTGTCGCCTGACATTTTTACTACTTTTTAAAATCTATTTTGCCATGTATAATTCTCATTCCTCTTTATTTTTTATTTTTGTTGAGAATTTGAAACTTGTTCTATTATATGTCGTTACACAAGAAAAGAATAGTTGAACAGTAATGCAAATGTGGAGCAATAATGAAGAGGTGATGAAGTAATAATAATGAAATCTTAGATGTAAGTTACTAGTTATAAGTTATACTCAGTAGTAAGTTACAAGCCATAAGTCCTTATAAAGTAATCCATTTATTATTATTTATTATTAGAGACGTTACTCTGGGATAGAGTAAAGGTTCCAAGTTCGAGTATCGGTCGCGACCGTTATTCTCTGGCTATTTCTGTTTCATATTTACATTGAATATTATTGATATTATTTCAATAATTAATATCAAAATTAAAAGCGAAGGCAAAGCTTTAAAGTTAATTCTAATCTTAAAACACTCAGATAATAGAAAACGTATTGTTTTTGGATCGAAAATTACAGCAAAATCAATCGAAATATTTCAATTTGTTCACAGTAGACATGTTTGATGAGAAAATGTCGTTTGGGACGTAGAACAGCTTGGCTGCAAAATGTTTCACCGACTTTTTGTCTCATATACGGTCTCTCGAAGACCTAGGCTCGATCTTTAATTTATTTTCTACGTCACTACCGCACAACTGCCCTGAGCCAGTGAGACTAAACAATCGTCGATTCGGGGAATGCGGTGAGGCAGCGTTTCACGATCACTAAGCACGACAAGACCCATTTGGTTGTCTTTCACCAGGGTAATACTGAAAGTATCTACCACTTCCTTTTCTTGAAAATACCCTCCAAACTTTTTCTAAGGTGAATCTCCTAAATCCTTCTATGTGGAGGTAATATAAAAATAAAGCAAAGCTGTTTCAACATTTCCTGAAAATGTATATTTTTTCGTTAGTCAATTCCACGGGTCTCAAGCAGCCTGTTTATTGTGAAGTCAATAACTCGATTGCCTACATACATTATATATGTGTGTATTATTCGGCCTGGCGTGATTGAATGCAAATATCTCGTTGAATAAAATATACAGAGACCGGCGTGTTTTGTTTTAAATCCAGGTCGAAAAGTCGGGAGAGAAAAGCTTGAAGTGGATAATACACAGACAGGATCAACATCAGTCTGGATAGATACTCCAGAATATTTTTCCATCTACTTTGCCAGTTAACTAATTGCGTTGACGTATCGTCGTCATGGAAAATAAAAAGGTAGATGCCTACTTAAATAAATAACATTAACTTATTGACTAACTATAGTAAAGGTCGTACAGTAAAAAAGTACTGTAGAGGCGATCAACGCACAGAGGTCAGAGGTCGCGGGTTGAAATCCCGAAGTGGATAAATAAATTTTATTGAATCAATCTGTAGTATTTCTCAAAAAAAATATAAACGTCGCTGGAAAGGCAAAAGGGCTTAAGCGACGCTTTGGTAAAAAAAATGAGTTAAATATGCAGTTTTGATCAGTTTTTTTTTCTGCATCGAATGCTCTGACTCTCGTTTGATTCTGAAGACTTTTGTGGCCCTTCAGCCATCTAAAATATATTTACCATTTGGGAGAAGGCTCGACTCAAGCGACACAAGTTTGGAACTTTTTTATTGCTTTTTGTCGCTTCGGGTAACTCAGTGAGAGCTTGAGTAACCTGAGTTAACCTGAGTTAACCTTTTTTTTTTCAAAATCTAACCAGGTACTGAAGCCTCGTGAATTTCATTGTAAAACAAACCAAACTTTAAAGTGCTCTGGTGTAAACATCCCAGAATGGCGCTTCAGCCCTTTTGCCTTTCCGGCGACGATATGCTGCATGGTTTTATCACACGCACGCCTAGGTGTTATTTCTAATTATAAAATTGAAAAATTATCTGGGAAATTATTGGGGATGCCATAGTCTCACTGGCTCTAAGCGGTTGGGAGCAATTGGGACTCTCGTGCGGTATTCACTTTAAAATCTATCTACTTAAACAACGATTGGTCTCTTGTACGTGCAAGCAACGTTTGAAAGTATGCCTAGAGCAGTTGCTTTGTGTCGTTCTTTATAATTAACATATTTAACCCTTATGTGACTGAAGAAAATTACACCTTTTTAAAGTTGATACGAAGGTTTCTTTTACAGTTTATCATTTGCTGAAGTTTGCTGGACCACTTTTATGACGTAATATATATCGACTCAGTTCAATATTTGGGAAAGTGGATAGGAATTTCACCCAGTACCATCTTTTCTTGGGGTGTTTAATTAAAATGGTGATTAAAAGCAGTATTAAGGATACAGGTGATGTACTTTGAACCCAACAGTAAATCAAATTTATCATTTAAAATAAGATTAAATGATTTATAAATGGAAACAAGCTTCCAAAAATCATATAAAATACATGAGGGTACCCGGGTACTCTTTCAGTCATCAGAAGTTGTAAATTATACTTATTGTTTTCCGCTAACATACCACCCTCCACATATCCAACGGTTATGTTCAATTGTTCATGTTCACTATTGTGGAGAAGTCAGATGGTTTCAGCTGATTAGACTTACTGGAACATTAAAAAATCCATATTGAAAACAGAAGAGGGTACCCGGGAAACCTATCGGTCACATAAAGGTTAAAAAAAAATTATTTCTGATCTAGGAGAAAAAATATATGGAGAGAGAGCTAATTATTTTTACCCAACCGATACAAACTTGCGATAAATCACTTTCTCCGGGGTTTTACGTCGTACACCATGAGAGAGAAAGAGACAACAAATATAATACTCCGCTTCTACGTACTGTCACAATGATCTTGGGCTCCTGGGTCACCGCGGGACTCCGCCCACATTTTTTACTATGCCACTAAACTTGACAAAACTAAACGGTTTTTTAGGTTAGATGCCATATTTTTTTTGATATCAATACTGTGAAAAAGTGGTTATACGAATAAACAAAAACATTATGTCGATATGTGATATGAATGGATGTATAAATACCTTAGCCTTGGTCTTAGCCACGCCCAGGTCCGCCGATTCAGGTAAAAAACATTAAAAAACTGACTACACTTCCTTGGATTGATACCACTCTATATACTCTAAGGATCTGATAAAAAAAATAGCTGTGGTGCTCGGCGGAAATGACCTGACGCCAAATCTCAGCGTCGAACATTCCACTTATTTGTGGGTGAGGCTTTATCACTTGCGAGTTGGAATAAAATAAGCCTCGCTACTGTAACTCTAGCTCGCCTTTGCAAGGCCTCATTTCACCGGTTATTACCAAACTGATTCTCCTGTAATTGCCGACCTCGTTACCGGTAATTACCAGAAGTTGCCACCAATCTTCCAAAGCAAACGGCTTTAGTAAAATTGGCCTTGGAATTGGAATTTGTATAAGATGATTTGACCAGTGGCGTTGCGATAAACTTTCGGACCTCATCCATTTAAAAAAATTGTATATTTAGGCGTATAAATGAAAACGGTTTTATAATGAACAATGATTATGACTTGCATCACATCGGCTAGGTAAAATCCCATCCCATTCCCACTCCACGCCTCCTCTCTTTAGGTAAGATCTCTAAATGAAAAAGGATGCAGCTCCAAGTAGAAAAAACATGAAATATTTAACTTCAGTCAAATAAAATTCTTCAATCAGTAACAAGTTCAGAACTCATGTATTTCTTTTTATCTTTTCCTTGCTTAGGGTTTTTAATCCAGTTTAGATATTTTCCCTAAGAAAACACCAATGTAAAATTAAACTCAGTCAAGTAAATAAAACCATCAGATGGTGATAGTAATAAGGCCTAATGAGCCGCAGTACTAGTTAGATAGACATAATGAGGGGTATTTGTATAAGCCCCAGCTAGTTAGTAGAGGATTACGAAAGAATCCATAAAATCAAAAAAAATAAAATGAACAATGATTTGGATTATACCGTTAAATGTGGTTGTAGAATTAACAAGTTACAAGAGGCATTAAGTATCACGTGATAATATCGATAATAGTAACATTAACTAATTAAGCTAACTAACCATCTCGCCGTTTCTCCGCAGGGGTAGGCAGAGAGGACGGACCGCCATACAACTCTGTCTTGACACACACTCCTTGCTTCATACATAATCTTCTGTTATTCTGATACTTCACGTGGCCCGATTCAAGTATTTGATTCACTTGATCGTGCCATGTCTTCCTCGGGCGTCCCCGACTGCTTCTTCTATTTACTTTTGCATCATATGTTATTTTCACACTCCTTCCTTCGTTCATTCGCTCTACGTGCACAAACCATCTAAACGGCCCTTTCTTGATTCTATTCATTCCGCTTACAACGGCCTTGCATTCTTTCCAGATCTCCACATTTTATATTATCCCCACATACGCCTCAGGGATCTCATTTCCACAGCATTCAGTCAATGTTTATCCTTCCTCTGCCAGTTCTGGTTGGTATAAGCACTCCATTGTGGACTGCTAGCTTAGCTTAGATCATGTAAAGAAATCAACTCATATACAGTGATAAATAATCTTACCAGCAAAAACAAACGTGCGTCTTCACTAAGCGGGTAATTCATGTGATCAAGTAGAAAAACTTGGTGAGCTCTGCCTAGCTTCAAGTTCGACTTGCTTATATGCCAAATTGCTGAAATGAATAATCAAAGCTTAGTAATTAACTATCATCATACGAGTATGAGCTTGTTTTGGTAGTCGGTAGAGCTTAAAATCTATGTAATTTTTTTTTAAAAGGCTAAGAATAAAGAAAGCTTTTAAAAAAACAGAGGGAATTATATTTCAAAACAGGTGAAAATTTTACGATTCGTTTATAAACCTATCCCCGGAAGAGTCACTAGATTTCGCCAAACGTATGGACAAGTATATGATTCCAGGGAAGAATTAAGTTTTTTGAAAACCCCTAAAATGTTTCAGTTCAGACATGTGATGGGAGGGGGCCCTTGGAGTAAGAATATATATGGAGAGAGAGCTAAATATTTTTACCCAACCTCTACAAATTTACGATAAAGCATTTTCTCCGGGTTTTTACGTCGTAAACCGTGAGAGAGAAAGAGACAAGACAAGTTGTCACATAATATCGCACCACTTTTAGGTATGTAAGCATGTTTTCCGTCTCCGGCGACTCCACCCACTACGTATTGCTAACGGTTTGTGAGTATCCTATATTTTTGTTGATAACAATACTGTGAAAAAGTTGTTTTACAAATAAACAAAACGTTTTGTCGACATTTGCTATGAATGAATGTAAAAAGGTGTGTCCATGAAAATCCTAGCCACGCCCGAGTCAGGAAAAATCAACAATCCTGACTACACTGTTTCACAAAGCTATCCCTTCTGATATATTATTGCTCTGAGCGCGGGCCCATTCGAAGCCAAGGCAGTCGCAACGCCACTGGCTCTACCGATAGGGCTACAGCATCTCGTTACAGACACGTGGAATCACAATAATGATGAAACGCTTATTAATTATTATAAATATGATCGTTTCTGCCAACTTTAATTCGCCTGGTGCGATAGATCGAGCTTTTGATTGAAATTACAATGTTTTCATGTAAACCGTAACATGGAGTGAATTGAATGACTCGTGAAAAAAACCTTCTGATTTTATCATTGGTTTTACCGTTCTGCTTTATAGCTGCTCCTAGTTAGCTACAAGGGTTGTCTAGCAATGAAGCTAAATCAGAACACGATGGAGATTGAATGGTCACGCAATAAAAATGAGTGGGAACACGATGATGCTGAATTAGAACATGAAACAGGTGAATGCGAACGCAATACAGATATTTGGTAACATACCATATTGGAGGTGAGTGGAAACGATATGCAGATGATTGAGAACAAAATGAATGTGAATGCAGATAAACAAAATAAAAATATTACAGAGGTTAGAGGGAACACGATTGAGGTGAATGGGAAAACGTTAAATTTGAATACGAATGCAAGGAAAGGAATATAATGCAGCAAAGATTAAATAAAAACAAATTTTTAACTTTATTCCACTTTTTTATTTTTTGACTGGACCGGTTTCAGCCTAACGGTCATCTTCAGACTAGTACAGGTGGTTCTTATTCTATGGCTTATATACTATTTTTGGGATGTCAGGGGTAGTAAACCATGATTTTACTTTAATTATATTTATCAGTATTGCTGCATGATTTTACTAGTTACAAGTTACTTTTAGTTTACTATTTTATATATCTATCTGGTATGAATTTTTATTTAAGATGGGTTACAGTTGTATTTCTCTATGTATGATTTTACGATGTATTTATATAATGCAAGGTTGGCCGTTATAGGCTGAAACCGTTCCAGTCAAAAAATAAAAAAGTGGAATAACGTAAAAAATGTGTTTTTATTTAATCATTAAAATGGAATTCCACCATGAATTAACAGTTACAAAATTAGAAATAACAACAAAGATTGACGAAAATATAATGGAACTGAAATTGGAACACGTGTCGGTGGGGATTTTTTACCTGTACAACGATTATCTATTGAATTCAGCTGTGAGACATTCTAATATTTATTAAAATATTTTATCATTAGAGTACCTATAAATACACAATAGACCCTTTTCACAACTGACATTATTCCATGTTCCTGGTTAGAAAATAACAGGAATACATAATTATTTTCGTGAAAATTTGAGAACAAAAAGTGTCCTTTCACGATGCCACGTGCCAGATTACAATCACAATTTCCAACAAGGCTGCTTTTAATTATAACCGTTTTAATCTTACATCTGTAAAATGCCTATTTACCCCGCTTCATAGTACCTGCGCATTTAGTAGCATTGGTAAAAAGGCTCGCAGGTAGCTATGAAACCGCAATACGCTCCCAAATAAATTGTATCTACTTTGAATTGAGTGCGGAGTAATAATACCGTGTATGTCGCTAGTATTAAACGCGTAAATTACAAATATGATTGGGTATACAATATGTTATATTCGGACGCGAAACTTAATATCAATTATTCATAGTCACAGCCATTCATATTCAGATAATCATTTAAAACCCTGAACCCTGCTTTATTCACTGCAGATAATCTCAAATAATAATTTCACATTTCGATTGTGCTTAGGTGAAAGTAGGGATGGTTGATATTACAAATTGGGTATACCTGCGGTTGCAGTTACCGGTGACTGGTGAGGAACCGGTATGTATACAATTATTTTCGGAACCGGTTCCTGGTTCCAGAAAAGTTCCACGAAGATTTTTATATTGGGAAAGATTCCTGTGTTATTTTTTTCATGAGGTGGGGGGGGGTCGCTAGCAATATTTGGAGAACGAAAAGAACTGGAACTGGTTCCTCGTAAAAAAGGATAATATCGACAGTCCCAGTGATCGACTTGCAACCGGTTACAAGAATATCGACCATCTCTAGGTGCAAGGTGTTATTCTACATTTTTTCGCAAGCAAACATAAGACTAGTGAGTTGAACCACTGTCACATTCAGATCTTTTCCCTAAGAAAACACTAATGTAAAATTAAACTCAGTCAAGTAAATAAAACCATCAGATGGTGATAGTAATAAGGCCTAATGAGCCGCAGTACTAGTTAGATAGACATTATGAGGGGTATTTGTATAAGCCCCAGCCAGTTAGTAGAGGATTACGAAAGAATCCATAAAATCAAAAAAAAACCACTGTCACATTTGACACTGTCGCAAATCGACGACTAGCGCCATTACGATTTTTTACCGTTACCACTTCAAATAATCACCGATTCTCGGTCCGTTTCAGCATTTGCTCAAATTATGAACAGGTGTTAATTATAAAAGCATGACTGCTATGTTATCACTAAGGCCTCAATTTCTTTGAAAAAAAAAGTGGAATTACCCCATTCACCTAAACACAGTCAATAAAAAAAATCACGACAGCCAAAAACCTTTTTTATTGTAACAATAATTTCTAAACTACTTCGTTTATAAACTCTCTTAAACCACGCGTAGATAGCCTAGGTAACTAATACGCAGAAGTAGCAAATATTTACAGTACTGTAAAAAAAAATTTAAACAGTCATTGATAAAAAAAAAATTATTGCCACATACTATATTTTGATTATTCAACAATCTTATCGTCACTGGAAACCCAAAAGGGTTTAAGCGACATATTGGTCAAAAAAAAAATCAGTCAAGCATTCAGTTTTGATCAGTTATTTTTTGCATCGAAAGCCCTGACTTTCGTTTGATTCTGAAGACCTTTTTGCCCCTCAGTCATCTGAAATATATTATACCATTTGAGAGAAAGCTTAACTCAAGCGACACAATTTTGGGTTTTTTTGCGTTTTGTCGCTTCATGTAACTTAGTGAGAGCATTGAGTTAACTTTTTTTTCAAAATCCAACCAGGTACCGAAGACTTGCTCTGGTGTAAACTTTCCAAAATTACGCTTCAGCTCTTTTACGATATGAGTATGTTTATATTGCTTATAAATTGTTGATATTTTTACTGACTTCTTTCGACTGAAAAATCATGCAGCCAAACACAAAACCGTCTGCGTAGTATAATATATTATGTTGATATGTTTAGATCTCAATAGACAGGTACGTTCTACCTTATCATTGTTATTACCTGCAGTATCCTGCTGTCTTCTTCCAGTTCCTTTTGTCCAAGGGTACCATATTCGAACCACGTCTCCTATCACTTCATGGCATGTAGGCTTATTACAAGGAAGCCTCTTTGATGGTCAGTCAACTGTCTCCGTCTCGTTTTCTTGTTCTCTCCGTCTCGTTTATCTTCGGAATGCCAGGTATATTCACTATTGCTTATGGTGTATAAACTTTTGTACGTTATCCTATGGAAGCCTGATCTGATTGAGATAGCATTCTAAATGCCAGATAATTTCACGCGAGGCCGCCAACACTGGTTTTTAATACTGCCTAAGTACAGAACCAATGTTGATACCCGTGATAAAACTATCTAGGTAAGTTAACTGTATCGGAAGTAAATTATTTTCTGAATAATCTGTTCATATTTAAATATTAACCTACTTTTACATGTAAAGTATCTTTACATCTGAAAAATATCTCTTTGCAATTTATTATTGATTTTACAATGTGTATGGTCATTGGGATCCAGGGTGATAGATACTTTTAGTATCGCCCTAGTGAAAGACAACCATTCAAGAACCGAAACGTTGCTTGAAATGGCTTTAGCCGTGTTTGGAGATCAAATCTGAATAGCCAGGTATTTCCCAACCTTCATATTCCACCATCCCCTTCTCCAAACTACGCATTTAATTCTAATGAAATAATATATACCATATTTGCGGCACGTTCCAGAGTGGTAGATACTCCAAGTATCACCCTGGTGAAGGACCACCATTTAGAATCGAAACGTCCTTGAATTTGCTTTAGCCGCGTTCGGTGATCAGATCTGAATAGCCAAATACTTTTTAACCTTCCTCTTTCCCATCACCCACTACCTTCAGCCTTACAACATATCCCAATAGAGGATGACATAGTCTCACTGGCTCTAGACGGTTAGGAGAAGTTGAAAATCTTGTGCGATATTCTCTTTAAAAAAAAATATATTTAAATTACATTTTTTTTAAAGTAAAAAGAATTCTCCGTAGTCGAGTGGTTAAGATCCTCGACTATGAATCCAAAGGCCGCTGGTTCAAAACCCAACGTGCACAAATTAATTTGTAATATTTCGCAATTAATTCAATTAAAATAATATATTTGCGACGCGTTCCAGATTGGTAGGTACTTACAGTATCACCCTGGTGAAAGGCCACCATTCAGTATTAAAACGTTGCTTGAAGTGACTTTAGCCGTGTTTGGTAATCAGATTTGAATAGCCAGGCACTTCACAACTTTCCTCCTCTCCATCTCCTTCCCCTCACTACTGCCTTAAGCCTCACAACACACCCCAAATGTGGATGCCAGAGTTCCACTGGCTTCAAACGCTTAGACTTAGATTCTGACTCACATTACTAAATACCAAAAAAAAATGTGATAGATCCCTGGCCCTAGCTACTAGCACGCTTGTGTATTATTAATACCCCGCATCGCCTGCATTAAATATTATAGTCCTCTCTTTCTTCATCCGAAGGCTGTATTAATGTTTAGTGGGGAGTAGCTGCCCTTTGCTGCCAGTGGCCTACCTAATAATGTATTATTCTGTCCCTTTTAAGCTGAGCCTTCGGCGTGGGAGGTGCCCTCCCCCGTCTAGAGCAGAGACTTTTTTACGTGGTGGAAGAAAAATCGAAGAGGAAAACCTTTTGAAAAAATCTGGACTGAAATAGAAACAGTGAAATATTTTATCGTATAATAATAACAAGTTTGCTATTTTATGGAGCTATACAACTACTTATTCTGGATCGAGTACATTGCTATGTAAGAAGTCGTTAATAATAATACTTGGATAATTAATCTAGCGCCATATTCGTGAAATAACACCTCAAGGGTGCTTAAATACTTAATAAAAAAGAATTACGTTTTAACCCCTTGGTTGATATCAAAAACGACCGAGGATTAGATCAGAGAGATTAGATAGATTAGAGATTAGATTAGAGTCAGAGGATTTTTTGTCTATGGTAAGTTACGGCCCACTGCAACGTGTAGTGAATAAGTAAAGTGCTACGAATTAGACAGTTTCTTGTTCACCATTCTTCCAAACAATCTAGAAGTGTTTCCAAACGAAGCTATGAGATGCATTCTAAGGGAAGGCATAATTGCATTGAATGCATATTATTTACAATAAATGAGTCAAATAAGAAATGAACTTGATTGGATCCCAACAAAACATGACTAGACTATACAATGTTAATTTTTATATTTAAAAAAAATTGAATAACCGAATGCACAAATATTTTTTAAATGTAATTATATTATTAAACAATATAATTTCGGATGTGATGTGATGTGAATACAAAACATTCTAAAAATTAAAAATACCCAATTCTTATTTTCTGTACGCGCAATGAGTTTAAAAATACATATTTCGTATTTTCAGTACGTATTATAATGTAATTAAAATGAAATAATAACTTTGTATAAGACCACAGATTTTATTTTAATTTTTATGACCGACTGGTTTCGCTTAGCCTAAGCATCATCAGGGTACAAAATTAAACTTGAAATCAAGTTAAATTTTGTACCCTGATAATGCTTAGGCCAGGCAAAACCGGTCGGTCATAACTAACTAACTAACTAACCATCACGTCGTTTCACTGCAGGGGTAGGCAGAGAAGACGGACCGCCACATAACTCTGTCTTGATACAGACTCGTTGCTTCATTCACATTCATACACCGTCTCATACATACTCTTATCTTATTCTGACTCTTCACTTAACCGGATTCAAGTATTTGATTTACTTAATCGTGCCATGTCTTTATCGGGCGTCCTCGACTTCTTCTTCCATTTACTTTCGCATCATATATTTTTTTCCCACTCCTTTCTTCGTTCATTCGCTCTACATGCCCAAACCATCTAAGCGTCCCTTTCTTGATTCTATTCATTACGCTCACATCAGCCTTGCATTATTTCCGAATATCCACATTTTTAATACGGTCATTTATAGTTTACCGCACATACGTCTCAAGGATCTCATTTCCACAGCATTCAGTCTACTTTCATCCTTTCTTTGCCAGTTCCATGCCTTAGTGCCATACATCAGGGTTGGTAAAAGCACTCCATTGCGGACTGCTAGCTTCGCTTCTTTGGACAATTTCTTATTTGCGCCAACAGCGTTCAGTCCTCCATTAATGGAGTTTCCTGCATTCACCCTTCTTTCAATATCTTCGGTCCTAAAAAAATAAAATGCTATTCGTGGTCTTATACAAAGTTTTTTTTTCTTCTTTAAGTTTGTCAGACCTCAAAGTGATTGCTTTCTACGAAAATGTAAATATTGTTTTAAACATTGAAAAAATGTTAAAAAACGATTTTTGAGAAGAGTTTGAATTATTAATTTCTTCACTTTTCAAAGGATAAAAATATATTCAAGCACCACCCAAGTAATATGTACCTAGTAACTACATTTCATAAAGATTAACCTGAAGTTATGGCAACTGGAAAATATAAGTTGTCCCGTAGCGAAATTTATTCATTTTGCGAAACGATTCTACGCGACAAGAAAAAAAAACTGAATTTAAGTGCCTTTTTTCTCGCTAAAACGCAAAATCCTCTGGGAAGATCGCCAATTACGATAAAATACGAAAAAGTGCAAATAACTGGAATACGGTGACCTAAGGTGGCAACTAAAAAAAAAGCTTGCTCGTTTCACATAAATGAACACGAAAACATTGAAAAAAAAATTAACACATTGTTATTTGTAGGTGCTGACGCTCAACAAAATCTCCCAAAAACAGAGTAAATATAAAGGTAGGCTGTGTATGTCTGTTTACATAATGTAATATAATAAATCAACTACCTTTTTGAGAGTAGGTAGGTACTTTGATATACCAAGATTTTGTAATACGATAAGATGTAATCTGATACTGACAGTGTGTTTGTAAATTCACGTATAAAACGAATTAAGTATAATCCTTCAGGTACCTATAGCAAAAATTATGATTTTTTCATATACATTTATTATATATACAATAAAAATAAAACAATGTAATTAGCATTAAAAACGCAGTCAATAAACAACATTTCCTTCCTTTATATCTCTTTCTAACTCATATTATTTGAGTGTTTGTTATTTAATGAAACAACATACTCGTATAAACAAAAATTTTACTTGGAATTGTTGTACGAAGAAACAACACAAATAAAACCATCAAACAGTAATGAAAAAATTCGTTCTACGTTTTGTTTTGTCCTTATAGTACTCGTAATTTAAATTTGATAATTTATTGAAATATAAATACAAACAATGGTGTTGTTTGTTTTGATAAACTCTCGGAACAAAGAAGTAACATAGAACACAGATAAAACCATCAAACAGCGATGTATAATAATTCCGCTTTACGATTTGTTTTGTCGTGCGATTGATTGAGTTTGCTGCTCTATCCCTCTGTCTCAATGTTTGTGGCAAACAAGCCGAAGAGATAAACCGTTAGAAGTGTCTCGCGGGTGTGTTCGTGCGCCCGAAGTAAGTTCAACTTTTCCCTACTGTCGGTGAAATTAGTCAAACATTTTCGAGTATCGAATTTTTTTCTCGAGCAGATGATCAATTACTAGCCCGTGTTGGACCTAGGGGTCGAAAGGTGTCATGTAAGCTGGCCACAAACATTTTCTTTGAAATCAGTATTGATCATATGTCTAGGGAGTATCTGTTCAGTGGGCGAACAGCACTCAAACAATGTCCGATGCGCGACACCTAACCGTAGTACGTAGCAGGAGCGACCGCAGAATACAATACATGCACGAGGCGTAGAGTTTACCCACACCGTAGAAGCGGTACAGCGTAGCGCGACGCAGCGGGTAGACTGTAGAGGGTAGACTGTGGACTGTGGGTATAGAGCAACCTCCGCGCTCGCCTCTCGCCGTACGCCTCTCGCCGTACGCCGTACGCTCGGGCGGAGTAAGGCTGAGTTCACGCACTGCTCGGGATATTGATTTTCCACCGTCTGACACACATCAAAATGTATCGGCGCCTTACCCGACCACTATCAACATTGGACACCGTGCCGAGCCGCCGAGCCGCCGATCGGGCGAACGTAGCTCGAACCGAGCCGCCGTCCCTACCTAGTCGCGTACTTCACTTACTCCACTCCCGATAGGTACGCCACGTAGAGCCCGCCTAGTAATCCGGCGAGTCTCAGTACAGCTCTAATCAGCGCGTTGTGAGGTTATGTCTCCGTTCTAGTGCAGGATTACGCTCGATACTACCGTTTTGTTTTCAAGTAAAGTCGCCCTAAAGGCGTTGACGTTTGGTGATAAATAATGTGACAGATTGTGTGTTATTGCCGATTGTACATAAGACTCTCTGAATTTGTTGGATATTGATTCGACCGCTCGCTCTCACGTAAGTAACGCCGTACTTGTATTTGATTATTTTCAGTTGAACTTTTGACGTAACGCTTTGATCTCTGATTGCGTTATTTTACTGGTGTTGTTTTAATTAAATGCTTTGATCAAATTCGAATTTGCGAGAACGTGGCTTATGTATCCAGTTCGCAGAAACTTCCAATTCAATTGCTCGGGCCATTGATTTGTTTGTTTACAAGTAGGTAGAAAAAAAATACATATCGTATTTAAATTACCTAATAATATTCCTAATATATTTGTTTTCAAATTTAAATTAACGAACAGGGACCTAAGATTATTTTTTTCCTTACTTGAAGATGCGTTTTAATTAATTAATTAATCTCTACAGCTGTTTATAATTAACCTTTATACAATTTGTAATTAACCCTATTCGTATTCACACCCACTTTTTATGACCATGTGCTTATCCCAAATATTTCACTAATTGTGTAGTTATTAAAAATTTGAAATTCACCAAGAATCGTTATCATTTAATTAAAAACATCGGTTGGTTCTTTGTTCTTCTAAACTAAGTGCTCGGCCACCAATTACTAAAATTACAAAATATTACATTTAAAATATCGAGTGCAAAAAATCACTTGTATTTATAAATTTTAATATTATCGGTTGGTATCTGAATCTCGCAAAACATTTATTATTGCTTTTGTTAGATAGTAAACGAACGTACTTTGCAAAAAACATTGTTATTGAACCTTATCATTATCAGGTATGGCTTTTATGGATTTGAAGTGAATCTGTGTAATGATTTTGTTTCATCGGGTGTTTTCATCTTAACATAAATATTTTACTAATAATGTGGGTAGTAATTTGGTAATAGTTTGCTACATATTTTGGTTAGTTTAGGCTTACAATATGATGATAATCCTATCAATATCTTGAAAGTAACATTTCCCTTCTGTACTTAGTGTTGTCGTTAATTTATATAAAAACAGGATTTCAACAAAAAAATCTTCCAATACTGTACGTAAAAATCATCTTTTCAACACACATTGCTGGTAAGCCAAAAATTTTTCAAATAATATATTTAACAAGTTTCCGACGGTCCTTAACCTCCGTGGTAGAGCGGTTAAGATCCATGACTACGATTCCGGAGTTCGCGGGTTCGAATTCTGGCTATCGCCAATAAATGTTATTTATTTAAAATGTATTATTTACATTTAATTCGTATGAAATAATGTATAATATATTTGCAACACGTTGAAAAGTAGTAGATACTCTCAGTTTCATCCTGCTGAAAGACCAACATTCAGAATCGAAACGTTGCGCGTTGCTTGAAATGGCTTAGGTCGTGTTTGGTGACCAGATCTGAATAGCCAGGTACTTCCCAATCTCTTCTTCCCCATATTCTTCCCACTTATTTTAGCCTACTAATATCCCTCAATTGGGGATGCCATAGTTCCACTGGCTCCACACAGTTGGAGTGAGTTGGAACCATCATGCGGTGTTCACATAAAAAAAAACTTTTTTTTTTTAATCCCTAAATTAGCCTTTATTGAAAGTTTTTTTTACAGTTTCTTCCAATGTATCTACCTTCCTACCTACACGTTTAGTAATAAACTTGTCGACATAATAACCAAGTAAATTTAGATAAATTTATTCTAATATTTACGTTACCTACTTCGCAGGTTAATATAAACTTTTTTGAAAAAACATGAATTATAAATTATAATAAACAGTGCAACAGCAAAAAAAATCTTTCGCTATAATGTAAACAATAATTTTCAGTAATAATATAGATAGATATTTGGTTAACTATAGCGTTGATTTCAATGTACTCGTTAAGTACATACAATTTGTGTAATCTATTTGGGGCATTTAATGTATGGGTGATTATCTCAAAACGTTAAGAAATCATTATAAATTAACTCGCATTGAGGCCAAACAACGTTTCCGGAACTGTTATAAGATTCACCCTTATTCCTTTTTTTCTATAGTGGCGATGGGTAGTACCTCTACTCATAGCTGATTCTAACGTAATATAAAGCTCTGTAAATATTTATAGAGTCCAATGTTCCCCAGCGTTCCCCAGTGTTCCCCGGTGTTCTGGCACGGAATGGACGATTAGGAATAATTATTTAAGCATGGTTCTTGCCTCCACCTCCCTCAGTACTGTGACCTGTGCAGGTGATGTAGCCAATGCACTGAGTGAAGCCACTCACAATACCTCACCCATACACTCACCTGGAGATAATAAAAAACATTTGTACTTTATTTGTTCTCTACTTACTCTATTTCCAGCGCAGGTTTAGGGAAATCTCTGGAGAAGTGGAGAAGGGGGAAAAGACAGATAAAATTAACATTTAGCGTTAAATGATCGAAAATTTATATTGCTAAATTATTTTTTCCACATAAAGAACATATTTGGTGCTAACGTCTTAGAAAACTGTTAATTTGGTACTCAAAAATAAAAATATACAGCTTAGAAATTTGTTTACGTTAATTTGAATCAACAATGGGCCTGAGAGGGCTTTTTAAAATTAGTTAGGAAAAATTAACGTAACACATAAATACACACGAATAACAGCTTTTATAAAAAAAAAAGACATTTGCAATGTAGCATGAACAAATATACTCGTAAATAAAACACAAATCAAAATAAAAATACTAATAGATCCCAGACCAAACATGACCGCTGAAGCTGAAACTGCCTGAAAATATTGCTGATTTTTAGCAGGAATAATTTAAAAAAAAACCCCTAAAGAAGAGTGCCAGCTATTAGAAAACAAAACCCGACGTTAAGAGATCGCTATGGTTACAGGAAAAAATCACAAATTTCTTGTCAATTTGAAATAACACGGGGTTTCAAATGGTTAAGTACCTTACAACGTTGCACTATCGAAAAGAAAATCTTTCTTTTCTGCTTTTGTACTAGCATATCGTCGCTGGAAAGGCAAATGGGCTTAAGCGACACTTTGGTAAAAAAAAAATAGTAAAATATGCAGTTCTGATTAGTTCTTTTTTATGCATCGAATGCTCTGACTTTCGTTTGATTCTGAAGACTTTTGTGGCCCTTTAGCCATCTAAAATATATTTACCATTTGAGAGAAGGCTTGACTCAAGCGACACAGGCTAAAGACTTCTCCAGCTTTTGTCGCTTCAGATAACTCAGTGAGAGTATTGAGTTACCTGTGTTGACTTTTTTTTCAAAATCCAACCAGGTACTGAAGACTTATGAATTATACTGTAAAACAAAAAAAATATTAAGGCGCTCTGGTGTACACTTCCCAAAATGGCACTTCAGCCCTTTTGCCTTTCCGGTGACGATATACATTCACCTCCCAAAGTTACTGCACGTTGGACACTTTGCATATCTACATAATATGTTGATAACTAGCTATTGTGCACCGTGCAGCACGTAAAATATAACCCGTTTCCAGCAGTTCATACACCTTCTTGATCATTTAACGTCCTGCTCAGGCGTCGTCTATTTTCAAGTTTTTATTAAGTCACATGATATTCTCCTGATGCTTTTATTCAATCGTTCATGTAACGGTACGTCTAGAGCATAAAAATAGCACTTCGCTGCTAAAGTGCAAATTCGGATGACAAATAAAAACCAGCCTCGTAGAGTGAGGAGTATTTATAAATACGTAATAATTACCAAATCAAGTAATGCTGCGTGCCTGCTCGATTTATTCGAAACAAGTGAAAAAACAAACCTTGAGATTGGTGCCATATAATACATAGAACTGTGTTCAAGGTTGAAAAACGTATCACTTGAAATGTGTTGAATTGCGTCGAATATTATTAGTATTATGGGTGAGTTCATATTCATTTGCACGGGAATAACAATTTTACGTAATGTTTCGCTCGTTAATTATCAGATGTAAAACGGACAGTAAAATTAATCAGATTAAGAGAGGTGTGCTTAGATTTTATAGCCTCGTAGGTATAGTTTCCAATTTACCTTTGATGAGGATGGAAGCTATACAAATATGAGACAAAATCATATCAAAATTAGTATTATTATGGTGATAGCGAGTAGGTACCTAAATCTTTAACGGTATAAAATGTAATCGGGTAACAATTATTTCCAATACATAAAACAAACACCTATAAAGCAGAAATCTATTTTTATGAAGCAACAAAACCTCTCGATTGGTGAACTCTGCCGTCATTAATAATCATATGTTTGAACAGCTTTTTCCGTCTGGAGTTTGTAGGTGCTGCAACTATGTTCAGTTCATTGTGCCATTTTCATTACGGACCATGGTTCTTTGAAATATCCATTAATAATGAAATGATTGCCGAGACAAATTACCGTATTGTTTGTTATATTCATATTTTACAATATGTTTGACCTGGAAATTTTACACATAAATGCTGTGCAAATTTATTTAAAGCACAAACAGATTTCCGCTGTATAGTAAACATTTTGTGTTATTTAATGAAAAATAATTGTTATGAATTGCACGGTTTACCTTTATATAGGTAAGTGGGTATATAAACACAAAATCAAGTTTTCCTCTGAAACTTCATAAATAAAACATGATTAAAAAATACATTTTTTTTGACTTTGTACAATTCTGTCAGAAAAGTATTCCATTCATGTATCGAAATCAAAAATGATGTACGTTTCAATATGTACCCACCTACGCGAAAAGTGTGACCAAAAATTTCAATGACATACTCGTAAATGTCAAGAGCCAAGAAAGAATTCCTGTAGACCAGTATGTATGTATAATGAAGTGGGTGTATTTGAATGAAGCAAGGAATGTATGCCAAGAAAAAGATTTATGGCACTTTATCCCGTCTCTCTACCCCTAAATACCAATGTGCAATTTGTAGTGAGTCAACTTTCACAAACATTGCACCCACCACTGTGGGCACTCTCTGCAATGAAACTCAGCTTCATCATTCTTGTTCTTCAAGAGCCTCTTGGCGTCCAGCTTTGGACATTAGTCTCCCTCAAATTTGAACCAATCTAACCAATATTAAAAAAACATTTAAAAGCTTTCTGGCGTCCCAGCTTTAATCAGAGCCTAGCCCAATATATCACTTGGATATCAAAGTGTTGACTATCAAAACAGATTTTTGTTGTGAACGATAAAATACTACCATGATACCTAAAATATAGTCGTATATCGAACTAGTACTGCGGCTCGTAGGCCTTGGGTTTGGTTTCATTTACTTGGCTGAATTTGAGTTTACATTATGTGATTACTTAGGGAAAAGGTCTTAACTGGATTAAAAAATAATGTATATTTCTCTTCTTCTTATTGGTTGTTGACTTTGGATCGCAACGATTTTAACCTAATACATAGATTAACAAACTCTTCGTCCAAATAACTATTATGCAATTCGTAAAAAATCTCCGTGACAAAAAAACTTTTTTCCATATATTTTCGATAGCCCTTGAATACACAGTGATGTTGCCAGCGCAATAGAAAACACAATTATCTCTTTATGTTGGTAATTTTTAAATGATTTAGGGAATATTTGAAGTAAATTTAAATAAGATCTTCATTTTCACGGCGCCCTTCAGAGATGGCGCCATGTTTCTTGCACAGTTTGAACGTGTGGTGGATCCGGCGCTGGGTACTGTCTCCCAACGAACTTCATAACATTTTGTTCTTCATCAGCCTTCTGACGTCAAGCTTTGAACCAAGGCTTACACCAATTGTCTTCTGTTTTGCTTATGGCAGCTCTCACCCATTCACATTTCTCTAACAAACCAATGCCTTTAAAAGTCCTCAATTCATTCTCATCTAAGGACGATATATATGTCTCTTTCTCAGCCATTGGAGATGATTTCCACCTATCATCTGTAACCAAGGATGTCATCCATTTCCGTAATAACTTTTTCTCTTAACTACTCTACGTTTCTCATCGAGTCAAAGTTATTCCGGGGGTAAGTAATGATCAAATAAGCATTTAAGATCCAAGTTCTACATTGAGTCCAAAGAACTCTTCTATTTAACCTCTAGTGTGCCGGAGGTGCCAATAGTCACCGGGCATTAATCTTTATCTTTTTAGGGATTTTTATGCTATAAAACCTGTTGTTCGCATATTTAAATGAACCGTAATCGCTTGTCAACAAAATAATCAATCCATAGATACATTTTGTATTGAGTTAAATTCGGTACAAGTCGAGTAATAAATATTTCAAGTTTGCTTACGTCAGTGCGGCAGAAAAAAAAAGAATTTTCAAAGAATTATTACTATTTTTATTTACAGGAAAACTATGCAACTTTATTCTTATTTGGAAGGAAAATTTATTTAACTATATGAAAATACAATAAAATGACAAAAAAATCTTCACATTTCTAAACCAAACTTTTTTTAGTGACGTAAGGGAGGAAAAAACGATATTCTTCGAATATGAGTAGCTATTCCAGAAAAACCTCTTAAACCATTAACATACAATTTATTAAAAATATATAACTAATTATATGAGAAGATAGCACAATTACCAAAAACATCAATTTGTAAAACAATAGTGAGTTATCACGAAAGTACAGTCAGCAAGGTACGACGTAAATTGTACTTTGCGGGTATCCGGCATTCAAGAGGATAACAGGCATTCATATTTTCTCCAAAACATTAATCTTTCATCACAATTCAAAGAAACGTTGCAAACAAAAGAGAGTTTGTTAATGAGTATATTTAACAGCAACAAAAAACAAAAGGTTTCTCGAATCCTTAAAAATTCGCTGTTTATTTACTTTATTGTACACGCCCGAGAGGGCTTTATATTAAAAGGTTTGCAATTGACAGTGAAAAAATGAGAATTATATGTACAAACAAAATAAGGAATGGTTGTAGAGTAGTAGAAAATAGTGTTTGAATACATAAAAGATTATTGATAAAAGAAATATGATGTTACAGCCTTCTTGTATCTACATTCCGTGTAGTTAAATACATCAGCCACCTCTGCGTATGTATTACCAACTACATACAATCTAGGTACAAGCGAGAATCTCAGACTCAGTCCTGATGTTATTGTTACAGCTAAATAAAATTTTGGATCGAGTAGTTCTCTTTGGTATGTAAAACGAAATAAGGTTCAATAAATCAGGACTGTCTATAATACCATTGACAATTTTTAAATCGTGCCACATGGCAAGCATAGTTTGAATGTTGAGATCGTAACAGTAATGTCGACTTCTTTTGTATTGCTTTTTATCCATAGAATGCTCGATTTTAACAATGATGTAGGTTTCTGACTTTAACAAAGAAATATCAAATACAAGCATAACACATAATAAAGGTTTTTATCAAGTGTTAATCCATGTATTGCGTTGGTTTTACCGACTCGCAATTAGACCCCGGGACAGTTCTCAGTTTCATTTCAGTTTTAGAGTCGTTTAAACAAAAGGTTTTAGTACAGTTTTCCTAAAAAAATACCAGGTAATTAAGATAGTAAGTGGTTGTACGCAAAATAATGTGCTAGTCTGAGATGAAATATTTCATGTCTTTGGGGAACACCTTAGTACTAAAACTTTATCGTTCAATCCAGAGATACTAAAGGCTGATTCACACCAACGTCCGGTTCCGCTCAGTGCCGATATTGTTCCGCAAGAAAGGTTATTGATATGGTATGAATATCAATAAGGGAGTATGTGCCAAGACAAAGTTGTGTGGCAGTATATCCTTCTGCCCACCCTTATGATATTTAACTACTTAGTTAGTTAAATAATTATTTTGAATTGTAAAAATACCAACATCGCAGATTTTTTTTATGAAAAACTATTTTTTCATCACTAAATAATATTTTTATTAATTATTAATTATTAAAAATATTATTTAGTGATAAAAAAATGGTTTAAAAAGAAAAATCTGCGTTGTAAGTATTTTTACACTTCAAAATAATTATTTAACTAAATAAGTAGTTAAATATCACAAGGGTGGGCAGAAGGATATACTGCGACATAACTTTGTCTTGGCACATACTTCTTGATTGATATACATACCATATCAATAAGCTCTCTTGCGGAACAATATCGGCACTGAGCGGAACCGGACGTTGGTGTGAATCAGCCTTAAAGAAGACTAAAATATTCTAAAATTTTAATGAAAAAACGAATTATCATTATTATTCTAGTGTATTAAACATTTTTTTAGACAAAGCATTCCCTAATAGCTTCGTTTACATTGCAAACGTATATCTATGCATGCATATCAGAAAAATAAACGTTTTTCACATTTTCTATAAATAAAACGTCCGTCGTCCCTAAAATCGTCCCTACGTATAATATATACAGAACAAAACAGCTGAAACACAAATATTGTTTATGTGAAAATCTAATTTGAAATTCCGCGCGATTCTAACGTAATATGAAAGTAAAAATAAAATAACTTCGAAATTGAATAACTTAAAAAAAGTGTGAAACTTATTTTTTAATTAATTAACTGTGAAATAACACAAAAATATTAAATAAAATTTATTTGACACGCCCGGATTTGAACCCGTAACCTCTGGATTAATAATCAAGATTCTTAACCGCTCCACCACGAAGGCCGTCTACTTACAATGTAAGATTAGATATGTATATCATTTATATATATATTATATAAAATACGAGTTTGTTTAATTTTGAACTATCCGTTGACCTAGTTCAAGTGTTTTCGCTTCAAAGCACTGTTCGCGTCAAACGTCTTGAAATGCTGCAAATTACGCATTTTCCTTTCAGCCCCCCCCTCCTCATCTGCCAGCGCTTTCTTGTCACGTTTCCCATTCATACTCCCCCTCCCCTTCACCTTGCTCCTCCCGCCGCTTCCACTTCCACTTACTTGACGTCAGAAAGCTCCGAACTCTGAGCTCCTCCGATTATTTTTAAATTACATATTCCAAAGTCAAATCATGTTTTTTTAGCGGAATTCTCGTTTGATATATATTTTGTAAAGTATAGCTATAGATCATATGGTTTTATAGTACGTACAGTACCTATTCCAACATTTACTACCCGGCAACGCCCGAGTTTTTATTTATTTATAGATATATAAATATATATTTAAATACGTATTTTCACGGGTTTTCACTAGTATTCAATAATTTGGCATTGAAGTATTGCAAAAACATTGTTTATATTGTATTGCAAACGTAATTTTTTTTGTAAAAATGTCGTTTTTGTATTTAGAATTAACTAGAATGTTTTAGAGGTCAACTTACATTTAGTAAACACAATATTTTAATAGATTTTAGAAATATCAAAAGATGCAAAAACTTACATGAATAAATTATGCGGATTTTTAGCAGATGTGTTTTTTTATGCATCAAAGTGCTTCAGCCTTGAAAAATAAATTGATCTAACTTTCCATAAAAAGCTAAAATAAAATGGAGGCATCAGTACTAATAATTAACCCAGTGAGGCCCACATCTTTATTAATATTATAACTATTTGAATTTGGATCGTTGGCATTACATTTTTTAATTTATTATTATCGTTATATTTATTATCACACTTTAAGCTTCCCTGTCTCCGAATGACGTCACTGTGACCACATCGGCAATCCCTAAATTCCATGTTTTGCAAAAACGTTCACATTCTACCTACGTCCGTTTGGCGTTTTGTTGATCGGGAATATTAGTGCTACTAAAAATAAATTGCAATAAAAACTAGTAGACTTGTTTTGCTGTTTACAAGACGGCGCTATTCGCACACAGCTCTCTCGGAGAGCACGTTCACTTCAATCATATGTGAGTAATTCTTTCAATTTACAATCAATGAACTCCAGTATTTCATTTAGAATTAACTTGTTAAAGTTTTATTTCAACACCAACTATTGAAAAGACTCAATAGACCGGTCGGTGGCTGAGTGGACAAACGCGTCTGATTCCCACCCGGGCGTCGTGGGTTCAATTCCTCTGCTGGCTTTGTTCTCCATCATTGCACAAGCAACATTTTCCGCTTATTGTGATAATAGTAGGAGTTTTTCAAATATCGTCAGGTTATTCGTAACCCGGGAATGTTTGTATTTCTTTAAAAAAATACATATTATCAACGAAATATGAAATAGAGAAGACACGGAAAATAAAAAAAAGTTAAGACGAGACTTAAACTCGGTACATCTACTCTATCCGGGAGTAAGGTTTCTGCTACCGAAACCTTATTGTATACTAAAACAAAAATATCGGGAGCTTACAAAGAAATGTGGGATTGATGAAAAATGACACTGAATTGTTTTTGTCAAATATATAATATGTAGGTACTTACTTTACGGTTATCTGGATTTAAAAATAATATTTCTGTATTTATGATATTCATCTACAGTTTTGAAAGATTCAGAGCACGTTCATTTCCGTCGTAGGTTAGTGATTCTTTGGAGTTGTTATTATAGTCAACTGTGTTATGACATTTAGTAAAATTACTTCGTTTTGTTCACATTTCCAATATGTTTTCATTATTATACATTATGCCAACTAGCTTTATTAATAGGTACTGTAAGGAATCATCAAAATCCAAACACTGTAATGCAACACTTTGGTAACAAATAACGTTAAAACAGTCTTATCTGCGCCGACGAAATAAATTAAAGTGACCCACACAAAGATACAATGTTTTATTTAATAAATTTGTACGCACGTTGACGTTGTAGTAATCGATAATCAGTCGATGATGATTACATAAATCATCGTAAGCAATTTGGTGATCAAAATAAACACTTAAATATGCTCATATACACAGATTTTTTTTCCTCTTTATCTCTTCCCATTTATCTCATTGTAGATATTGTATTTTTTCAGTCGCGTGTTCGACTTGTGTTCGGAGACATATTCGACTAGCCTCATGAATAAACATGGTCTGATAACCTCCGACATTCGTATCAAATTTGGTTTTATTCGATCGCAATAGGTCGCTTACGCATATAAATATATGTTTGGGAACGTTCAGTTGGGGACTGAGACAACATGGTATATTTTCTTTTGCCTACTTTACTCATTCAAAATTTGTGACCCAAAACTGAACATTATTTTTCGTTGAATGCGTGGAAAATTGTTCAACAAAGTTATGTTTCGGAGATTCGGTCCATGGGTACTCTCTTTGAAATTTATTCTTACTTTCCTTAATCCTTTTTTATCAACCTTTAAATCATCCTGTTTTTTGTTCGGTATTTTTCAATTGTGCAAAAAGAACGTAAAAAATACACAGACTTTGATCATTTTATTCTAATTTTTTCCATTATATTTCTCATTTTTTAGAAATACGTGCAAGGGGATATGAACTACATTTATGGCAATTATTTGCGTCCATGCGTGTTGATGTTTTCAAATACACCTACGTATCATAAAAATCTAAATTGGCATAAATCTCAAAGAGCGAATATTCAGTAGAATGAATTCCGTGTTACTAATTTAGGATGCATGGTGTGACTAAGATCCGTTAGCTATTTTATCTTCGACACACATCGTAAAGGTTCTTTTAACAATTCATTACAACCTGCGTCGCTTGTTTGCCTCCTTTATCGAATCATAATGAATGGGGCCTCGTTAAATGAGTGTCTTTGGGAATAGCAGCAATCGCCAGCGAAAAACACTCCGCTCCGTGCCCTAGACGAGTATATAATCTAAATCGATTCAGAAAAATTAGGGGTCCACTCCAATAAAGTGAATAAAGCGCTCTACTTTCGGTACAATGCCTCTTGCGGTAGTATTGATGCCACTGATGGGTACAAACCTGAAAGCTGTCAGACTTCAGACTCGAGGCGGGCCACTGAAAAAACACAATACACCTACGACCCTTTCTGCTTTCTGCTCGCCCGGTAGCTCACTTTTAGTTCCTCAGTTTACCCCCAACGCTCAGCGCGAGTACAGTGCGCTGCGGAGCTGATTTATATTCCCATTCTAACATACATACTCCTAAACTACTCACGTAAATTGCAGGGTTCGATGTATCAATTTCTATGTTGTCTTCGCTCGCCGTGAGCGGAAGGAATGTTGCATTGTTGGACAGGACTTCCCATAAATATAAAACCCACAAACTGAATCCAATTATTTTTGTCGATGGTAAAACATTTTACCAAAACAAAGTCACACCGGATAGCGGCGGATTTCAAAATAAACCCGCGAATAAACCCAAGAAGCGTTACAAAAAAAGAGTCAAGCTTAGAAAAGTTACTTTTCCAAGATGTTCTATTAATATTCCTGTTCAATCTTTACCAGAACCCTTGCTGTTGGATGTGGAGACTGAAGGAAGTTCCACCCACCATGGCTGCCCCAAGTCCTGCAAGTGCCAGCCCAACTTTCCTGAGCGCCGCTTGACTTCTTGCCGAAACAGTCAGAGAGCCAACGTCACTTGCAGAAGCGAGGCGACGAGTAAGAATTGCGCTAGAAGCAATTATTGTCAAGTGAGCGTTAGGCGCCACGTGAATTCACACCACCTTGAGAACAAAACATTGATTCAAATAAGGGAAGCCAGAAAAGTGACCGACTTTAAAAGGATTCTCAGTTCTAATGCAATATTGTGCGGTGCGGTGCGTTCGCAAGCTTCGGCTCAGCTTTCTGAGATGTTGAGCGATGCAACGGTGAACACCTCCTTCTCTGTCAACAGACCTCAGTCGGCCTTCTCCGTGTGGAGTGTCAACAACACTTACAACTTCCTTTTCCAGAGTCACCTGGACTCGCTCCAATCTATTGTAAATAATAAAGTCAGTGAAAAAACCAGTGATACGAGGTTTTACAATAAATATTGTGATACTTCTGAAAACCGTGTGAGTGTTACAGAGCCGCGTCTCTTCGAGGAATTGTATAATATTCCTGAATATTACCAACAAACAGATTTAATTTTCCCCGTATCAAAAAAAGTGTTACCTAATAAACCGTTGTGCAACCAAGATTCCTCCGCTGTATCGGTTGTCAGTGAGCCCACTAGTGGATATTTGAACAACTTTAATGTCAACTTGAGTGACTTAATTTCAGCTGGTAATAAAAATGACAATACATCAATTAACACAAGTGGCGAAGTAATCAACTCCGATAGCCTTTTGGGAAATATTGGTAGGAAGGGGAAAGAGACTTCCATTAGTATGAGCACAACACAGCAGCAGGGAACACTCAATCATTGCCTCAACAACAAGCGGGACCTTTGCCTGGCCGAGATAGATCGCTCTCTGTGCGAGCTGGACATAAACAAGGCGGACGTGCCGCAGATAACACTCAGCGAGTGCCGCGAGAGACCGTCCCTCCCCGCAAACCTTCAGCCCGGACAATCCTTCAACCTGTCAGTGCCTTCTGTGGAGTGTCGTGTCGAGTCCAGACCGCCGCCTACTGATTGAATAAGAACTGGTAGGTTCACCATGTTCTTATTAGCCACTACTTTTTGGGGTCATAAGTAATTAATCAATTTTCAAACCAATGTGACGCCATTCGAAACAATAACATGTTTACGTGCTTAAAACTGTTCAATAAACGTTAAGCTGTTGTAAAGTCATCACTTTACAAAGAGTTGTGAACTAACGAGGTTGCTGACAGTTAAATTATAGTTTTAGTACAGAACATTTTACCGAGATTTGAGGTGCTTTTATTATAAATACCGCATCAACATGTTGGCTCTGCAATCAGAACAAACAATGGTGGGGGCGAGTGATGACAAGTCAATGAAGCCGAAACCTCCCGACAGTGCTTCATCCACAGCTTCTCACGGTCGGACTCTGAACCGTTCGGCAGCGGTGAGCCAGAAGTCGGTGGAACTCAGTTTCGCGCCAGACGCACCGGCCAACAAGTCCAAGCTAGCCACGCAGAGATCCGTCCCCGAGTGCCAATCTAGCGTGAAAAGAACCCTGGACCTTCGACGTACGAAGAACTCTTCCATCGAGTCCACTATCAGCCTTCCCAACCAGAAGTCTCTGGATAAGAAGCAGGCCTCTCTCCACCACCAGAAGTCCATCAACACCCAATCGGACATTATCCTTAGTGCGCAACATTCCATAACAGACGATCGTAAAGCCTTGAGAGACGCGCTCTATCAAGGAATATTCCATCGTCATCGCAGAACAATATTTGCAGTGGGTTCATTCCTTAGAATGTTGAGAAGTAAAAATTCAAATTACGATTCAATTCGATCTGATTCGGAAGACGTATAGCTGAAGTGAGATGTTCTTCTTTCATAGTTTTCACATGTTTCTTTTAAGGTAGCTTATACTAATACATTGTCTCTGCTCTAAATACTCGTGTACCGTTTTCATTAAAACAATGGCAACACTACTGTTAAAATACGGTTAGTGTTAACAATTATTTTACTACACATAAAAGGAAACTAACCCGCTATTTAATATTTTTAGACATAAATGCAACACAATAATAAATCATTAAATTATTTTTATTGTGAAAGCAACAAGATAACTTTATACACTCAGAGATGATGTATTTATAAGAAATATATGAAAAAGTTGTTGTTGGATTAGTTTATACTATTAATAATGCCCTTAATAATGAGTAAGTCCCTAGAATTAAAATTGTCACAAAATTATGCCTGAATCAGTGAGCCTAAGATAATTATCATGTTTCGTTAACTGCGGTTTATCAACGTTTGATTGGCTTATTTTGAACTTTTACAATCACCGTACAATTTTAAGTCTGAAACTGCAAATTAGAAACCAAACTAAATGTTGTGAAAAAATGCACCAACACATTATACTTGCCTGCTAATCTAATGCGAATTGTAAGTGGACCTTAGTTGTGTTTGATAAAGCTTAGGTTACGTTACGTGCTAGCGGAGAACACTAAATGTGTAAGAAGGTCTAGTTACCTTGTGTTTAGGCCATTTATGTAGCGACATAACTAAGATGTTCAAATGTTTATTATTTGGTGGCAGGGTATTGCTTTTTACACACATTGTGATCAGATGCTTAGAGACTGTTGAATTTTTCAAAAGATTTGTTAAAGAAATAGACATTCCTAAAGAAATAACTAATATTTTTCAGTTCCTGAAAATACATTGAATTAAAGGCACGTTTTGTACCGAAATAATCAAATAAATCCAACATAATATATTATATTAGCAAACTAAAACTGCCCAATAATGTGATCCAATTACGTTTATACAAGTGGATTAGAAGGTATATAATTGGCCACAATAACAACTATGTATTTATGTACTCTGTTCATAAGTAGATCTTAAGGAACGCGCTAGTTTAATTTATAACCAATACTTTGTTTATCTGGGCCCATTAATTTTAAATAGATCTGAAGCCAATGATTAACACACAAGATAATTTCGTACTAGAATCAGATACTAAAAATTATGAAAATCACAGGGTATTTTTATCATTGTATTTTCTTTAAAATTTGCCACAGTAAAATGGTATGTTTTGCATATTTCGTGTTGCAAATTTAAATGAGCTTAATAAAGTCGAATATATATAAATATATAAAAAAATATTGTACCTAATGCTTAAATATTAAATATACAGATTTTTTACAATGCAACACTATTCTAAACCAAATACACATTACAGAAACTCGCATAGCCTGATAATTCATGTCATCCCTGTTAATGTTTTCACAAGTAGGAGTATTATTTTATTTATTCAAATTTAAAACAATAATATTTATATGTTTATTAGTTTAAATTCAATTGAGTTAATCATCAGTTCTCTTCTATTAAAATATCAATTACTCAAACTACAAATCACACATCTATGAAATCACATTGTATGTAATCACATATGTATGTAACTGTTAGAAATTAATTATTGTGATTTCCATAGAAATTTTAGGGATACTTGAATGCATTTGGTTGTCCCGAAATGACTGTTATATATTATGAACATGATACATTGTTGTAGTTGTTAGAATGAGCTTTTGTACCAAAATTTTTGCTAAAAATGTAAATGATTACATATTTTAGGAATTAAATTTTATAACATCTTTATAATCAAGTATGAAATTGATAGGTGATAAGGATATTTGTTACTATTGATTTGTGAAATTAAAATAAATGTTTTAAGTAATAATAAATAAATTCTTTGAAATTTACAATTCTATCTACAAAAGGAAAGGGGGGATAATCGAAATACATAATCACGTTATGTTTTAAATGTGTAAATTTGCCTGTTAGTTGCATATCCAGCAAGGACAAATAATATGAGTATGATAATAAAAAAAATTAAATAAATTTGAAGCAACGAACATAATTAGTTATGATATGATCGAAAAACAGGGCAAGAACAAAAGAGTGATTGTACTAATTTCTTAAGAACTTATTATGACTTATCTCCTTTTTCCTTTTGCTCACAGAATTGATAATTAATAATGAATTATTTCCTTTCAGATCTGAGAAGAATAGAACAATGTGCCCTGCGTAAAATAATTATTCTAGTAGTTTTGTTATAAATTAGTTTGAAAAATTGGGATTTCAATTTAAGAATATGTAGGTACTAGTTATAAGTTATAAGTTTAATTTTTTTAGAACATTTTATAACAAATCTACGAAAAAATATAATTAAAGTTCGCTTTTATAAAGTTACAAAACTTACTTTATGTGGGGGCACATTCAGATTGCTAACTTTTACTTCTCTGTACCTACCAACACATAATATTTCATTTAAGTTAGTAATTATTTGCTTTTATATGTTTCACCCCTTTATAATCTTGTTTAGTTTTACATTGCATTCATCGTGATGTTTTAAGTTATAAGTTACAACCGTAACAGTTGTTATTTTTTTATCGATAAGTTTTTCTTAAATTATATTTAAATCTTATATCATGAAGAATTTGTATACCTAGCATATTTTAATCTTTCCAGTATTTGTATCATCAAAAATCTGATGATGATGGCCTGACATTGTCAAATTAAGAACTAACTGTGAAAATTATTGTCAAATTACTGAATATTCAAATGTCAACAAGTTTTTCATCTTGCAAGTAATAATAGTTTGACATCGTCAAATTGAGAAATATTTTTCAAAATCATTGTCAACTTGACAAAATCAAATTTTAAATTGAATACTTGTATTAATTAAGGCGCAAAGTACCAAAAAATTGAAAACTGAAATTTTATTATATTATTTTATTTTATAGAAATGTGAAATTGATTTAGGTTTTTAAATAATGGAAACTGTCAAGATTGCTTCAAACTATTGAGAAACGTTTTTTCAAAAGGTGTGCTATGTATAACTTTATTTGAAACATTAGTATTTTGTTACTACAAGCAGTTTTAGTTTTTGGTACTTAGCGCCTTAATCAATACGAGTGGCTTGACATTGTCAAATATACTGTTGAATTAACTGTCAAATTGAAAACGGATGATTTATTTCAATGTCAACCATCGACATATCCTGGCAGGCACCAGTGACTATATTTCATGCAAGGTCTATCTATGTCTTACTACTAAAACATAATAATATGTTACATTTATTTCATGATATCAATGAATAAAATCTGATTTTTAAAGATGAAGTGAAAATGAAGAACATATTCTATTTAAATTGTTGGCGCGTCGAGCCAGTTT
This sequence comes from Drusus annulatus, assembly GCA_022651775.1. Lineage (NCBI taxonomy): Eukaryota > Metazoa > Arthropoda > Insecta > Trichoptera > Limnephilidae > Drusus > Drusus annulatus. The sequence continues at coordinate 533,427 of JAGWCC010000238.1, read as the reverse complement.
TAAAGAATCTGCCAAAATGATTATTAAATTGTTAAATAATTTTTATCAAATCATAAATATATTTCATAAAGTTTAGTATTACACTTAGAATTCACATATCTAGGAAATTTGCATTCAAAATATCATGCACTCGGGTACATTCAACATTATGATTCTTTGTTTTGTGGTTTGCTGAGAATAAATTTATTAATAATTATAAACTTTTGGTTTAATTGAATATTTTCCCTCGAAGGTGAAACGAGCGAATGCTAACACTTAGCTTATTTATGAACGAGTAAGGTCAACCAATGTAATAGCCCATCTGTTCATACTAGTAAATGACTACTTCTGTATCATGAAACCAAACATTATCTAAAATAACCACATATTTTCAAACATAAGGCATTCAGCACTCTTTCAATTGATTGAAAATCTAACAGAGAAAAAATTATGTCCAACTACCTACTTAATAGAACTGCTAAAAGAATAACCAATTTTGATTTATTAACTGATAAAGTATTTTATCACTATTGTATAGCTTTAATTAATCTCCACTAGATGGCATTATTGATTTTTTGAACAAAATAAAGGATATTTAAATAAATAATGGTTGTTCAGAGAACAAATAATAAACAAGAGGTTACATTCAATTAGTTCAATCCCTCTTTACTTGAAAAGGGCCACTTTTGTTAAAGTTGATGTAATTATCCTGTATGTCATTTATTTGTTCTTTGATCATCTTAAAAACTGATTGCGTTGATTTTTATGATTGTAAACTAATCTATTGTATTTGATTAACTGAATTTTCTACAATATTGAATGAATTTATTCTTATAATGTTGCTTACAAATCTGATCAAACAAACCATTATTTTCTTTACACTTTTTATGCAATGAGCTATTAGCATGAAACTTGTGTACATATCATTATTTTCTCTTTTTATATGTGTATTTGTATTTACTTTTAAAAATATGTCACTTCGCCAGCTAACCAAATTTATGTTTGTTTTGTCAAAGGTCATATAAAAGCAGAAACAAATCAATGCCCGCTATAGGATTTGAACTTTATTCTATTCGTAAGCAGTCAAATAACATAGAGACGGGATATCAATAATAATTAAATGAATACTGATCCAAAATAAATTAATCCAACATTATTCTTATAAGACAGCGGTCGCAGTTAAAGCAAACATACACAATTCCTATGAATAAGCTTGCTGCAAAGTTGTCGTAAAGGTAGTGATTGGATGACACGTAAAATGTATCATAATCGAGCAACAAAGCTGTTTTTTGGGTTAATGATTGAATTATAATGTGTCTAATAATAAAAAACCTGATTGTCTTTTCTCAGTTCACTTGTTAGATTAAAAATTGAAGGTTTTTGGCAAAAAAATTATCTCATCATTGATTTTTAATCAAATTTTTATTTTTAGACTAAATTTAATTTATTTTCATCTTACATATGTAAATTTTACATATTTTCTTTGTGTGAATTAAACCTAGTTTGTCCAACATCAAAATATTAATTTTATAAAAGAATATGATCATTTGTGTTGAACATTTTATATTTAAAAAAAATTGTTAAATCATTGTAAAGAAGGTGAAAAATAAAAGTGTTCTTTTTAACATAGTGTTTTTATTTTATTTATTTTACTGTTTATTACCTTAGAAGTACAGTCTTATTTACTTTGGTCCCTTGGAAGAATATTTGGTACACTGCATCCTGACAACATTACAATCCATACAAAAATATACACATTTTTAAATGAGCAATGACATAGATATATTAACATTACATTTAATTGAATTAAACATGTTATGGATAGATATTTCTTTCACAGTTAGGTATATTGAATTGACTCACACCATAAGTCAGTCCCTCGTTTGACTTTTGGAGTGTTGAGTCAAATTGTATTTTATTTGATACTACACATGAGTTTTAACTCTACTCTACTAAGAATTTCGTGGAGCTTGAAGGAATTAGGGTAAAAGAATAATATAGGGGAGAAAAGGGTTTAAATAGAAGGGCAACACTGAAAGTATCTTTAATTTTAAGACCATGATTTGGACAGCCATATGGTGCGTAATACATATGCCCTGATGATGCACACTGCAAAGTTATCTGGAACTTTGGCTCAGGGATGGTGTGCAGATCTACTCAATAGTCCAAAAGTCAAACAAAATAACTATCAGTACTTTTTGTCACCACATGAGGGGACAAAGATTGTAAGATCTCCCGGACAGGAACATGCTATCTTTGCGGCATTCAGATCTGGACTTCAGTTCCAGAGTATAACTGTTTAAGAAGAATACGACACTTATAAAAGTGATTCCATTGTATGCCCAATTGAATAAATTCGACAACATAACAAATCGATAAGCACAGCATCATTTTTTCAATAACTTTTTTATAAAGACAGATCAGTGGGATCAAATTTAATCGGTTGTTCATTTATCCAATATATTTTTATTGATTACCTTACAAAATATAATATCTCTGTTTGTGATGACTCATTCGATTTTTTTCCTTTCCGATATTCAATAATATGTATTGTAAACATAACAATCACGTTTTTTCAATTACTTGCTTTGAAAAACTCTCAAAGTCTGAATAACAACTCACTTAATCTTGCTAACTAAGTTTTGATATGACTGACTATACTTTGGTATAATGATTCAAACAATGAACAATCAGTCTTCATTATTTGAATCACTATGATATATTTTAGTTATGGGTTGCGCATTAGAGTTGACCCAAACAACACACAGATTGTGTGTATTGGTGCATATGTATACACTTCTCACCGTCGCTGAGAAGGAGGCTTTTGTCTTGCTTACGTCTACTCATTGTTTTTAGCGAAAAGGGAAAATAAGTGTATACGCTGTTTAAATTTGAATTTTAGAAAAGTTCTTACAATGGTTCGAAAAGTTTTACAGTAGTGTGTTCTATTATATTAAAAATTAACTTTTCTTTAATTTCACTAGAATTTTCTTATCGGAAGTCAAATAACAAGTTTGAAACATGCTGCATGCAAACAATGCATTTGTGTGAGTACTGTACTCGATGCTGCGATACCTATTCTTCACTGCTTCAATAAGTATTTTTTTCTTTATGAACAATTGAAAAATATGGAATAAGCAATATGGCATCTCTTCTTAATTTTCTAATCTTTAAATGGATGTTGCAAAGCTTCATAGCTGATTCATGATTTAAATGACGTTACGAGCTGAAATACTTGTGTTGGTCTGGAAACTCTAGAAAAAAACCTTTTCAAATTTCCTTATTAGAAATGTTTTTAATGAGTAGGCGGGTACCTATTTTAGTAAATTTTTGAGAAGAGTCATACCAAAGCTTCGCTGGCAGATTTATGTTATCAATGCAGACATACATGCTCAACATTCAAGAACCTTCTAACAAGAAATACAACATAAAACACATTTTTCATAGAACTAATAAAATAAATAAATATTCAAAACAACAAAAGAAAATATTTCAAAAGAAGAAATATATTAATAGAGATAATAATATTTACAAAATATAATGTATATTATAATGTTTAATTCTGGTAGAGTAATAATGTCTGACTTAATATTTTAATCTATTTTAATATTTAGAGAGAAAATAAGTTTCTCTCTTAAGAAATAAAAAAGAACGAAATATTTTATTTTTAATTTTACATCACAGCAAAAGTTGTTCTCTACAAAATGAATTAAATTTAAAGATAACTTATTTAATTCAAAGTGATATTTTTTTCTAAAGTGAATCTTTTTTAGATTTATAACTATTTAGAAAATGCTTCCATAATTTTCTTGAAAAGAGGACATATTATAATATTCTTACTAAATACAAAAACCAGACGAAAATAGACACAAACAGATTTCAAAAAAATCATTTTAAGGACCCTTTGAATAGGACTTTAAAAGAAAAGAATTCAATACTGCTTTGATAAAAGGAAAGTATGTTTGATTTTTGACAAAATATCAACAGTTTACAATCAATATTCACCAAGTACATAAAAGAGAGTACTGAGTAAAACACATTGCACATTTCAAATACTTTTCAGATTACATATGCATGGTGGATTTTACCTGCACTTGGTGGTATTATTAACACATTTTGAGCGAAAAGTGCACTGCAAGCCAGTGATATGTGAATGATTTTGTTTCTATTTATGTATCTTTACCAATATTGAAACAATAATTTATATCCAAAACACATGAGATTTTAACTTTTTGTTTCTTAACTGAGACACAAATGCTATGTTGTTTTATGACAACACTTGGAAAAATTAATTCAAAAACATTATTAACTTACTTCATATGTTATTATCTTCTTATGTATGTAGAACAAAACTTCTTTAAAGACATCAATATCAAATTATTTATTATCTATTTGCAAAAAGTAAAATAAAAAAGCAGTAAAAAATGTAATTCTCTTGAAAATTTTGATTTAACTCGTTGAAATATGTTGATCTTTAGATTGGTGCAAGTTGGAGATGACTTATTATCACAAATACAAATTACGGTTTTCCTTAATAGAATCTAGTTCATAACTCATTTTCGCCAAAAAGAGTGGAGATACAATGTCTTGATTTTAAGCCACCGATTTGATTATTTATGCCAAATATAGGTGGTCATGTCGTTTATATATCATTACTTCAACATATTATTCCCTTTTATCCAAGTCGTAGCAAATTTAAAAAAATATACTCCGCTAATAAAAACTATTTAGTTTAGGAAATTGTCAGCAGGCAACCATATTTTTTAGGTATACTTCAGCTGTTTTGTCATGGAATACTCAACTTTTCCATACCTGAAAATAAAAATCGAACGTACTATCCGAAGGGGGTTGACATAGTTAGCGCATTTGATCTTGCTTAGTATAGCGTTTTCATGACATAATCTTAGAAAATTTGTTTTTGGAGTGAACTTAGAGTGAAGTAAATTTATAATATTTCAGTAATCTTTATCTAAGATATCGCACAAAATTCTGGTTTGGGGTTACATTAGAGCCTCCGTTCGGAATGGGAGAGTTTACCAACAATCTTGGCACAATATTTATACTGTGGAGTATTATTTAATTGCTTCTTAACCCAAATCTATACATCTACCATTAAAAAATTAATGGCCAAAAGATGTTATACATATAATGTATTGGAAACTTTATAAAAAAATTATTTCACCAAGCGGTTCACGTTTTTTTCCAACATGTTTTTTTTTCTTATCTTATTTCAGTAAGTAAAGTTTTGATTTTGGTAACCTTTGAATTCAATGGTAAATTCTTAAATAAGATAGTGAGCATATTCATAACTGCTCTGAAAACTGACTATAGAATTTAGACACCAGTTTTAAGCATATAAAATGCTCTGATAAACTGTCAAAAAAAAAAAACAATTGAATGCCACATGAACACATTACATATAGGCCATACTCTAATAATGTTAATATGTTTTGATAACATTTAACGAAAAATAATACGGGATGAAGTTTCAATTATACTGAAATGATATTTCAACATAGTTTTTTACTTATTGCTGTAAAGGTTGAGAGCAAATCCGCTGATTTAAGAAATTTTATTTATTTATTGTTTGGCGCAAAGCGTACTAATGTTGTCTTTCACAACACATACCAATCTACACTACAATAAACATGGTTGGATATTACCTTGGCCATATATATGCATTTTTTTAAAGTATACTAGATTAAAGCGGTGTATAATTTGAGTCTCCTCTATTGCTGAATATCGTCTTGAACTCTGTCAGCATGATCTCGATAGCCAGGTTCTGCTGAAGACAGCCTATGGAGATGATGTTCATCTTTTCTGGAGGTGGCCATAGCAGAGTTGGCCCCAGCACAATTGACAGATTCGCAATGTGCATCCTGTTTTTATCTTCCCTTTCTGTCACCCTATGAAGAAAACAAAAACTACATTAGCGCCATCTATTGACATCTGATTAGTGACCAAAAAGTTTTTTGTCACATACTTTTTATTGTTTGTTTTTGTGAATTCTAAAGAGAGATATGTATCTATTAATAAAAATGAGTCAGAAATTGATTTCGTGATATTGAAGCTTATCTATAAGTTTAATCACTTAACTTATCAATTATGTCACATGATGCGTCTTATTTATAATTATTCAGATTGAAAGACATTAATAAATTATTCATAACCTTAACACTCAATAAAGGCGAATAATGCAAGTCACAAAAGCGACTGATTATGAAATTCTAGCCCATGAAAAACACAGGTGTAACTTGACTTGCCAAGATAAAAGCAGAAAAAATTTGTTTCTACAGGTAAAATATAATTCAATAATTATTTTAATATTTAATTTATTATTCATATTATATAGAATAAAAGTAATCATCTCGTAAAATATATTGTAGGTAGTTAGGTACCTTATCGCTGGTCGAGATTTAAAAAAAATCTTTTTATAATTTGATATTTTTTTTAACACATACATCAAATCCAATTTTGAAAATAACACACTAGTACATACATATGTACGTATGCAAAAAAAATGTATTGTTTAAAGCAGAGTTAATATCAACTCTGTTTTGAATATTCAAAAATTAAATGATGAATCTTCAAACACTATTTTAAGGAAATCAAAAGTTTTACTTGTAGAATAAACAAAAAATACAGATTTCCTTTTAATCGTATAGTGTTCACCTAGTAGCATATTGGCATAGTTGCATATTGACAAACATAAAAACCCTCGGAAAGTCTCTAAGTCAGAGCATACCCTTTTACAAAATAAATATTGACTACCGATATCCACTGGAAAGTAGTTCTTTGACATGCTTATGTCAATATAATTTTCATAATTAATTGAAGCAGATGTTGACAGTAGAATATACACTCAGTATTGCCCTCAGAGTATACTAGAGGTAGCCCAAGCCAAGGCAGTGAAGTCAGTTTTGGACTTGTTTTTGATGATTTTAACATGACTCGGCGCAAATGGGCGTGGCTAAGACTAAGGCTACGGTATTTATAAATCCATTCATATCACATATCGACATAATGTTTTTGTGTATTCGTATAGCCACTTTTTCACAGTATTTTTATCAACCAAAATATAGCATCTAACCTAAAAAACCGTTTAGTTGTGTCAAGTTTAGTGGCAAAATAAAAAATGTGGGCGGAGTCCCGCCGTTAACCAGCGAAGATAGCCAGCTTAAGATCATTGCGACAGTATATAGAAGCGGTCCAAGAAATTTGTTGTCTCTTTCTCTCTCATGGTGTACGATGTAAAAACTCGGAAAAAGTGATTTATTACAATTTCGGATGGGTTGGGTAAAAAAAATTAGCTATCCCTCCATATATTGTTACTTCAAGGTATTGCCCTACTTCGTATTCACTAGGAAATTAAATTTATTCAGAATCGAAACGTTGCACGAAATAGCTTTGGCTATGTTCACTACCCGATATGAAAGGTCAGGAACCTAAAATTAAATTTTGTTTTCCAACCCTCCCCTCCACATTTCCCACAGCCATTAAAAAAAATCATGCGATTTAATTTTTTTATTTAACTTAAAAGAAAGACAAACTTTCCCGGGTTACGAAAAATCTGTCAATATTTGAAAAACTCCTACTGCCATGATGGAGGACTTAGCTTGCAGAGGAATTGAACTCACGACGCGGACGCCCGGGTGGAAAGCGCACAACAACGCCCTGGCCAGAAGGGAATGTGTAATTTATTATGGTTATGACGATTGTGGAACTGGGGTATGCTGCGAGGCTGAAAAGGTTGGGGAAGGAGAAGAGAAAGGTTGGGAAGTACCTGACAATTCAGAAGTGATCTCTTAACACGGATAACGCCATTTTAAGCAACGTTTAGATTTTGAATGGTGGTCTTTCACCGGGGCGATACTGAGAGCTTATTTTCTTCCTCCTTTTGTTCCTTTGAATAACTCTGGGCAGTTGTTAAAGGTAACATTAGGAAGATGAAGCAGAGATAGGTAAAATATGATTTACCTCAACAGGTGTTTCAGTAGAAATTCAAGTGTAACCCGGTTACACCTTGGCAGACTATCAATGACATCCTTCAGTTCCAGAACTCTTCCGTTGTAATCCTGGATTACTGTGAAAAGAAACAGGATTATTTATATAAATAAGGAAAAAACTACAATTTGCATAATTTCGCTATCCGAAAATTACGCTGTCAGAAAATTTGTACCTACCTACTTACTTTAGTAAGGAAATGTCTTTGATCATTTATAAGAGTTGCGTTGACCTAGCAATATTCCACACAGAAAACATTTATAATTGTTCGAGAGTTCTTTGTGGAATACACAAACAGATTGTCTGATTTATATTATTTAAGTAGATCATTCAAGAGTTGACAACAATATCACAAATTATTAAAAGCCAGTGTTTTAACACTTAACTGGTATACGTATCTTTATTCACGTAAACGGTATTCATCGGTCTAATAAGACTCCAGGTAAAATGTGCTCACTCGTAACTCCGAGTATTCCATTGACACCTGACGCATTTTAGCAACTGATGAATACCGGGAACGGGCTGTATAAATATCGAGCGGCTATTGAGTTACGATGGATCAAAAGTTTAGCTCGGGTCTTTTTGACCGTTCACGAGTTAAGGGTTAAGCATTAATCTTTCAGAAGTTAGCAAAGTCGGTACTAAACATAACATTGTTATTTCCAAAGTCTCTGACTTGACAGCTGCTGGGAATTAGATTTAAAGTTTTGCTAAGGAAATGACGAAAACCTCTGATGACATTTTTTTAATTGGGTTTTGACTAACACAATGAGTTCTTTTAATTTTTAAGTTATTCGAAACACTTAAATGATTATATTTTGCACATTTTTGTGAAAGTTTGTCAAAACTTATGTAACATATATATTGGATGATCCTAGATGTAAAAAAAGGGTTTTTTGGGTAAAGTACAAGACCCAAGCATTACCAAAGGTTTTGGTTATATTTACCTACATAAGAACAAATAAAATGTAAATGTGTTTAAAATCAGACAGTCAAAATAGAGGAGCTGCCAGTGTTCAAGTTTGGAGCACAAACATGGACTCTCACCAAGAACTCACCTGGAGAGCCATGAAAAGAGACACGCTAGGTATATAGGAACAAGACAAAGGTAGCCGACATTGCAAAAGTTTTAAGCACAACGTTCAATCACTCACCTTAAAAACCAAGTTTAAAGTTCTTATTATGTTGATTCTATATCTTCAAATTTGTCACTAACTTATATTATTTTTACTATGTTTATACTATATTTTCGATATTAACATGTTACTATGTAGCTAAAAAACTACTTTTGCAAATTGTCATCCCAACACAGGCTTATGCCTAGTGGGATGGGCAATATACCAACCAGCAAAAAAAAGGAATGTTCAAGTAAAATAATAAATAAATGAAAAATATAAAAAAATTGCAATGCATCAATTTCCTTTCAGAAATATTTTCTATGGGAGATAGATTTTGACCAGGGAATTATTAAAAAATGTTCGAAGTAGCCCACTGATACTAACTCTTAATGGTTTTGGTACTTACATGTGGCATTCAAGGTTTTCTGGAACAGGTCGCAGGGGATGATGGGTTCCTTGAGCTCGCGGAAGAACAGCTTCAAGGCCCCAGCCAATACGTGAACGTCTGTGTCTGGCTTGTCCAAAATCTTAAAATTGTTTTTGTTCACCTGTGAAAAAAAAAAGTAGATTAAAATAAATTATATTTAATAATATTTTTGTGGTGGGCGAGACATTTCGCGGTATTTTGTCAAATTAATGAGCCGCAATAATAATACGTCACAACGCAAAAGGGGATTAAAACCTAGTTCCCCAACATCATTCTTGGCCTGTCTTTTGTCCCAGCAACAGCGTTAAATATAATTTAGTTGTTCCCAACACCATTAAATCACTATCTGCATTATTTTAGCTGATACCAAATAGGCTTATCAATCAATAGATAAATAATAATAACATGTAAGTATCCCTGAAAATTAAACCATAAACTTACAATCTAGATATGACGCGAATTCAATGATCAAATAAAAAGTTGTCCTCCGAACGGAGTAATTTCTGCACCATTTCTACACTTTTTTTTCATAATTTTCCGTCCCAAAAACTTTAATCAAACATCGAAAAAGTGAAAAAAAATAAATCAATCCTTTTATTACATTAAAACATAGAGTGAAGATAAACTTTTTTTGTATATATTTTATTGATTACTTGTACATCAAAGTTTACAAGTATCTAATTATAATTAATATTATTTTTCACACAAAAATGATAACTCTTTTATACCACTTGATATTACGAATGTATTTTAAATGGTTCTTACAATCGATTTTAAATGTATTAATTCGTATAATTAGGATGGTTTCCGGCAGCGCATTATAACATTTCATCCTTTCTTAAAGTAAGCTGTTTTGTGTATTGGTTTCATTATTTTTTGGTCGTCTGATTAGTTTTATTCTGTGCATTAGAACAAGATTATTTTGAAATAATGACAAAAATACCAAAAAGTTCAAACACAGACTGAAGAACATATCGAGAAAGCAGCACGAAAAATACACAAAGTGTAAGAGGAGATCATTGCCTGGTTTTACAACTCGATTCTCGGCCTACTTTTTTCCCAATAATATATATCTAATTGTAGTATGTAGGTAATATTTTTAATTGGAAAACTGTTCTATACCTCCATTCGAATATTCTGCACCTGGCTCAAGTTGCCGCTGGCCCGGTACAGTCCATCAGTGTTCATATGTTCTTCCTTGGACTCAATGACGCGAATGCAGTGCCTCACAAACTCCGGGACATCGGACTTGTCCTTGTTGCAAACGTCCTGCAGGCTGCAACCGAACACCGCCTCGTCTGGGGAGAGGAAAGCAACCAATTAATTGACAATAATAATAAATGGGTATTTTTACCCATACTCGCCTTTTAACACAAACACCAGATTTTTTTTGCCATGGCTCAACTTAAGGGTCAGTACCCAAAAATACACACTTTTTGGCTTTCTAGTTCAAGCAAAACTACAAATTATTTATCTGTCCATACTATATGGGTAATTAGAAAAATGTCTAAGGTTTCTAGTGAATACAATTCTTAAACAGTAATCTTTTTTTTTAAATTATGAAATGCATTTTGGAATTTTAGGTAAAACGTTCAAAAATGCCTTTGCTAGTTTTAAAACTGCACCTTTTATAGATATTTTAGTATGTTTTTCATAGAATTTAAAGGATTACAGTTTAAAAATTGTATTCACTGGAAACTTTAGACATTTCTCTAACTACTCATAGAAAATTTGCAGATAAATCATTTGTAGTATTGCTTGTATTAGAATGCTACAAAGTGACATTAAGCGTCATTCTTGAGTGCTGGTCCTTAAAGCGGTATTTAGGGGATGTGTGTGGTGGCACTGGACCAGAAGCAGTGGAGGAACACCGGGAAGACCAAACACCCACCGCTGTACAAAAGAGGCTGCAGGAGATGACGATGAAAGCAAAGAGGTAAGTGCGTATGATCTAAATTAGTATAAAATATATCCAAATGAACTGCCAGAAATACATCCATACATCTATCTGACTTGGACATAGTTGTCATGACCCCTTTCGGTTCGTGCGAAAATTAGACCTTATCCATAAATATTTTGGCTTGGAAAAAATTATAAATATTTTTGTGGAAAGCAATCACTTTGTGGTTTGACAAATTTAATGAAAATGAAATAATAATTTTGAAAAGAAGACAGATATTATTTGATTTTTTTTACATCCGACCGATATATTCTCCCTCTGTGTGAAGAATAAAAATACTAGGTATGGTTCCCGTAAACTCATAAAATTTCTCATTATTCTTTTATCACCTTCTCAGTTGACTCTCCGTACCTTTTTTATAATTTAAATGTTATTATTTTGTTATCTTAGTGTTTTCTTATTTTATTTTATATTCTGTTCTCCCTCTATAAGTACGAGTATATAAAACCAAACAATATGTATTTTTTGTTTAGTTTAATTTTATACACTGATGATGCTTAGGCTAAGTGAAACCAGTCGGTCATAAAAACAAAATTAAATCTGTGGTCTTATACAAAGTTATTTTTTCAATTTTATTATATACTCGTATCAATAAAGTAAATGAGTTATATACCTTCCAAAACAAAAGCTTTCAACAATAAAATGAATATATTTTGAAAAACTTTATATTTTCACGTAGTAGTAATATTTTTCAACCTTATTTTCAATATTGTTTTGTCCAATAATTTTAAAGATAACCTTATTTCAGTAGCCCTTTAAAAAAATGTTATAATAATATTTGGACGATTTGTATAGCGCCGTTTTTTGTGAAAAATCACCTCAAGGGCGTTATCATTTCTGTAAAGCAGTAAAACCTCTAAAACGATCAGTGGCGTCACAAAATTTATACTACTTTTTCCAACTGGCATTTCGAGGTCAACGCAACTTTTTAAAGAACTTAAAAATTTCAACATGATCTATTTAATATCCATTTAACTAAGGCTTACAACGGAGTTGCCCCATATGGACACATTTTTTTACTGACTAACTTTTACAATATATTAATACAAATATCCAAAATAAGACAAGACACATTATTTTATCCTTATTTTACAATCTAAACCTAGAGCGAAGCCGGGAAATACGAGTAAATCTTGTTGTTTAAGAAATGAACCATTTTATCGAGCTTTGATGAATTCGTAATTTGGAGCAAAGTGCTCTTCGAACCTAGGCAGCCAATTTATCCATCAAAATAAAACTTTATTTGATCGCCACTTAAAACCCAATTAGGGTCATTTGGAGTTAAATTTCTTAAGTGAGCTGTTCAAGTTAGAAAGGAAGTTTTTCTTGGAAACAATGGCGCCTGGGGATGTTGCGAAACTTGAGCCGACTTCGCCGACATTGACCGGAGAGCCACAGAAGTGCTGCTGATCGTTATTTCATTTTGGTCTGTTTTTGGCCATGTTTTAAATTGATTATACGAGATAGCAATCTTTATATCCTGTAGGTAAAGGTAAATCGCTGATTGTTTATTTTGAACTCTCCCCGTTTTCTCAAAAATGTTTGTAACACAAATTAATGTAACAATGGAGCTCTCGGCGGCTGGATCATACCTACTTTACTTCTCTAAGCTCTGTGATAGTATTAAGGGTCAGCTCCCAAAAATACACACTTTTTGGCTATCTAATACAAGCAATATTACGAATGATTTATCTGTTAATTCTATATGGGTAGTTAGAAAAATTTCTAAGGTTTCCAGTGAATACAAATCTTAAACAGTAGTATTTTTAATTCTTTTTGAAATGCATAGTGCAATTTTAGGTAAAACATTTCACTCTGCTATAGGTATTTACAGACCAGTATAAAGATGCCCATAGCAGGGTGAAACGAGTCAAATCTCAAATAAATTCCAAACAATTGTTATTTATTAAGTTTTCTAATTATAATTCTCTTTATGTTGGTTATTTTATCGCTCGATACCGAATGAATAGATAATCTCAAGAATTGTAATCTTTATTGATTGAAATTACTGTAATGACAAATCTTAAACGGTATTCTTTTTAATTCTTTATGAAATGCATGGTGCAATTTTAAGTAAAACGTTGAAAAATGCCTTCGCCGGTTTTAAAACTGCACCTTTTACTGACATTTTAATATATTTTTCACGGAATTTGAAAGATCACAGTTTAAAAAAATTATTCGTTGGAAACCTTAGACATCTTCCTAACTATCCGTTTAGAATTAAAACACATCATTTGTAGTATTGCTTGGATTAGAAAGCCAAAAAGTGATGTTTAGCGCCATTTTTGGGTGCTGAAGCTTGAAGGTTAGTGGCCGTTTCCACCACAGTTCTTGTACCTTTAACTATCTTCTATCGAGTGATGAAATAGCTAGCAGGATGCTTAAATACTGAAAATTGTCAGTATTCCGTTTTTGGAAGATCTAAAAATCTTCGGTTCCTCATGTGGTGATATTTAATCAAGATTTAGTCTGGCTCCTACCAATGTATGTTGATAATGACATACATATGGAGATTGTCAACCAAAAGAACGAGTCCCAACAAAACTATTTTCAAACACGAGAGTACACATACAACTTGATTAAGGCATGCACTCATTTCAACAGCAGCGCGAGAAACGAATGTAAATACATCTTATCTAGTATTCAATATTGCAAAATCTAATTTGACACCTTTACAAAAGTAAAAAGAGATTGAAGCGGGATTAGAAGGACTAAAGACTTGATAAGAATGGATGGGGACAGGGGTTGGTGCCACCCGAGATGTAGCACCGTGAAGAACATGTCAACTCTAAATTAATCAGGTAGTTAATAACGTTTATTTCATCCCTAGATGGGGTATAATCTTAGAGTACATAGAGTAGTATCTATCCAAGGCAGTGAAGTCAGTTTTTGATGATTTTAACCTGACTCGGCGCACCCGGGTGTGGCTAAGACAAAGGCTAGGGTATTTATACATCCATTCATATCACACATCGACATAATGTTTTTGTTTATTCGTATAGCCACTTTTTCACAGTATTTTTACCAACAAAAATATAGCATTTAACCTAAAAAACCGTTTAGTTGTGTCAAGTTTAGTGGCATAATAAAAAATATGGGTGGAGTCACGCGGTGACCCAGGAGCTTAAGATCATTGCGACAGTATATAGAAGCGGTCTATGTAATTTGTTGTCTCTTTCTCTCTCATGGTGTACGACGTAAAAACCCGGAGAAAGTGATTTATCGCAAGTTTGTGTAGGTAGGGTAAAAATAATTAGCTCTGCCTCCATATATCGTTACTTCAAGGGAATAATACTGAATTTCTCTAGTTTCCCAATACAAAAGGCATTAATTATATCAATTTACATACAATATTAATTAGAGACAACACATAAATATCACTTTTTGTCGAATAAAAACTATAGTATCCTATCCAGAACACGAACACGGAGTAAGCATCTATCAGCAGAGTTAATAATGGTGATTATGGCGCTAACCCGCTTCTAAGGGTCGACCTCTGCTTGCTAATCGTGTTAAAACTAGTTTAAACTTTACAATTGTTTTACTCTAACTCACTAATGCTTTATTGGCACGTACTATTGTGAATAACAGAGTGCCTTTTAAATGATTCATTTTTAAAATATGTTTTTTAGACACCTAACCTAACTACGATTAAAAAAAAAATATTACTTTTTAAATACGATTTTGTTACAAAGGTCGCGGGTCTTTTTCAAAATATACACGGTGTCCGAAAACACGTCGTACTGCAGAAAAGTGTGATCATCCGCAGCACACGGAGAACCCAAAAAATAGTAAGTTTATTTTCGATTTCAGCACTTTTACTGTAAACAAAAAATGTTTTGACAACTTTAGGGTTAGTAAACTATGTGCAACGAAGAGCGTTGAAATGTCGGACGTAGTCGGGTTGTAAGTAGAAATTATTAACCTTCTAAGACAATCGCAATAAAAGTACAAAATAATAATATACAATAAAATACATACATTTAGAGGTTAGCTAAAAAAAAATGGTAAACTTTTTTTGTGATGGATCATAAATTATTAATGTTCGATGTTAAGATTTTTAATAATATTCTCAATAATATCCAATATGTTCCAGTAATCAAAGAGAACGAACGTCCTTCTTTAGAAAAAAATCCCAATCGACGAAATAAAAACATAAAAGAATTAGAATGGAAAAAATGTAGAAAATTATTAGCAGGATTTTTAAGGGTATTATTTGAGTTTTCTTAGTAGAAATCTTTATTTATTTGTATGAAATAACTCATTTCGTTCTGCTTGGCAAGAAACAATGGGCAATCTGTATATTTGATTAATCTTAAAGGACGGGTTGCAACATTTGGAACACAGAACATATGTGGTAATGCTGTGTTTGTTCTACCGGTATTTGGATGAAAGGTGTTCCGAAGAACTAGCGTCATTAATCGCTTTGACACCGGTGTATAGCTGGAAGACATTTGCCTAATATTTGTTTATGGGTCACAATTTTCGCATGAGAACGGGTCGTGTGGGCGAATCGTTCCTTTGCTCAACAGCGTAACTGTGCCATGCTGTAGCCCGCTGTTATTATTCTTCCCCCCTAGAAGATTAATAAAACTAGACAGCATCCTTATAGATGACGAACTCTGTAGTCAAGTGGTAAGACGCTCGACTATAAATCCAGAGGTCGCGGGTTCAAGCCCGGCGTGCACAAAAAACTAGTATTAAATTAATTTGTGTCATAACACATTCAATTCATGTAAAATAATATATGGTATGTTTGCAGCACTTCCCAGACTAATAGATATTCAGAATCGAAACGTTGCTTGAAATGGCTCAAACCGTGTTTGGTGACTAGATCTGAATAGTCAGGTACTTCCCAACCTTCCTCTTCTTCACCCCCTTCTCTTCCCTACTACCTTCAGCCTCATAAAATACCCTAATTGGGGATGCCATAGTCTCACTGGCTCCAGATGGTTGGGAGGAGTCGGGAATTTTGTGCGGTATCCACTATTATTTTTTAAATACGGGGAAACGCCAAGGCTCCCTTCTTCGAATAATATAAAATAAAATAAAAATATTAAAATAAAAAGCTAAATATTGCCTTCCGGCAATTTTAAACAGCGTTTAATCACAACTTTAAAACTTCAATATAAAAATTATTGTAACTTTTGAGTTAAAAAATTTGAAATTTTTAAGTTGCGATTGAACGCGCCTTAAAATAAGTTTACGCGTAACATTCAGCACTTTGCATCACATATATTTAATTGGATTAACCGATAGCCGATCCCCGACCTTTATTTCCGTAGCTTTCGTAATAATATCATACAAGTCCATGGATATTTTCCTGACGTCAATTGCTTCTGGGAACATCTCATCACTTTGCGAAGAATAATTATATTAAATGTATGAAGGCTCGGCAACATTTTTCACTGCCATCCCGTTGGGATAGGAAACAAATTACGTTTCAAAAAAGGTAAAGGCGAGTAAGGAAACACCAGTGGAAAACATTAGGCAACGAAAGAAAGCAAAAAAAAAGCCTTTTTGACATATTACAGAGGAAGTAATTTAAGACAAAACCAGAGGACAGAAATATATTTTAAAAAGAAGTGAACAAAATACTCTGTTATACGTAATCGTATAAAACGGTTTTTACGTCGTCTTTAAATAAATTTACTCTATGAAATCACACAGCGTTTTGATAAGATCCAAAAATTATTTCGTGTTAACCGATGTCGTTTTCAACTTTTTTCACCGTATTTGAAAATTTCTCGCTGTTGCTTGTGATATATTTGGGTTCGAGGTTACGGTGAAAGAAACATCATGATATTCAAAATAATGTAATAAATCTGAAAATGAATCAATAAATTGCACAACACATTTCGAGCTAAATATCAATTAGTTATGTATGGGTTAATTATAGATTGTTATTCTAGAATACATAAATAATGTTAGTTGTTAAGTAGTGAAATACATGCTATGTTAGACAACATGGTATAAAAGTAACACACCACCTACAAAAATAGTGAAAATTTCCTAATATACATGGCCTGTTCAAAAGAAAAGGTGAATTTTTAATTTTGAATTTTCACGGGCTGTGTACATTCGATTATCGTTTTTTTTTGTTATTATGGTACACATATGTTTATCATATGTTAGCATTATCAGCCATTTTGGATTAGTGGTTTGTTTTTGACAACTGGAAAGGTTAGTCACGTTTTTGTGTGTTCTTCGTTTTTATACTTTAAAAAAAAATACTTCAAAGAATATGTATTAAATTTTTACGTTAAAAATGGAACGATGAGCGTCCTGGAGTTGCAGCAAAAGAAATCATGGATTTTATTCATTGATCCATTTTTTTCAAAAGTAAAAAATCGAAGAACACACAAAAACGTGACTAACCTTTCCAGTCAAAAACAAACCATTAATCCAAAATGGTTGATAATGCTAACATATGATAAACATATGTGTACCAACATAACAACAACAAAAAAAAATCGATAATCGAATCTACACAGCCCGCGAATATTCAAAATTCACCTTTTCTTTTCAACAGGCCTCGTACATTCAACTGCAAAATACGTGAAAGTTGCAGATATTCCAAAAATTAACGAACTATTGGGCTGTTTGACCATTTCAAGCATTTCCCATCAAGTTTCTATATATTTTTAGAATTTGACATTAAGTTTCTTTATATTTTTAGAATTTGACATTAAGTTTCTTTATATTTTTAGAATTTGACATTAAGTTTCTTAATATTTTTAGCGTGTAAATATTTGCATGCACCACACGTAAATATTTGCCATTTTGAAAATGACAGCAATGCGTGGGAAGAATCTTCTCTCAAAACAAACGTTATTTTGTATAACTTGATAAAGCGCTCGTCAATCAGTCAAATCACCCAACAGAAAATAACAAGAATGATAAAAAACCACGTTCTTGTAACCGTTAATTCGTGAAGAAATCCCTTTTTAATATTATGAACATAAAACTTTATAAAGTTTCACTTATTTCTTTCGGAGTGAACCAGTTTCACACTGCTGGTATTTACAGACCAGTTTGAAGATGCCCATGGCAGGGTATAACAAGTCAAATCTCAAATAAGTTGCAAACAATTATTATTTATTAAGTTTTCTTATTATGATTCACTTTACTTCGGTTATTTTATCACTTGATACCGACTGAATAGATAATCTCAAGAAGTGTAATCTGTATTGATATGAAAGAAACTGATAACCAATTAATATTAGATCTTTAGACTTCTAGACCCCAGAAGAGCCAATGAATTTTTTTTATCTGATCAATAAAGAATTTCGACATTCAAAAATGTTTGATCAACATCAAGAAAAAATTGAGCTTACTTTGAGCACACGGAGAGGCCTACAAAACACTTCTATCAATTTATCTCTTCAGTTTTGATACTGTTATTTTTACACGCCTCGTTCCACCATTCGTATGTTACAGCTGACAAGATTAGTAAATTGCAAATGTTAGCTACAAAAATAATTTCATTTTCATATCGAACCTTTGTATATCCCATTCCTCGTTATTTCCTCTTTGGTCTTTCTCTTTCTAATTAACTGTTGTATTGTATTTTTCGTCTTTTTAAATGTCGAACTTTGCATTTCTTGCCGGTCGCTGATGTCGCTAACATTCTCCAGATCTCGTCTGACATAGAACTCACTCGCTTCTTGCTTTGCGTCTTGCACATCGCTTTTGTCAGAGTCTGCAAAATTCAGGATGTTTAATGTCACAGCGGTATAAGAAGATGGGAAAAGGTTACATCTGCCTATGACATAATACTAGAGGAGCACAAAGACAAAAAAGTTCAAAAATCGATTCAGCTAGGGATTCTTAAAAGTGATTCCAAGTGGTACCTACATCAAAAGTGGTTTACTTGACATCCCAAAAACTGTTAAACAAAAGCCTTCAGATGTTATCATACACACACATTCACAACTTAATAACTTTGTGGACGTAACAGTAAAGCTGCCGTTTTAAGCTGGATTCACACCAACGTCCGGATCCGCTCAGTGACGATATTGTTCCGCATGAGAGCTTATTGATATGGTATGAATATCAATCAAGGAGTATGTGCCAAGACAAAGTTGTGTGGCAGTATATCCTTTTGCCCACCCTTGTGATATTTAAATACTTAGTTAGTTAAATATCACAGTTAATAATTATTAAAAATATAATTTAGTGATAAAAAAATGGTTTCCAATTAAAAAAAATCTGCGATGTAAGTATTTTTACACATCAAAATAATTATTTAACTAACTAAGTAGTTAAACATCACAAGGATGGGCAGAAGAATATACTGCCACACAACTTTGTTTTGGCACATACTCCTTGATTGATATTCATACCATGTCAATAAGCTCTCATGCGGAACAATATCGTCATTGAGCGGATCCGGACGTTGGTGTGAATTTACCATTATGCTTTTGCTTTATCAAAGTATAGTCCATATAAAACAGTCTTCCGACCAAGCTTTTAAAATTTAGTAAAATACGTCTATTCCATACCCTGTTGCCAGTACACAGTTTCCAATCAATAATCAACGTAGTTTGAGATTCAGATTTTATAATCTCGCTTTCTTTTAGAAGTACCCGAATATTGTTAAGAATACAGCGGATAGCTAGGTGGCTTTATCTGTTTGCTCGTATCAAAAATATAGGAATTTTAATGTAGACGGTTTTGTAAAGAATTTTTGTTTGGTGGAAAAGCTTAGTTTTTGTTTATGTGATGCCGAAGTTAGGTTCCGACTGCCTGGGGCACTATGGCATTCCTGTTTGGGGAATGTTAAGAGATACCGCAAATAGGAAAGTTCAGGCTCTTCCAAAAAACATACGTTTCTGAAAATTAACCGAAAATATGGTTAGAAAAAAGCGGCACTGTAAAATATTAGTAATCTGGGAGTTTTATATATTAATTTCACAACAGCAGGATTTTTATAAATGTTTTCCATATAAAACAATTATTTGCGCGTTAATAAATAAACCCTTTGGAGCCTGATGTATATTCAAATTAACGTTAAAAAATCTATCTATAAAAATATTTATATGTATACCAAGTGTTATCAAGCATTACATATTTTATATAAGTATGTGGAAATAATAGTACGGGTCTGAAGGGGTTAAAACATAATCAGATCATGCTCAAACTACTCTACAGCCTGAGATCAAATAGATAAAAATCCATGCCATGCCCTAAATAAGCACCAGACAAATTGTGACAATTTATTGATCATACGAAATATAAATAATAACCTGTGTGAGAGCAATTTTTTTAGTACGGTGTGACAAACATGACAATCACATAAAAAATCTGTCTTAAGAGCCGTGCTAGGTATCTTCTAGCGAACTAGAAAGACTAATCTATTGGTTAGGAGCAAGACATAGCTAGCCGACATTACCGCCACGGACGTAGATGATATTCTGGGCACTTAGAACCTCTAACGGATGACCATTGAATTTCCACTATTTTATCAGTCCTTTGGTCGAAGGTTGGTTTTGTAAGAGAAACAGGGGTCACTCACAGATGAGTTGGGCTGACCTAAGGAGAACTGCCAGCTTTCAGTGGGCGAGAGACGCAAATAATCAACCAAACTCAAAGGGATGCCTGTAAATTATCCAAAGATAGACGCTAGAAGGCATGAAAAGAAAAATAAGGTTTTTGAGACGGATACTATACATTCAAACATGTTTTCACAAATTTACCTTTGTGCCTGGGAAAGTAAAATACGTTTAAATATTTACGGAGAAGGGAAAACATGTTTGTTACGAATGGGTTTAGCTTCTTGAATACTTAAATTTTAATGTCGAGGTACGCCTTGAACCCAATTTAATTAAGTGGAAGAACGAGATTCTGCGCATCCCGACACCAAAGGGGTTTTATCGGGTCCTTTACAAATCATTTAGTCTCGAATTGTAAACACGACTACGAGAAAATGGTGAATTCGTAATATTCACCGGGTGTTTGAAGAAAGGCTACATGAAAATGATGTGAGGGAATCGATTTTCAACGGATAATTATGTCAAGTTAAATGATTAGGCCGGGCCGGATTAGACTGGCCAAGGAAACCGTACATTGTGACAGAATTACTGAAGGTTGCAAATCGATACATTTACAAAATGATTTCTACAAATTAAAAATTTTTACGGCGTGAATAATTGTATATACTATCAAAATTAGTGGTTTTGCTTCACTAAAATCAGAGTTGAAACCGTATTTTTTTCTTTTGTCTTTGCAAATGATTTGATTAAAAAATATTAACACCTTCAATTTACGTGCATGATCAATCCATCAATTGAATAATATTATGTGAAAATTTTGTCACAAAATTTACGCAAGGTTAAAAACTGTAGTATCGTGTAGATACGTATGAAAATCAACGAATTTGGTTTAAACATTAAAATAAGTGATGCTTTCAAATTATTTTTATCAGATCCCTAAAATAAATACTGGACTTTTAATAAAGTCATGGTCAAAGCAAATTATATTACCTATATATTCAGCGATTCTGTGGAACATATAAACTTTCATACAACTTGCAAGGAAACAGATAGAAGGTGGAGGAAGGTTTATTTTAACTTTAAAGTAGATAACTGTTTGCCTGAAGCAGCCAAAACGGTGGACTCTGATGTTAAAGGCAATTATATACAGGTCATGTCGATCGTTATTTCGAAAATATAAAGTCTTAAAACTCGGGCGAAGGTGGGTAGTAACTCATAACAGGATATCATCGGATGACGTCTTTAGTTTGGAAAATAAACTGAAGCCACCCACGGATGAGATGTGCTTACAACCTAAAGAGAAACGCTATCTATGGAATGGTGAGATCGGAAAAACTGGACATCTTTGAGAGAAGCCTGTGTTCAAAAGTGGACGCCTATTGGATTTTAAATAAAGAGAAGATGCGATCTAAAGTTTGAATAAAAAAAAAATGATAATAATATCATACTATTTCACTCTTGAATCTATTCCAATCTTATAATTTGTACTAATTATTATTTTATTAACCAATTAATAATACATTTAGAATATGAAATTAATTATTAAGTCCTGATAATTTTTTTTTTTTATTGGGATATCTTAATACTTACTTTTCCGATTCTTTAGATCCAATTGCGCAATCTTATAAGAGGTCTTGTCTTTCCAACTCAATATTCCTCTTTTCATGTTTTGATTCAGATCCCTAATGAACCCAAAAGTTTCTCCCACACTAAAGTCATCGAAGGTAAACATTGATCAGTTAATCCAAATATTTTCAACAACAAAAAATAATTAATTTGTTTACCATAGAACAATTTACGTTTTTCTGTTAATTTACAAGCAATCTCTGGTAAACGTTTGCAGGCGTTTACAAAAATTAGCGTAACGCTTTTGGCTGTAATTATGTGTATAAATACAATAAATATACCTACCATGTTTTTATTCATAAAAGCAAGTAATTTTGTTTAAAATGTGTCTGTTAATTGCAGAATGAGAAGCGTTAAACCTTTTTGGGTTTTGGATTATATCACTAAAATAGAGTCAGTTTCAGTAAAATAAAGAAGGCGTGAAAACTTTATCTCAGTATTCATTCCTTGGATAATAAATCAATACGCTCGTACGTTGATTTTCTTACAAATATTACTGTCGTCACTTATAGTCTGTCTGACACTGAACACACCTAGCATTTCAAGTAACACGAGATAATCTCAACCATATGGGGAAGAACTAAAACAATTCACATCCCTTTTATGTATCCAACAATCACAATCACAACCACTGACAACTGACACCATTTACGCACTGGAAACAATGATGCATTTAATCATTATCGAATTACGTCATCCACGGTGAGTATATTTCACACTCGACAGCCATAATGAAGGTACTTTATGAAGAAATAATAATTAATTAATTGACTTCAATTTTGGCAGCTTGAAACATTTATAATAGATCCAAAATATTATTGATTATTGGCAAGAGCTCTTCAAAGTGATGGCTTCGTTCAGAATCGGAAAAAACCTACTGTGGAACGGAGGTAGATAAGATTTAGATATTGAGTCGTCCTATCTATAGATTACGCATGCAGTGGCGGATTTATGCGCTGAGGCGCCAGAAGAAAGTGAATTTTAGAACCAGAAAGGTTGCGGTTCAGGTTGATGTAACTTAAAAGGGGAATTTATTTCTTTTTTGCGAATTGAAAGAATCCCTAGATTCTTATATTCTCATCGGTAACTACACTGCCGTATGTCAAACTGAGATAATTGACTTTGAAGTTCTCCATCTTCTAGATGTATATATATAATATCACTGTATATATAAACATAAATCAAGATTTTTACACAAATTTCACTATTATAAATAAGAAATTTAAAATCGTTTAGTGGTAAGATCTCTAAACAATTACGTACTGTGGCAGTTTAGAAAAATGCAAGCAAAAAATAAAAGACTCAGTTTGTTTATTGTAATAATAATAATAATATTTGGATAATTTGTATAGCGCCGTTTTTGTGAAAAATCACCTCGTAAGCATTCTAGTTTGAGATTTGGCACTTTCGAAGGGTATTCTTTCAAAGTTATATTGACAAACGTAGTATCTATTTATTACAAAACACCCATAGGTACTGTGGAACTATTGTACCTACGATTGTAAACTATTGTGAGACGAAGGAAATTGGGAAAGGAAAGATGAAGAGGAAGGGAGGTTAAGAAAGACCCGACTTTTTAGATCTGATTAATAAACATTATTAACATTAAAACCGTCTGCCTTTTTCACTATGTCACTGTGTAATATTGCTTTATTGTAACACTTTTCTAGACCCAAATTCACCTCCCTTAAAAATACCTTTTTTCATTTATTTTTTATTTACTTAACTTCATGTTTATTTACAATATTGTAAATACATTGTTATTGAGGGGGAACCTACAAAAGCTTCCGTTTTGTATAGATTAATAAAATAAAATATTACTCTATATATTTTGATGCATTTCATTTATAAAAACTTAAATAGAATACCAATATATATGTTTGATAAAAAAGGCTTTAATTTCAAGTTCGGACTGTACGGAGTCAATCAAAATTAATTTATTGAAACAATATCATTAATTTCCAACGAAATATGCAACAGACTCGAACTCGTAACTCTTACTCTATTCGGGAGGAATGTCTCTATCGATTGAATTACCGAAACCTTTCTAAATGCTGACATGTTTATCAATCATTTAATATGATATCTTTACGAAAGTTAATTTATAAATGATTAACAAATACCTTAGTTTTTAACACTTTTAAAAAATACAATATTTTTTATCCGCCATAGATTATAATGTGTCGATTTAAATGTGCATGTTTATCATTTTTGTATTTCTCTTTTTGCCCTGAAGATTTCAAGTGTTGAAACCAGTCGGCACAAAAAAAAGTTTTAAATACATGAAATTAAATAAAAGTGAATAATACTAAGGTATTTATTAATCATTAATTATAATAGTCAACGTAAAGAGCCTACATGTGACATGTGTGGATAAATAATATGCTTGTTTATTATATAGATACTAGTTATTTATTACCAGTAAAAAATCACTGGATGTAACTTAACTCGCAAAGAAAAAACATTAGTTAATCCACCCATTTAAAATATAGAATAATGTCTGCTAAAATACATGTAGGTAGGTACTGTATTAGGTAGGCAGGCATTTGAAAAGTTTTTTTTTTAATTCGATAATTTCAATTAACATCAGTTCCAAATTTGAAAAGCTAACGCTCGTGCGTACTCACAAAGGAAATTATATCCGAGTATATTGAAAGTCGCTGATTAGATAAATTTCGATATGGATAAAAATCCGTCAAATAATGCAGCCACGTCTATAGATACTTGAGGGATGGGAATATGGGCCATATCGCATACCTATCTAAGAGCGCAGTTTGCCTGGAAATAAGTATTGATTTAATCGAGGCCACTGTGACAAGAACACTGAAGAGATAAACAGATAGAAGAGCGTTTTAGGCGTGTGCGTGTGCCCGGGTGAGATCATTTTAACCATACTTCTGATGAAATTGAATTAATATTCTATCTTGAACGGATAATCAGTTTTGTTGACTCGTTTGGGTCCTAGGAGTGAAAATGTCTCCAGGTAACGTATTTTTTTTTTCGAATCGTTATACTCGTAGATCACACTTCTAGAAACTTTCTGCTCAGTGGAAACGAGGGAACCGCGTTTTCCAATATTATTAATTATTCCTTCACTGAAGGGTTGTGAATTATTTATCGTTTTCTTGACGGCTGAAATAACGTCATTAAGACGTTTTTATTTTACAAAAAAATGGTGTTCAATGTTTTTCCAAATCATGATTTTGACAATCTTCTCATGTAGCGTTGGGAAAAACTTCAAAGTTTTGGGAACGCTTCAGGAACTGCTAGTTCTTTATGAACCTTTCACAGTGAACCCTTCAATTGAAGTACTAAAATTCTAAATTGACGTCAGACCAAGCTTTATATGAACTTGTTAGAAGCGGTCGTAAGTGGCTTGCGAACTATACTAGCGCTATCTAGGAGGGAAATGTAAAAATGTAATAATTTCACCTCAAAAATCTTCACTGGCTTAAATGTCCCGAAAGAATCCAGTTTAAGCTTTGCTGGATGGTTTTCAAATCAATTAACGGAATGGCTCCGGCTTATTTATCGGAATTGTGTATTCCTGAAGATTCCAATTCGCGACAGTCAACTCTTAGATCGGCAATGTCATCGGCTATCGGAAGGTTGAAAGAACCAAAGCGCACACCAGACACTAAGTTCGGAGAGCGCGCCTTCGGAGTGTCAGGTCCTAAAGCCTGGAATGGACTACCACATGATCTGAGAGTAATGAAAGATTCGACAGAGTTCAGAGCCAAACTCAAAACTCATTTTTTCAGAAAATCATATCCATAATCAAGATGTAACAAGCCTAATAGAACCAAGAAAACTTTTCATTCCTTAAATTCATTATCACCATTATCTGTTCTTCACTATGAAAAATTAAAAATAACTCCGATATAATTTATTCCAAATTTGCTCTCATGCCCTAAAAATAAAAATAAATAATAAAAAATTAAAAAATTTAAAAAAAATATATATTTATATATATGTAAGAATCAGCTAAATTTTAAGTTATTATGATATGGTGATTGTGTCTTGCCAGAAGTGACCTACCAGGTAAGTATGTTGCTGTATATTTATATAAACTAAGAATTAATGTTAAGTAGAAATTAAGATTTGTACAGCGCCCTTGGGGTGATTTTTCACAAAACACGGCGCTATACAAATTATCCAAATATTATTATTATTAATTATAATTAATAAATAATTTTATTATTGTTATAAAAGTTTGGAAAATTATAAATGGACAATTATTATTCAAACAAGAAATAAATTAAATATTATATTATGGTCAAAACAACACTCGAAAAAACTAGTGTCCCACGCCAGACAAAACAAGCAAAGAAATCAAAGTTTGTAATTCTTTTAGAATATTAAAAGCCAGTTTCGCCAATATTCACCAAAAAATATCACAACAATAGTCCCGTATAAAACCATGAATAAATAAAACACACCAAAACACGTCGAACTGTAGATGGTGCGATACTACAATTGTGCGGACAAACGAAGAACTAAAATTAAAGTTTTCGAAGTGAACTAAAATTGAACTGTGGATGGTGCGATACTTCGATCGTGCGAACGAATGATGAACTAAAATTGAAGTTTCGAAGTAAACCACAAATGAACATAGATTGTGCGAGTGGAACTACAAGGGAACTGCCAACTTCAATTGAAGTATTTGTTCAATGAACAATGAAGGAAGTTGGAACTGCCTCCAAAGGAAGTAGTTCTTTGAAGTAGTTCTTACGGAGCGGTCACAACGCTATTCTGATGGTGTGCTGGTTTTGTTGTTTGTACCCCACACTCCATCTACTTTTTCCGACAGTATAAACAACTCAATTCCTTTGTAAGTACGTACGTACGTACGAGTGTGCATTTTAAAAATTTGGAACTGATGTTAATTGAAATTGTTAAATTTAAAAAAAAAAATCTTTAATTTCCTATCTACGTAACAAAGTATAGCTACCTTTAATGTATTTTAGCAGATATCATTATATATTTGAAATGAGTGGTTAAAGTAACTAGTTTTGCTTGATTTACGCCGTGATTTTTTACGGGTAGCAAATAGTTAAGCAACGTTCCTTGTGAGTACGTACGTACGACTGTATACTTTTCAAATTTGTAACTCTGAATGAAAATCATCAAATAACCAATAATCCAAATTATTTAGTAGGTAGGCACCTATTTATAATTTATTTTTCAAAAATAATTGAGTCATATTTATCTGTCAGATATTTAATTTTTGATGGCTGTGTCAGATTACATTGTGTTTTCAACTAGTGAAAAAATAATTAATGAATTATTTCCTCACGTATTCAGTGTTAAATTCAATACTTGTATGAACCAAGTAAGTATTTGAGTAAATGCCTGTAGCATGGTGAAACTGATCGAGTTAAAAATAGATAAGCGGAAAAATATACAAGTGGTTGTAATTGTTTCCGCCAAGAAAAAAAAACCTTAATTTTTCGAATACAAATATTAAAACATCGTTGTGATACAAACTGGATTTGTGTCCATGTGTAAAACTTAATACATTTATCTTTTTAGGCGGCCAAAAGAGGAACTAATGAACGAACGAACTATTTTTAAAACGATGGGTTTTTTATCTCCAAAATTACACTAGCGATGCCACCGACCGTAAAGTTAAGAGTATCGTTCAGCAACCTTTTTAAATAATAACAAAGTTGGTTTTTGAAAGTGCTCTAATTTAAATCAATTTTCCAATTCATCTGCGACCGTTTAATCGATTCAAGTTGATTTAATTAAGTCAATATTTGGAGGTTCTCCTCTACCAAGTAACTTTAAACAAATCAAAGAAAAAACTACCTTACTTCTCTCTATCGGAAAAATACAGCAGCAAAGCCTTCTTTGATGTTTAGCCCCTAGTGATTATAATAGTAAATAGCCAAATAAATGAAAATGTTGATTATAGTAAACAAAGAAAAAAAGCATAAAAAATAATGAAGATTTAAATTATATAACGTTCGGTGAATGCTCAACACATTTTAACTGACAATAATTGAGGGGCTTAGAAGCAAAAGCAGCAATTTCCAAAAACGGTTCTGTAGCATTGTCAACTTTTGAAAGATTTTTATAAAGAAACGGAGAATGAAGGGTACCAAAATGTTTGTGCATATTAAACTAGGACTAATTTGAAACTATTATCTCTAAATTTATCAACATATTCACGAAAGAAAGGTGCATTAAACGCTAAATCAACTTTCCAAGAAATAATTTAAAATCCAAAAGAATGGTGCCTTTGCTTCTATACTCCTCAATTAGACAAAGTAAAAGAGTGAGCACTAATAATAATATTTAGTAATCATGTATTGTTTCATAGTGCTTTCACACAAACGAAGTATTGAATTCCGTAAGTCTAAACTTAAACTTTATTTTTATTTTTATTATTATTTTTATTTTTTTACTTTCTTTAATAATATTTAGATAATTTGTACACTTGGCCACTTACTATGACGCCATTTCTAGAGAATATCTATTTTGACGCCTTGCTTCATTCACATTCATACATCGTATAATGCGTTATCCTTATTTAAATCCAACTCTCGGCATGACCCGGCTCTAGTGTTTGATCGTGCAATGTCTTCCAATGGCGTATCTGACTTATTCTTCATCCACTTTCATCATACTTTCGTGATATTGTTCTTCCCGGAGTGAAATTATTTCAACTTATTGGAATTAGGATTAATTTTTCCTTTACTTGACTCCGGACACTGAGACCCTTGTGTGGTGATATGTTTAATTAAACACGATGAAATGATAGGTTTGTTTGACCTCTAAAGTATGGCGGCGGCGCTTAGAATATCTATAATTGGATAACAATTATGTACTCCTCGGAAAATGTATGGATGCGTCGGTTGCTCTGACCATATTTCATAATCGCAGGTGACATAACAATAAGGAATTAATTATTTTATATTGCGACATGTGTAGATCGGGAGTAGAGAATCTATAACAAAGTAACAATCCAATCGCTGTGATTTCAACTTATTAAAAATACTGTACAGATTGGTGAGGTTACCTGTGTGCAGGCGATCAAAAGACAGCCTCCATGGTCGAGTGGTAAGACGCTCGACTACGAATCCACAGGTGGCGGGTTCAAACCCGGCGTGCGCCAATAACTTTTATTTAATTAATATGTGTCATAACACATTTAATTCATATAAAATAATAAAAAGTATATTTGCGGCACGTTCTAGAGTGATAGATACTCTAAGTATCGCCCTGGTGAAAGACCACCATTCAGAATCGAAACGTTGCTTGAAATGGCTTTAACCGTGTTTGGTGACCATATTTTAATAGCCAGGTACTTCCCAACCTTCCTCTTTCCAATCTCATTCCCCTCCCCACTACCTTCAGCCTCACAACATAGGCGATTTGGGGATGCCATAGTCTCACTGGCTCTAGACGGTTGGGAGCAGTTGGGACTCTTGTGCGGTATTCATATAAAAAAAGACGAAAAAAAGAATGATTAATTTGAAGTGAAGTTTTAATAATTATTATCTTTATTTTGTGTTATGGTGATTGAAAAAAAAATTATTTTGACTTTCAAGGATTTCGATGACCATAAATATTATAATATAATCCAAATACAAAGTTACAAACCTGTCAAAATATTTCACATCGACAGGCTACGACAGTTACTCGCTATGATTGGAAAAAGTCCATAAAACATGTGAAATTGGTAGAAGCGGAATAATAATGCTAGTCAAATGCAGCCACAGAGAAGATTCGATTTGACTCCCATCCATTTAAATAGATTGAACCAGACGTTCGTGACATCGTGGGACATGGACTGCTATAAACATTAATTGGTTTGGACTTGAATAATGCCTATCCATCTGTACGTACGAAATTGGAAATTCATTTTAAATTTATCGATTTGGGATTGTTTTCCATTCCACGTCACCGAAAACTTGTAAGAAAAAATAATATTTCATGTCAACGATATCTTCATCGACAAATTATGTATTTTAAAAATATTTATAATAATATTTTAATGTATTATATTTGTTAGACAAGGTACGGAAAGCATTTTTATTAATTATTAAAAGTATTATTTAGTGATAAAAAAAAGGTTAAAAAAAAAAAAGCTGCGTTGTAAGTATTTTTACACTTCAAAATAATTATTTAACTAAATAAGTAGTTAAATATCACAAGGGTGGGCAGAAGGATATACTGCCACACAAATTTGTCTTGGCATATACTCCTTGATCGATATTCATATTATATCAATAAGTTATCTTGCGGAACAATATCGGCACTGAGCGGAACCGGACGTTGGTGTGAATCAGCCTTTAAGGTTATATTTGGACCAAGTAAGTAATATCTGAATATACATTATAAATTAATTTAAAAAATAAACTTTATAATAAAAACGTCTAAACGTAAATATTTATTTATCGTACATCATCGGTATAAATACATTTTTAAAAATATTTATTCCGATGTTTAATACAGTTGTGTACTAAGTGTTTACTGAGAGTGTATTTATCCGAACTCGAACCCTCATTTCATCTGATTTTAGTCCTTGGTCCATACAAGGCACCACACAAAGTTCAAGAGTTACGTCCTTGATCTAGGTCGAGAATCGCATCGCAGACAATTGCTAAGAACTACAATTACGAGTACTACATTCGATCGAAACTAGTTCTTAAAACTAGAGCTGATTTGACTGTTGTCTTTTTTTACCTTTGAGGCTAGAGATAGTGGTATAAACCTTCATTGATTCGACAAGTACTCAAAGAAGAATTAACGTTGCACGGTTTCACTATCAATCGTTCTAATATGATAAAATTCAAAGCCAATCTGCGAGCTCGCCATCGGCGCATGCAAACTCGCCGGACTAATCCCCCAAGTGCAATAAGCCGGGGTTTTTGTACGTCGGCCCCTCAAAGGCCATCGCCAGATTAGCAGCCTTGCTGTTGACACTTCATTACTGACCGAGGTCGCGCACGCTCCGTCAAACGTACTCGCATCACTGTACTGGAGGTTGGGGAGTCAATGTCGCTGTGTAACCTTTAGTTCAAAGCGACACGAAGGGGAGATATTTTATTATTATGTGCGAGGACAATGGGGATGATGGGGGTAATTCGAGTCGGCTTTGATAATTAAGATATTTAAAGTTAAAAGGGTAGTTGAATTTATATTACAATATCTAAAAAGCGGAAACACGCGTATTTTGTGTGCGTAGGTATTTGGTATTTGATCAGTGACGGCTCGCGACTTTTTAGTGAACTAGAGTGCTTAGATTTAAAAGTACTACGTTGTTAATGTTGCTGTAGCCGAAATAAAATGTTTTTTTTTTTAAATTATATTTATTTATGAATATTTTTAGGATTTTCAGTTTTGGTGGTGCATCACCAACATTGTACATTCGACTATCGATTTTTATTTTGTTATGTTGGTACACATATGTTTATCATAAGTTAGCATTATCAGCCATTTTGGATAAGTGGTTTGTTTTTGACAACTGGAAAGGTTAGTCACGTTTTTGTGTGTTCTTCGATTTTTAACTTTTGTAAAAAATGGATTAAAGAATAAAATCAGTTCTTAGATCCATTTTTTTCAAAAGTAAAAAATCGAAGAACACAAAAAATGACTTTCCAGTTGTCAAAATCCAAAATGACTAATGCTAACATATGATAAAAACATATGTACCAACATAAAATTTAAAAAAAATCGAAAATCGAATGTACACAGCCCGCGAAAATTCAAAATTCACCTTTTCTTTTGAACAGGCCATGTATATGATCAGAACTTCTCCTTGTGCCCAATATTAAGAAAAATCTTTGACGACCAGTGGTCGAGCGAAAGTTTGCGGGTTCAAATTCCGGTGCTCGCAAATAAATTTGATTTAATTATTATGTGGTGTTTCACATTTAATTTTAGTAAAATAATTTACAGTATGTTTGCGGAACGTTGCAAAGATACAAATAAAGATATAAAAATCTTATTTGTGTTCTTAATTTTTCATAATATAAACATAAATTAAATTATTTTTTGCAAAACAGAGGTCAGGTCAGAAAAAGAACGTTTAAATTCCAAAATATGCTCATTCACTTTGAGAGTCCGAAATCAACAAGATTTGTGGGCTCGCTCCAGTCTACGTTTTCAGTTTCAGAATAATATAGTCCATCATATTATCTATTATGCAAAATTTCAATTTCGTCCGTCCATACTATACTACTATATTACACAGCGAATTGCTTCTATTTTGGGTTGAACGGGGCGTGAAGCTCAAATATCATATTTCAATTAATCATTGTTGTTGTTTGTCTTCCGTCAAAGCCCAGAAAAAGCTTGTAAGATTCGTTTTTTTGTAATAAAAATATATCGAACGTTTTCACATTATATGGGATGAGATATTTCCACAAAATCCTCGACAGTTGACTCGAGACTTATTTAGGAAAAATAATGGTAATGGATATATGAAATAAAAAATAATCCAAGTATCTTAAAAATACTATTAAAGCATATATTTTTTGATTTTATTTTCAGCGCTCAGTGAAAGATTTAAAAAAAAAGAAGGAAATAACTTTCGCTTGTTTCAGGTTTTTTCAAACTTATTGATAAAAATAACAAACTGTAAAATATAGCTAATAGAAACAACCTTTTAAGAAAAATACGAGGAGGGAGAGCTAATATTTTTACACAATCTATTTGCGAAAGAATACTTCCTCGGATTTTTATGTACTATTTATATTCTGAGAGAGAAAGAGGTTATTTAATTTATGTTTTCGTTCATTTAAAAGTGGTTTCTTACAAAAAAAAACATTATGACGATATGTTGTTCTATGCGTGGATATAAAAATAGGACCAAAAAATCAGTAAAATTGATCACTTTTCACAGATATTTCATCAGTTTTCAATATTTTTGACGGTACTTAAAAATTTTTGTTTTTTTTCAAAGATATAAACAATGATGTTACGTGGATATAAAGACATAATATTGACAATAACACCCATTATTATTAAAACAAATCTCATTGTATTAGAATCTGCTTGTTATTATGAATTATTTAATCATTTGTACGGTGTTTTTAACATAGTTTTGTTTTGTTAATTTATAAATATAAATATTTTTTTATTCAATATGTTTGTGTTATGTAAAGAGATGTAAAGCGACGTGCACTATCTCATATTAACCGGAAACAGTTTGGTAGTCAGACCATTGTAAATAATTGATTTACAACTATACGCAAATCTATACTTCCATATTATGTTGTTCCTCCAAGGAAACAACTATATATGAATGATCACACATAAGTAAGACAAAATGCTGTTTCCAAGTTAATGTTCGTAAAGACATCGCTGTCGGAAATGTATACATATGCACCAATACACACAATCCTAAATATATTTTATTTGGGTCAACTTTAATAATTGTGCGACTTGAAAGCTTAAAAACTTAACTACCTATATCGCTAAATATCTAAGAAAGAAAGCTTTTGAAATATTTAATAAACTGTAAAAAAAGGCTAATATTTTTATTCAAATTTTTAAATTATGCATTAAAAAAAAAAAACAAAATTTAAACGCGGGGTAGTATGAAGGTACCTCACAATTTTTATTTTTTCTACTGCACTTATTATAATAAAAATATTTTGTTTGATTTTTTCGTCATTTTTGTGAAATACAATCTCAAGGGCGCTGTAATATAAATTATACTAAACAACGTTACAAAAAATACTGCAAGTTTATATTTGTAAACGTGTCCGACAGCTAAAAAATCTGGATATTAACTATTAGTAAAACTATCTAATATTTAAAGGAAAGGATTGGGAGTCCAGTATAGTCGAATTGTTCAATGAAAACAACTAGATATTTCATTCATTTAAAAAAGCTAAGTGTACTTTTTGTTCACATAAATTTTAACATTGCTGAACGTTTCCTCCAAAAAAGGTCGGGTAGTAATTAATAGCTATGGCCAGTCTAGTGTTTGTATGATTCCTCGTACCGCAAATGTCATTATTGTGTAATGTCAATACCGTTATATGTCAATACCGCTTGTATGTCAATACCGCTACACGTTATTTTTCTGTTAGCGCTGTGAGTTCCGACTATCGATCCGTAACGTTTGTCAGTTTATTTATAGGGCCAAGACAATAAGTTTCTTCCGCAATTCTTCCGCATCTGCATTTATAGGTAAACACGTTTCGGGAGTGCCTTCTAGAAACAAACTATTATACCACCCTAGCACATCCGGTTGACACGAGCTTTTTCGATGTGCTCAACGAATTATTTATCTATTTATAAATTAACGGACAAAAGTCCAATTACAAAAAATACATATAAAACACGAAATATAAAAAAGAGCAACGGAGAAGGAATAGCATATACATTAAAAAAATGAAGCGATGAAAAAAATAAGGCAAAATAAACACAAGAGAGAACATTCAAGCCATGGTCTAGTTAAAGTTTTAGCAGTGTCGTAAAGAATGACAAAAATCATTTAGACTGCTACCAAAAATTTCAAGACCATGGCTTGAGTTAACAAGTCTTGAAATTCTGGACATTGGAGAATTATACCCACAATTAGTATTCTGATGATTGAGAAACAGCAATTCATTGTTTCTGAGTCTACGGCAAGGAATGTTGAACTGGATAAGTTGCAACAGAGGAGGTGAGTCAATAAAACAATTGATTTTTAAATGAAAATTAAATCAAAGTCTTTCCTGCGCTTTTCTAATGAAGATATTTTCAATAATTGTTCAATTTCATCATATGAATAATCGCCTCTTTCTCGCCCTAATCTCCATGCAATACCGCGTAAGAAGCGATGTTAGAAAGGAGGTTAATACTTAGAACCAGTGGCGGCTGGTTACTTTTGAGTGCTAATATTAAAAAAAAGACAACGTTATTAATGCTGTTGTAGTCGGAGATGTTTTGTTTTTTTGTGAAAATTTTCAGGATTTTCGCATTAGGTGGGATTACCCCCTCAGTGCTAAAAATCTTGAACCAGTCAATTTCGAAAAATTTCTAACTAAAAGTAAGATCATCATTATTTGTCACCTGGTCCTTCTTCCCCTTTGCGTTACCGCCACATATCACGGACATACTCCTCTACATTTGCGACCGAATTATTCTAAATCTAAAGCGCAATCTAAGATTCAACCGAAGATCTAACATATAAATCGCAAAAAAATGATGAGGAGCGATATGTGTGAATTAATTGTATTGAAATAGACTTCATGCTGACTGACCTTTGATGATGAAACCTTTGGTTTTGGAGTGCTTGTGCTTGGGAGAAGGAGAGGGAGTTCCCGCGGAGGAAGCCTGACTCAGCGAACTGGTGTCTGGACATTGGTAGTCGGTGGCCTGAGGAAACAAATTGTAACAATAATTACAAGTATCATTTAAATAATTTTAAATTATATATATATAATATTTTATTTTTTTTCTCATGAATTTCCGTTCATTTTTATTTGTTAATATTACTATAAGTATGTATTGATATCAATTATGGAAGGTATTGCATTGCACTACTCCTGCATACCTTCCGGAATAAAACTTTATTATTATTATTATTAAAAATGTTTCTCAAAGCTCTTCTGCACTTGTGGTCGCTTTCACCCAACTGAACTGAGCAATAAATATTCTTGGGGATAAACGAATGAAACAATTCCATTTCTACATACTTGTTTTTGTCTCCATTGCCAATGAGAACTTTCAATGAAAAAATTTATGACTGAAAAATATTTTTAATTTTTTCTTAAAAAGAAAGACGTACATTTCCGGATTAAGGATAACTTAACAATATTTGAAAAGCTTCTACTACCATCATAATAAGCGGAAAACGTTACTTGTACAATGGTGGAGGACTTAGCTAGCAGAGGAATTAAGCCCACGACGCCCGGGTGGAAATCCGACGTGTTTGTTCACTCAGTTACTAGCCGGTCAATACGAGTATATTAATATAGAATAAGAAAAGTATTTTCTGAATAAGTACGCAAGTTTTATTGCACATGTTTATTCTCAATATCAATAAATAGTTCTTAAAAAAATATTTCATAACCAAAAAAATCTAAACGCTCGGTTCGGCTCTGACGTCATAGATACCACCCGGACACCATTACGGACGATATTAACAACCACCATGTGACTTCACCTCATGAAAAATCCCTTGGCGCCACTTGTCACTTTAAATTGGAGCATTGTAACGAGTTTTAGAAAAAAATTAAACAGTTTTATGAATAAGTTAATTTATTATAGGAAATATTTAGTGTGTGGTTTCCTTACCTGTCGATTGATAGTGTTCATAATCCGTTTGATCCATTCGTTGGCTTCAGCTTGATCCTTGTGCCGGAGCAGAAGTTGATCTCTCTTGCTCGTGAGTACGGAGGCGTGGCTTTGCTTGGTCTGCTGCGACGTGGCCTCTGTCACTACGGGGTCGTCCAATGGGAACACGAACTCGGGATCGGATTTCTGCGAAAAAAAAAAAAAAAATATACACATTTCTTTACAATTTGAACTAAAATGGGTCTCTCTCCTCCCAAGTGATGAAAGAATCCTCGAAATACCCACTCATAACCCTAAATCACGAACTTAACTGATGTAATTTCCTCACAATATTTTTAACTGGCCGAAATTAGTTTGATGGCCTCCGTGGTCGAGGGGTAAGACGCTCGACTATGAATCCAGAGGTCACGGGTTGCTTTTATTTAATTAATATGTGACATAACACATTTGATTCATATAAAATAATATAAAGTATACCTGCGGCACGTCCCAGAGTGGTAGATGCTCTAAATATCGTCTTGGTGAAAAACCCACCGTTCAGAATCGAAACGTTGCTTGAAATGGCTCTAGCTATGTTTGGTGACCAGATCTGAATAGCCAGGTACTTTCCGATCTCCCTCTTTCCCATCTCTTTACCTTCAGCCTCATCCCACTTGCTCCAGACGGTTGGGAGCAGTTGGGACTCTTGTGCGGTATTCACTATATATATATATATATATATATATTTTTTTTTAAGGCTATGGTATATATATGGTATAATTTAGAATATATTTTGAGGTTGAGGTAAGTGGGGAGGGGAATGGGATAGGGTAGAGGATGGTTGGGATGTATCTTGTTATTCAGATGTTGTCACTTAAGACGATTAAAGTTACTTTTAGAAATATTTTTCTCTCACTAGGGCGATAGTTGGAGAATGCACAACTCTGGGTACAATAAATTCGATCTAGGGCTCTCTCTTCGTTTAAGTGATGAAACACCAATTAAAATTACCACTCACCTCTCTCAATCATCCGAATATTAGTTATAGTTAAACCATACCATTTCTGGAATATGGTATTCTCTGACGAACGGGTTGTTCTCTCAAATGCTACTTTCAACGCTATAATGAAAATAGATTTTTCCATTTCCACCATCGCAATAAATATGCTGCGAGACTAAATATAGTGAGGAAAGGAATTATATAAGAAAGAGGAAGGTTGATAAGTATCTGACTATTTACAACTGGTCACTAAACATGGATAAAGCCATTTCAACCAACTTTTCGATTCAGAATGTTTTTTCTTACTAGGGCAGATACTGGGGGTATGTATGTATGTATCGCTCTGTTCTATCTATCCGAGAATGGGCTCTCTCTTCGCTCAAGTGGTGGGGAACCTTTTGAATTCCCACCCGCCACTTTAAAAGTGTAAGTCATTCAAACCTTATTTCACAGTTTAAGGATCACGTCTCTGGAACGAGTCATCCACGGGTGCACGGGGCGTTGACTGAAATGTCACTATCAACGCTAAACTAAAGGTTATTTCTATTCCTATTCTTTTTTTAGATTCGTAGGGTGATATGTCTTATGACGAAGAAAGTCTACGGTTGGCTTCCCGAAATATGACATTTGGCGATGTAGATTACTAGGCCGCCATTCCACTAAAGAATCTTTTAAATGGAATGTCAAGGTGGTTACCTTACTCGTCTTTGCTATTCCGTGCTAAAAGTAGGTCGTAAATAAACGTAAAGCTGAAATCGAGAAAAGATCTGAATAGCCAGGTAAGAACTACCCTACCTGTTCTCATCCTCTTTCCCCTCACCCCTACCTCACACATTCTACAAATATGCCATAATTACACTGGATCTGGGTAAATTGAACTGTTGTGACATTACATTGAAATTAAGATAAGAAGATTTTAACCGTTTTAATTATTTGACAACAATAATTTAAAGGTGTAATAATCGTAAAATATATTAAGTTCAGATACATTTATGATTCAAAGTATTGTCCATCGTTGGCCACTACTTTTTCCCATCTTTTTGGCTGCGTACGAACCCCGCGTTGAAAAAACTGGTCATCTTTTGAAGCAATCCACGAATCGATTTGATTTTTTGCTTCTTCACAAGACCAGAAATGCTGGTCAGCCAGGCTGTGATCCATTTTTTTTTTTTTATATGAATACCGCACAAGAGTCTCAACTGCTCTCAACCGTTAAGAGCCAGTGAGACTATGGCATCCCCAAATAGGGTATTTTGTGAGACTGAAGGTAGTGGGGAGGGGAAGGAGATTGGGAAGATGAAGGTCGGGAAGTACCTGGCTATTCAGATATGGTCACCAAAAACGGCTAAAGCTATTTCAAGTAACGTTTCGATTCTGAATGGTGGTCTTTCACCAGGGCGATACTTAGAGTATCTAACACTCTGGAACGTGCCGTAACTACATTTTTTATTATTTTTACATGAATGGAATGTGTTATGACACATATTAATTAAATAAAAATTATTGGCGCACGCCGGGTTTGAGCCCGCGACCTTTGGATTCGTAGTCGAGCGTCTTACCACTCGACCATGGAGGCCGTCCATTGATATTAACAAGTGATAGTCAGAGAGAGCAACGCCTAGAGAGTACGGCGGTTAGGGTAGGACTTCCCATTTCTAAGTTTCCAAGTATATCTTGACCACTTTCGCAATATGGGGTCGAGCATTGTCCTCCCAAACCTCCCGCAAATGACAAGAATTTTAGAAATCGCGAATAACTTTATGATGCAGACATAAATATTCATTTTTTCTATGGGGTTATTTTGACATATTCTTAATTATATTGCATGATGTCTATGATCTATTTATTTCGGCCACTACTTACCGCTAAAGCCATCTATAACAAAACAGCGGAACCAAAGTTGTACACCTAATGAGTAAAAAATATGAAAGATTTATTTAGAAAACTTTCATTATTATTCACTAATAACACTTTAAATCATTATATTCAGTTGCAAGAAAACCGATAGATTTAATCTCGAAAGGTCACGACATGAAAGGTGGGTATGCCAAAACATGGAGCTCGTGACAGTAGAGTCTCTAAATAGGATTAAAAGTATGTGTAATAGAACCAGTAATTACTAGAACATCATCAAATAACGTCCTTGATTATAAAAAAAGAAACAGGGGTCGCTCTCAGATGAGATTAGTTGAAGACCTCAAGAGATCTGCCATCTTTGGATGAGCGACAGCCGCCAAAGATCTGAAAATGTAAAATATTTGGCGGAAACCCGTGTCTCGAGCCGTCCGCAAGGCCTAGCTCCTATCATGATAGTATGTCACTTACTTGTTTAGGGTAGTTGTGCGAATAGAACTCCAACGCACTCCTCTTCAGTATGACCCAGTTGTTCTGCCAGTTTTTCCGCACTTTCTTCCCGTTATCGGCAAACTTTGTCCATTCCAGATGCCCTTCCTGCAAAATAAATGAATGTACATCGTATAATATAAATAGTATATGTGATATCGGCCATTCTCGACTCACGGCTGGATGAAAGCCTTCGTGCCATGGTGATATTGGGCATTTTATGATCCCTATGCCAAAACTCTTACTTGTTATTTTTTACGATTGTCTCGGACGTACTGTGCCGCGACAATTATAATGTGTAGTTGATAAGCTAGATTTAAGATTGTTTTATATTATTCATATGAAATTATTATGTATGTATATTTCTCCCGCGGCTTTTTGAATCACAATGACGCAAGAGATTAGCCCTTCGGGCTGGGTCCTGCCCGACTAAGCTGGAAACTACCGCGATGGCGGGGAGCTTAGCGCGGACCAATCCCGATCACCAGCATCCTCCGCCAGCATCACCCACCTTGACTACTCTCCGCTCTTCGATATCGCCTTCATCTCTACTCTTGCCTTTCTTTGACCATCGCCTGCCCTCCCTGGACCGCCTGACTACCCCTCTCTCTGGATCAGACCCGCAGCATCCTCACTTGGAAGCCGAGACCCGCAGTCAACCCCGTCGTCTCGCATACAACGAGACCGACCGCTTGGAGCACTTCATAGATTGGGACCGCTACCCTATACAGTTTACTTGTGTGCCCTGTTACGTCGGGTACAATGATAATAATTTAAGTTTTCAAACAGAAAAAAAAACTGTTTATTTTATTTTTAATATTTCGTCTGTGGTTGTGAGTGGAGTTTCAGACCACTGGTCCATAATCGAAAAATTTACATCTGTTCTTCCGGGTCATCCCATTTTTGTTTAATATCTATTCAGTATTACACGACAGGAAAATTCAGACCAGTAAACATAAATCGTTAAAAAATTTAAATTATGTTTTTAAAGCGGTTCTTGTTTACAAAAATACATCATTCATTGCGTCATAAGTTTGACAGTGATCCCTACGAGTGAAAACAACAAATCTTCAATTTTTTTTAAAATCAAAAGGTTAACTGTTTTATATCTAAGATGACAGAAATATTATAGAATAATGTATTTTTCAATTATCTTATCAAAACTTTGCACTGCCTTGTGATGTCGAATAAATGAAGACACAGAAGAGATAAAAAAATTGTTTTCTTTCTTCATCCTGTTAAACTACAATTAGTTAGTTTGGCAACAGGATTTTTAATGGAAATATAAAATATAATACAATAGAAATACAGATTATCTTATAAGTCATAAATATGCATATTATTATAATCACAAATCTTAAGTAATTGATATACTATTACACCAAACCATGCACTGTGCAGCATAATATAGTACAACAATACATCAATATCTGTAGTAGCTGCGATAAAGATTTTTGCTACCGGATAGAGGGAAAAGTTCAGAGTTCTTGTCTTGGTCGCAACCTGATCTTTTTTTTATTCTATGTGTTTTCTATTTGAAACTGTTCGGATTTTTCAAATATTTTTTGAATAGTTAAAAAAACATCCGTTCAGAGAAATTTCAAAAAATATACATGGCCTGTTCAAAAGAAAAGAAAAATTTTGAATTTTCGCGGGCTGTGTACATTCGACTATCGATTTTTTTTTTATTATGTTGGTACACATATGTTTATCATATGTGAGCATTATCAGCCATTTTGGATTAGTGGTTTGTTTTTGACAACTGGAAAGGTTGGTCACGTTTTTCTGTGTTCTTCGATTTTTTACTTTTGAAAAAAATGGATCAAAGAAAAAAATCCATGATTTGTTTTTCCACAACTCCAGGACGCTCATCGTCATTAACATCTTCTCGGCCTTCTGTAAAGCGCTTGTACCACTTATAAACACTTTTTTGAGACAAATTAGACTCGCCAAATGCCACAGTCAACATTTTAAGTGCGTTGGAGCACTTTATTCCATTTTTAACGCAAAAATTTAATACATATTCTTTGAAGCATATTTTTCAAAAGTAAAAAAATCGAAGAACACACAAAAACGTGACTAACCTTTCCAGTTGTCAAAAACAAACCACTAATCCAAAATGGCTGATAATGCTAACTTATGATAAACATATGTGTACCAACATAACAAAAATTAAAAATCAATAATCGAATCTACACGGCCCGCGAA
Organism: Drusus annulatus; assembly: GCA_022651775.1. Lineage (NCBI taxonomy): Eukaryota > Metazoa > Arthropoda > Insecta > Trichoptera > Limnephilidae > Drusus > Drusus annulatus. Next base: position 491,045 of record JAGWCC010000238.1, on the reverse strand, counting down.
AATTCAAAATTCATCTTTTCTTTTGAACAGGCCTCGTATTCACCTGGAAAAATAGGTCGGTCCATAGGTAAGTGTTCGAATTTGTGGAATAAATAAATAATAACATTTTCCCCAAGAAACATTAAAAGTAAACACATTAAAGTACCTTAAGGACTTCGCCACCGCGTGACGGTCCCCCCAGGTTCAGGTTGTCTAGCCTCCGGGGCGCGGACGTGGTCTGCATGGACTTGCACCTCTGATCCTGCAACAGCCTGCTGGACTCCTTGGACCTGATCTCTACGCCAGATTGCGGGAAACCTAAAAGTGATTATGGGTTAAAAATTGAGATATCACTGTTTTAAAATTATTGGGAGTACATATCGTCGCTTGGAAGGCAAAAGGGCTTAAGCGACACTTTGGTCAAAAATGAGATAAAAATGCAGTTTTGATTATTTTTTTCTTCTGCATCGAATGCTTTGACTCTCGTTTGATTCTGAAGACTTTAGTGGTCCTTCAGCCATCCAAAATATATTTTCTATTTGGGAGAAGGCTTGACTCAAACGACACAAGCTTGAGATTTTTTAGCTTTTGGTCGCTTCTAGCATTGAGTTACCTGAATTAACTTTTTTTGTTCAAAATCCAACCAGGTATGAAGTCTTATGAATTTTATTGTAAAACAAAAAAAAACTTTAAAGTGCTCTGCTGTAAGCTTCCCAAAATGGCGCTTCAGCCCTTTTGCCTTTCCAGCGACGATGTGTGAAATAATATATAACATAAATAATAGTGTCTAGACGGTAGTCGCTAATAAAAAAAATCCAAAGAAGCGAAGCCAGCAGCCCTCGATGGAGTTCTGATACTAAATCTGATGTACAGCAGTGAGGCATAGAACTGGCAGATGAAGAATGAAATCAGACTAAATGCTGTAGAAATGAAATCCCTGAGGCGTATGTCTAATTAAACTACTTATGATCTATTACAAACGTAAAGATCCGGAAAGATTGTAACGAGCGAGATTAAGAAAGGGATTAGAAGTGTTGAGCGGATGAACGAGAAAAGAGTTCCGTAATATATAGAATTTACGACGTGAAAGTGAATGGTGGAAGAAGTGGGGGATGAATCGGCTCATGTCAAGAATCAGAATAACAGAAACGATGTATGAATGTGAATGCAGCAAGGAGCGTGTGTCAGTACAGAGTTGTGTAGTACTCGTTGCGTTCAATAGATCCATTAAAGCTTTCAGGCATAATACATCAATGCAAAAGGTTGGGTTTTGAAGAGGAATATTTTTTTTTGAGACAAGCGGTGTGGTTTACTGAATATTATACTTTTATTTTACCCTATTCTGTATTGATATTTACCTTGTGTGTCCATGAGGCACAGTTTGCAGTAGTGACGCTGTGCAAACTGTGTGTTTTGGATGAAATGCAAACACTTGTAGATGTCGTCTCTGTCAGTGTCAACACGACAAGCGAAATGTTTTTTTTTCACGCAAAACTTCGACAACCCAAGATAGTTAACAAAACATGCGTTCTTTTGTGTGATTACTGAGATATCATAATATTGTATTATTTAACAATTGTGATATTTGATTGTGTAAACCATTTATTTGTTTTCTTTCAATGTGTGTTTTTAGTAGGAAATAGTACGGTAAATACCAAAAAAGATTTTATTTATTAGATATGATATAAAAGTTTTATTTTTGGGTAGGTACTTAAGTTGTGACTTGCGGAATGCCGCACAGAAATAGAAAATACTTTAAAATCACTCCAAAGAGATAAATTGAGTTGTGCTTAAAGTGTTGCAGTTTTTTGCTACTTTTTCCTTCTACAGCCTTCAATTTTGTTTTATTTTTATGTGAACATCGCAGTGCCAACTGCCCGAAATCGGTGGCACTAAGGCATCCCCAATCGAAGTATTTTTAAAGGTTGAAGTGGGAAAAAATACGAGATAGGGATGAGAAAGGCTGAGAAGTATCTGGATATTCAGAGCTGGTCACTAAAGACGATAAAATTCTATGCTGAATCCGCAATCTTTCACCGAGGCGACACTGAGAATATCGACCTCATTTATTAAAAAACAACACGGCCTATAACCCCAAAAATCAACCGAAAGCAAAGTTTCACGCACCCATCATATTATATTTATTATTCGGGCTGACAGCCAGGTGGCCGCTCTGTTCCAGCATCCTCATCTTGTCCTTCACGTTGGGAGACAGCACAGCGCCCCCCGGACCGGCGGCCAGCGGCGCCACCTCCTCATCTCGCCTGGGGGGGCGATAGGAGCGCACCCGGGGGATGATGGCGGGGGAGGAGGGTAGACGGTCTTGCGAGAACTTAAATGAATCCTCGGAGGATATCCACTGGAAAGAAGAAAACTTTGTTTATTAAAAAAAAACTACTAAATACATATTAATCTACGTGTTACATTTTGACGTATGTGATCAGAATTCCTACGTCAAAGCTACTGAGTCATGCAAAAAATACTCGATATACTATGTATATGGCTTTCAACACTAGCGTCATTCACCACCCCGAGTGGGATAACCGTATAACATAATATAAATCCAATTTAATGTTCTATTTTGTTATCTTTTGCTCGTACTTTTATAGTTGTTATTGAAAGGAGATGTACAACTATTAATCTACTCTGTATTATTTTAATATGAATATGATATATGAAGTTTTTCAAAAAGAACCGTTAATAGACACCTATACGTATACATAACGTATCAATAATCATAAAACAATGTATAATTTGACAGATTGCTCGGTAATAATTCTGAGTAATAGAGTCTGACAAACGAAAGAATGCAACTAATGGCTGATGCGCACCACTGTACGGATTGTCTTCTTCCCAAACAGCTTCGACAAAGCTGCGCAGTAAACGAAATGCCATCTGCATTAGGTATTCAATTTCTTGAGCTCTGTTCCGACCTGGATAAATTGGGCAGTTGTGTTAACACGCTATTTTTGTCATATCGTGTACAAGATTTGTCCAATTTTGATTATTTGAAATAATTTACTCGCGGTTGGCTCCTAGTCAATCGAATTTAATTTATTTTTAGTTTATTTCTGTATTAAAGTATTTGTTAAGATACTTTTCTAATGATCGATTCATTCAAATGTACAACACATCATTATTTGATTCTCCGATTTTTTGCAAGCATGTTAAGATTTTACTTCCTTCTTTGCATTTAAAACTGGTATGAAAGCTGATTTGTTTTTGATCTTATAATATTAAATATAAAAGGCATTCCTTCATTGGAAACTCGTGGTGGTTCTGTAATTTTTCAAAATCAAAATCGAGATCGTCAACAATTATCAGATTACTTATTATCCGCATCCAAATCAACCCAAAAACAAAATCAAAATATTGATTAATTTTAGACTCTTTTAAAAAGCTTTCCAATGGTCGGCCGTTCAATTAGGTGGAATAAATGAATGGCAGACTTTATTCGAGTAAGTGAACATTGCTATCAATTACAATCACAACATTTACGGTAAATGGGCGTGACTTTGACGCATTACTTGACCATTATTATAATATATTGTCGTGATAGCTTTAGATTTATTACATTGTTTTTTACATTTAGGCGGAGACCTTAAAAAAACGGTGATTTTTTTACTCTCCCTCTTTTTAAATTTACACAAAATTGAGTCTATGAAAACCGTTAAGGAAATGTCATAAAAAGGAATAAGTTAGATTGAAATGGCAGCGCATTTCAGTCTAATATTTCACACTTCCACATTTAGAGTCTAATATGATATTATTTTAAGAAATCTAATTTTCATTTCAAACAGAACGTTTTTAGTTTCCAAAAAAAAAATTTTTTTTTACCGTTTTCTTAAAATTTCATTGTGGTCGTAGCTTTACAATAGATCAATCGTTTATCACGCCATCGCTAACATCTGGTGGGAGTAGGTCCCGCCCATTCGCTTAAATAGGTATGAGTTGCTTAATTTTTCTCTTTTGGACTTGTGTAATCCAATTTTCTCACAATCCCTGGCCTCACCCCTTTTATGTAGTTAATAAATTATTGACAATGGAGACGGTAATAGGACGATTTGTCACGGTAGTTGATACCGCACCCGCCACGACAAGTTTGGTAACATTATAGCTTCGTTCATGTTCTTAAGTAGAAGTACGTAAATCTTACAAAAGTAAAAGGTAGGTATAGACGGAAGCTATGGATCGGAACCAAACCCCACGCATTATTAAATTGATTAACTTATGTTAACAGTTAAGACAGTATGATATTGCAGAAATACAGCAGTAGAGATCGGCGCATGGATGAGAGATTCTAGAGAATTGAGAGGATTTCCCTTCGGAATCTCTCCACACTGACGTAAAATTTGATATCCTGGTTTCGGAAGCGATTCTATTTAGCAAAAATATACTTTTTCCACCGACAGACACATTGACAGGTTGGCTTTATGGGTAGGAAGATAAAACAATCCATACTAGAGTTGTTTTCGAAAGTCATTAAGGGCGTAGACACTCATGCTTTCCACTATGGCAAAGTTCTCAAAATACCAGTTTTTTTGTGTGATTATTGTCATATTATTTTTCTGTGTTATTATTGTCATAAAATATTCTGATCTTGTATATCTAAACACATATTGATCGTCGTTAAAAATCATTCTGTTACTCAGGTGATACATTAAAAAGCATAAAAAAGCAATATACACGGTCTTCAATAGTTTGTGCTACAGCGGAAAAATGTGATCATCTGCAGCACATGGAAAAAATAAAAATAAAATAAAAATTCAATCTCAACATAAAAATACAACTAAAAACTACACAAAAAACTTTTTTATATTTCATTTGGCAATTTTAGGGTTACAAAACTATTGAAACTAAGTCTACGCTTGAGCACACTTTAAATGTAAATTAACCATATTCGTAAAAAGCATTTACTTTGTGGCTTGCATTATTTATAAATAAAACATAACCACTTTTAATTTTAATATTGTCCTGATGATGAAAGGGTACTTTCGAAACCGGTAGACGTAATATTAAATAATAAAGTGGTTATAAACAAAGTTTATGTATTTCATTTGTAAATTAACCGTTTATATGATTTTAATATTTTGATTTTTACCATTTTTCATTCCAACTTCGCACTCGATTTACTCGAAAACACAAGCTCAAATCGAAAAAAGTTAAACCACGAAATCGACTCCAAATGCTATGTGAATTTGCCGATTTTCCATTTGCACCGCGACTTTCCAGGCACTGCGTATAAGGATGCGTTTTCGCCACCCTCTATTGATCCAAATAATGTTTTGACTCGCCAATGCTGTAAATCTCAAATCGACAAAAACTAAAAAAAAAAAAAAAGGGCCATCTGGTAATTTGAAACTTATCTTGAAAATGACTACATTATCTTTATGTTTTATAAAAAATGTTCCCATATCATATACATAAACATTTGGCATCTCTCCTGCTCTCATAAAATTAACGGTATTGCTCTAATAAAAATAAAAGTTAATAAATAAATAAAATAAAAATAAAATAAATCAAGGGATAATGCCTGATTCAAGTACAGATTAGTTGAAGCTTTAGATAATACTCGTTTACCTACTGAGTAGCGCTACCGAAAGGTGAAAAGATACAATATAAATTAAGTACCGATTTAATAGGTGATCCTTGTTAATCTGAACCCAAATGAGGCTTAGTGAAATAGCCCCTTGAATTTCATCATTTATTAGGCTTAAAACTAACTTAACTGGATATTTCTTAAGTGAGACCTACAAGATTCTCACAAGTTAGTTAAGCTCAACTTAGTATAAGTTTTTAGGGTGTTAATAATATATTCGACAAACTCCGTAAGAAAGAAAATAGATCCAACGCTCCGAGGTCAGTGATTGCGGATTCAAAGCGTGGCGTAGCAAAAATATATTGATATAGGTACAGTAAATTGATATGGATTCATTCCGATTCGAACTTACTTAGGAGAAAGATTTTTTATTTTTTTTTTACAATAACTCCACACAGGAGGCCTTGAGGAAAATAATTTCCCTCAGGGCCTATGTCATCTTTGGGGATGCTGTGTGAAGGGTTTTTTTGAGGAAAGGAAGGAGTGAACTTGGGTCTTGAAGAGGCCCATGTTGAAGGAGGGAGGAAACACAGAGGCTGGCAAATCGTTCCATAGCCGAGCTGTTGAACATAAGAACGAGTCGTAAAAGCGACCAGTTTATTTTTAGTTTATTTTTAGATATTTTTAGATATTTTCCCGATATTTTTAGTTTAGCCCTTTTAGTAGATAACAATAATTCCAAATCGAAACGTAGCTTAACATGGTTGGAGTAACGTCTATTGCGTTTAATTAAGGAAAATAGAAGAGAAAGAAAACAACATAACATAAAGGCAAAATAAGCAGATCTAAATAGATAACAACTGTCTGAAGTCAGATCTGGTCACCAAACACGGCTAAATCCATTTCAAGCAACGTTTCGATTCTGAGCAGTCTTTCGCCAGGGCGACACTGAGAGTAACCTCAACTCTGGAACATGCCGCAAATAGATTATATATTATGTGTAATTAATTAATTCTTAAATAACACAAATTAATTAAAATAAAATTGATTGGCGCCCGCTAGGATTTAAACGCGTGACCTCTGGATTCCTCGTCGAGAATTTAAACCACTCGACAACGGAGGACGTTAGATCTTAGACCTATTTAGCCATCCCCTCCTCCATTTTCTTCCTTGTTCCAAAATATCCCTTTTTATTTAAGGAGAAAACACAGATACAGGCAGTAATTTGTAAAAAAGTAAACATACATTCACTAGAGAATTCGCCTGCATCCCGACTATTTCTCACGGATTAACAAAATTAAAAGATAATTATTAGTCAAATTATAAATGTTAGGGTTGCCATGATCCTACTGGCTCTGGACTTTGGTAATCGTGTGTTATCCACATACCCGAAAACGTTGTCTTATATCAGGCCATTTGTATTTTTCAACGTTGGCATATGATTTAAAAAAACATAATAATGGTAGAATTTTTAACCTCGGTGATAAAACTGAATAAGCACTTACTCTTCATTGACTTTATCCCTAATTATTATAGTCAGTTGAGTATACATACTTAAGCATTTTCATTGCTATCCAAACGCTAGCGGTCTGGAATCGACATCACAAAAATGCAAAGTAAAAACGCGTTATAAATTTTTGATAATTCTTTACATTTTGCTCAATCATAGAATTTTCCTACCAATTAAAAACGTTTGAGTAGAGAGCTAAAAATTTCGTCTTTTCCATACGTTAATTGGATTTAGAGTGGATTTAAACTCGACCAAACCTTAAATCATAATTATTAACGATGTCTGTAACTTTGGAGGTCAAATTTCTATCCATCTCTCAAAACTCATCACATTACATTGAACAGTAAATAATTATCACTGAATTCTGAATTTTAAAACTTTTCAGAAAAAATAAATCTTATCAATTTTACGTCTACCATTGTGGATCTGAGCGGGATTTCGAAACACTGTCACTGTAGAAGCGTAATATAGGGACGCCTGGGTCCCTAGCACGAACCATGGATATAATCTCAGAGCAATAATATACAGGATGGATAGCTTTGCGAAACAGTGTAGTCAAGGTTGTTGATTTCCTCCTGACTTGGGCGCGGCTAGGATTTTCATGGACACACCTTTTTAGATCCATTCATAGCACATGTCGACATAATGTTTTGTTTATTTGTAAAACCACTCTTTCACAGTATTGTTATCAACAAAAATATAGGATATAACCCCAAAAACCGTTGAGTTATGACGCATAACAAAAAGTAGTGGGCGGAGTCACCGGAGACGTGGGAGATGGATAAAATGCTTACATACCTAAAAGTGGTGCGATATTATGTGACAACTTGTCTTGTCTCTTTCTCTCTCACGATTTACGACGTTTAAACCCGGAGGAATTGATTTATCATAAAATTTGTATAGGTTGGGTAAAAATATTTAGCTCTCTCTCCATATACAGGTGTGTATTCTTACTCCCTGTATATTTCTTTCTCCAAGATATCATAGATTTCATCGACAATGTTGATAATTTGGATTCGTTACCAAGTCCGACTAAACGAACAAAAGACAACTTACATTGACTGAACCCGCTTAATTTAATCGATATAAGCTGTCCCGTTCTCGCTGGCGATCTGCAGTTGGGCTGGGGAACCATTACAAATTATCGACATTGTCAATAAATTCTATATCGATGTTTCGTGCTATGGCACCTGGAGGCGGTTTGTCGAAACAATGGGTCCCCGACCCAACTAGAAAAAGCATAAAATTCTTATGTTTTAAAGAAAGCTTTGTGTGCCATTATTCTGATAATATTGTATGCATAAAAAATAGATTCCCCGATATTGCTCTTGTGAGAGACAACAATTCAGAATCAAAATGTTCATTAAAATGTGTATTGTTATGTTTAGTAACCAGATCTGAAGAGAAGAACTTCCAATCTTACTCGTTTAATTTCCCTTCCAACCTCACATCTCTCAACATTCCTCAAATTGGAGGAGCAAACATCTCACTGACTTCAGGCAGTTGTGAATTTTGCGCGGTACATTTCACGTAAAATATCTTAAAGCTACCACCAAGTTTTTCACTATACCCACGATACAAGAAGGTATTAATGGCCATTCAAAATACAAACTAAACAATCCACAAAGCACGCCTCTAGATAAACTCAAACAATCAAACTAAGTAAGTAAGAATCAACGTCAACATTTCTCAGTTGCTCGCATTACAGAAACAAGTCGAAAGTATCTTACAGAGTAACCACATGATAGCATGAATGGAGCTTTTATACGGAAGACACTTTGATAAAGTACTTAATTATGGTGGAATCCGTGGAACAGAAGTGACGTAGCGAGGAACCCAAGGGCCCCGGGGCCAAACGTGTACAAACCCACAGTCTTTGACACGGGATACGAACACAAAAAGAAAACAACACAAGGGTATATTTTAATGCATTTATCCTAGTGGTTTTTTGAATACGTGTTAAATAATAGAGTTTTGACATGTTATGTAAAAATGTGGTTGGCGAGATGGAATAACTATGTGAAATTAAATAATAACTTTGTATAAGAAATACAATTTTTATTTTTATGCATAATCAGGGTACAAAATTAAACTAAACAATAAATACAAAGTGTGCGGTTATATTATATAAATACGAGTATACAGAGGGAGAACAAAATATAAAATAAAATAACAGAACAATGAGAAAACAATCAAATAACAATTACATTATAACAAAGGGACAGTGAAGAAGAAACAGATGATATGAATTAAAAGAGGCAAACGTGAGAAGGTGATTAAGGAATGATTGTAAATTTTATGAGTTTATGAAATATATCTAATATTCTTATAGTGGACAAATTATGTTATTCTATAGTTATCTCACCGTTCTCTTATTTTATTTTATCTTGTGTTCTCCCTCTGTATGTATATTTTCTTAGATATATAAACTTAATCTTCCCATTGAAAATATTAACTATAACTACTTCACGAAGGAAATACATTTATTAAAACTTTCAGATCGAAGAATTATTTTGGATTTATTGTCAATGGTATCATAGACAGCCCCGAGTTATTGAACCTTATTTCCTTTCACATACCAACGAGAACTACTCGATCAAAAAATATATTTATTTGTAACAATAACATCAGGACTGAGTCTTTCAGACACTCGCTTGTACCTAGATTGCATGCAGTTGGTAATACATACGCAGAGGTGGCTAATGTATTTAACTGCACGGAATGTAGATACAAGAAGGCTATAACATCATATATCTTTAATCAATAATATTTTTTAATGTATTCAAACACTATTTAATACTACTCTACAACTATTCCTTATTTTGTTTGTTCATATAATTCTCATTTTTTTTTACTGTCAATTGTAAAACTTTAATGTAAAAGCCCTCTCGGGCGTAAACAATAAAATAAATAAACAACAGCACACTATGTTTAGTTTAATTTTGTACCCTGATGATGCTTAGGCCATGCGAAACCGGTCGGTCATAAAAATTAAAGTAAAATCTGTGGTCTTTTACAAAGTTATTATTTTATTTTATCAAATATGTCAAACCAAAAAGTAATTGCTTTCTACAAAATGAAAAAAAAATAATTATAATTATATCTCATTTATATTTACTTATATGGTTATTTGACTACATGTTCCACTAGCTCCCGGCAGCAGGAACTATGATCGATAATTATTGGTACCTACCCGGGATTTTGTGCAGGCTATCTATCGGTCGATACGTCAATGCTTATGATTCTGTATTATAAAGTGTAGGAAAAATAAAGCGTTTATTTCACTAATTGATCTTGTAAATAATATCATGAGGATTCAGATGTTTCTGAATAAATTATATCTAGAAATCTCTAGAAATAAACTGGATAGGCTTTCATTGTTGGACCTTGGATTCGGAAAATTGAAAACAAAAATAATCACGAGGTATAATGAAAGATATTTTGTTTTTTTTTTAAACACGCCATTCGCCATTTATAATTCATCTCAGTAATCATTTACAAAATAAAGGGTTGAATGACATGATGTGTACATTAATATATAATCCAAATACATAACAACTTTGAGTATTTCTTCTTCTCAGGTATGTATATTTGTCTACAAAATTTCTTTGTATACCGAAATGAAGTTATGAGACACATTTTTAATTTAAAATAACCTTTAAATTCAATGCCATATTAGTCCACGATTATAATCGTACGGGCAACTAAATGATTTTTAAAAAACGAACTCACGAGGGTTCCACCAATCATGACCACTATACTTAATTGCCATAGATTAATGAGCTAGACGAGAGCGATACACGAGAAGATGGTTCAGGCGACCTGTGACCTGTGACCTACGACCTGCTGCCTGCGACCGCAGCCAGGGCCGTAGGTCAACGAGTGTCCTCAGTAACTATTATAAAAACCAAATGTAGCGGATGATAATAACAATAATTGTGGTCGTGTGGGGGTGCAGTGACGTCACGAGGTCTGGAGGTAGGCAACCACCGAAAATATAAAACGATAAAAGTAGGTTGTGGGCGTATCTGTGTTCCCCGAAATAATATCAAATTTTCCTTACTCTGGTGAAATTGAAAATTGATTTTCAAATATTTAAATAATATCTATAATCAATAACACAAAATGAAACAGAAAAGACAAAAATAAAAAGACAATGGTCACAACCGAGACTAGAACTCGGATCCTTTACTTTATCCGGGAGTAACGCAATGTATGAGATCGATTGAAAATGACAGTTTCTAATAAGGTCCCAATGGCTGAATTGGTTGAAACACTACTCCGAGATAAAGTAGAGGATCCGAGTTCGAGTCTCGGTTATAACCAATGTTTTTTTTTTTTTAACTTTTTCTGTTTCATTTTGTGATGTGATTAATATTTTATAATTTCTTTGTTTTTTGAATAAGCATTACTGCTTTAAATTAAATTCCGATTTAAATATTTTCAAATATCGAAATGATTTCTTGAGCAGATAGTCAATAAGCCCGTCGGAGCGTAGGATTTGAAATGTCTTGTATGGACTGGCGACATCAGTTTTCTTTACACTTCTTGGAATTTTATGTTCAGTTGCAACTCAGATCCTGATGAGGTAACACACGGTGGATTTAATGTGGTTTCGTGTGACGGTTTTAATTACTTGTAAAAGGAAAACATCCATTCCCGTCCGCTTTGATACATTCAAACTGTGCAAACGTAAGGGTAACGAACTTTTAACGTGACGCTCGAGAGTTTCAAATGCTCCCAACCGGCTGTAGCCAGCTGTACTATGGCATCCCTAATCGAGGTGTATTTTCAATGTGAATAGAGTACGGAGGGGAAGGAGATGGGGAAGATGAAGATTACAAAAAAACGTATCTATCTAATTTCCTTAAGATAAATAGTTATCATCATTGTATTTCTAATACCGCATTTAACTGCAATGTCTTTAACTCGAAGAATTAAGTTCTATGAAAGTAACCTAACCCAACCCAACCTAACCTAACCCAACCTTAACCTAACCCAACCCAACCTAACCTAACCTAACCTAACCTAACCCTAACCTAACCTAACCTAACCTAACCTAACCTAACCTAACCTAACCTAACCTAACCTAACCTAACCTAACCTAACCCAACCTAACCCAACCTAACCTTGATCGCCTGTTTATCGACATTTTAGTTTTCCGAGGCGCTTACGCGTTTGCGATGGCATGTTAACGACTTCAACCGGCTTTTCACGGTACTCACTTTCAGATTAAACCACATACCTAACTTTTATGGAGATTAAGGTTCTAAATCGCAACTTGTAAGCTTGGAATGAAACGCAGCAGTATTCAAGTATTAAACACTAAATGCTGCAACTGAGTTTATCAGTCCATAATTGAAATTTGTTACTAAACCTGACGTAACATACGTGAGTGAGGCATGACACTGGTATACGAAGTACGAAAATAGTATGAATACAGTAGATTTCAGATCACTGAGTCGTGTGTGTGGTTAAAACTATGTACGGCTATCTTAGGATTGTTGAGATTCAAAAATAAAGATTTAAGAAAGAGACGCATAGATTTGAGAGTATGATAAAACGTTCAAGAGAATGGAAAAGGACGTCGAGGATAATCCAGTATGATATGGCACGATCAAGTGAATCAAATACTTGGTGTAACAGAATAGTGTGGATAAAGTATGGAGCGTGTCTCAAGTCATAAGAGACAGTAGTGTGGCGTTTCATACACTCTGCCTACCACTGCGGAGAAATGGTGTGTCGGTTAGTTAGTTGAGTTACGAAAATCAATAAAAGCACCACCCCTAATAAGAGGCTGTTTGTTTCATTGGTAGTAGAGCTATAACATTGGAGTAAGAATATACATATATATATATGATGAGAGAGTTAAATATTTTTACCCAACCATACAAATTTGCAATAAATCACTTTCCCACGTCGTAAACCGTGAGAGAGAGACAAGACATGTTGTCACATAATATCAAACCCTTTTTGGGTATGTATGCATGTTTTCCGTCTCTTGCGTATCCGGCGACATAATAAGACATAACTCCACGGTTTTTAGGTTATATCCTTTTTTTATAACAATGCTGTGAAAGAGTGGTTGTACAAAAACAAAAACATTATGTCGACATGTGCTATGAATGGATGTAAAAAGGTGTGTCCATGAAAACCCTAGCCGCGCCCGAGTCAGGAAAGAATCAACAATTCTGACTACACTGTTTCGCAAAGCCATTCCTTCTGGTATATTAATAGTCTGAGGCTATAACGGTGATTTTTTTTTTTTAAGTAAGACAAACATTCCCGGGCTACGAATAACCTGACAATATTTGAAAAGCTTCTACTGCCATCATAAAAAGCGGAAGACGTTGCTTGTGCAATGATGGAGGACTGAGCCAGCAAAGGAACGAACGCACGACGCCCGGGTGGGAATCCGACACGTTCTCCACTCAGCTACCGACCGGTCAATTTAAATCAGTCATTTTAGATTGAATTTTAAAAGAAGCCCTACAGCATTAATTTTTACGGCATTCGCCAGAAAAATTTTGCTTTTGGATTTATGTTAGAAACGGTAATTGAAATTATAGTAACCTGATCATTGAACAGCATTTTATCAAAGCAGTCCATTTCGATTTAATGTCTTCCCATTTAATCACTCCCCACAGCTGTTCCGAATCGCAATTTCCTCCTTAATGATTTGTAAAACGGAAAATAAATCCGATATTCCGTACTTAGAAGGCGGCAAAGCGGAAAAAGATAAAATTTTACCCAACTGCGTCACAGTATCTACCGGTGAATATAATTTCTTTGATAGTTTCAAATGTGTTTTAGTCACTAAGGAAAAATAATAGGTGGTAATATTTATTTACATACCTCATGTATACAACATTTTTTTAGTCATAATAATATATCTATTGCCATTTTATGATAAAAAAATATATGTAATGGAAGTGTGGACGAGTGGACGTGTGGACGTGTGGACGTGTGGACGTGTGGACCTAAAGACCTATGGACCTATGGACCTATGGACCTATGGACCTATGGGCCTATGGACCTATGGACCTATGAACCTATGGCCCTATGGACCTATGAACTTATGGAGCTATGGACCTCGGACCACTCTTCTTCTATTTTTATTTCCTTTTTAAAAACAGTTTAATTTTTATCATTTCACAGCACTTTAGTTGTCTTGAAATGGTTTGTCTTGTTATATTTCTGAAAACAATTTTAATACCGTGCAATCCGTTAGTAAAATATAAAAATGCTAGAAAGATTTCTTAGGTTGGTCTAATTCCGTTAATTTGTTTAAAATATGGTTTTGTCAATTTATCATAAATAACTCAGTACCTACCTACATATCAATGTAATTTTGAAGATATAAAGAAAAAAGTGTCAGTTCTTGTATAATGCATTTTCCCATAAATCCATGTAAAAAGAGTACACAGAAAACTACAAGAGTACAACATACCAACATCAATATGTGAATCTTAATTTTGCCACGTAAGTCATTTTATCAGAAAATTATTATTTTGAAATATGAGGTTTCTCGTCGTGCCTGTAATTACTGTCTTGATTGGAGAATTATAATTGGAAAATGGTATAACTTTGTTTCATTTATTTAATTGTCAGTTTCCAACAACAGAAAATACAGTAATATAAGGCTATTCTATTTTGATAGATTGGTTGATTCTCACTGCACCTACAGTTTCTTGTACCTACTCTTACGGAACTGCAAGTATTCAATTAAAGTGCAGTGCCTAATTTATAATTGTTCAATTGTAAGGACAATTGTTGAGGTACGCAGAGCCAGGAACATGCCCAGGACAATATATCAAATGAATGACGCGAAGAAGCATTGTTTCGTTGCATTGTTAGAATGATGGAATAACTTCAAGATTAAAGAGGATATGCTTTATAAAAGAATATCTGAAAATACGTTTAAGAAATTATTACATTTCATTTTTTCGTATATAACGGGAGTTTGGCTATGGCCAATTTAAAAAAAAAAATCACAGCCAAAGTGTTACCACGTAGGATTTAAAGTAACATTTAACTCAGCTTTAATACTTTCATTAGGTGTGCATAGGAATATAAACGAGTTAACTCATATTTCCAACTTTAGTTTGATTTTGACGACCCCCATGGTCGAGTGGTAAGGCGCTCGACAACGAATCCAAACGTTGCGGGCTCAAGCCTGGCGTACGCAAATATATTTTTACAGTATTAATATGTGTCATAACACATTTATTTCATATGAAATAATAAAAAGTATATTTGCGGAACGCCCTGGTCATCATTCAAAATCGAGACGTTGCTTTAAATGGCTTTAGCCGTGTTTGGTGACCAGATTTGAATAGCCAGGTACTTCCCAACCTTATTTTTCCCCATCTCCTTCTCTTTCCTACTACCTTCAATCTCATAACATACCCCGATTGGGTATGCTATAGTCTTACAGGCTCTAGACGGTTGGGAGCAGTTGGGACTTTTGTGCGGTACTTACTATTTAAAAAAATTGGCGTTAGAAACATTTGTTGGCAAGTAATGTTGGTAAGTTATAAATAATTTACAAGAATGAACTACTAAATAGATGGCAAAGATTTTTTTTAAGCATCTCTTAGGTTGATTCTAGTCATGCGGGACTATCAGCGCAATCTGTCTATACGCGGATGGTTCACTCTCTCTACCGTTTTAGTCTCAGGCTGACAACCGTGGGGTGCTGTCCAGTCGTAACACTAACCCGAACGTCGTGAAAATATGAGAAGTTTTTTGTGGAACAAACTGTACCCACAACGCAAAAAAAATACAAACGCATCTTAAGATTGCTTACAGATTACCTGTTGAGTAGTATTCTTTGTCCTCTCACACAAATTCCGTCATTTAAACGTCCGGTATCAATATTATTTATAAATAAATACTACCAAGGCTCTAACATTTAACTATATGTCCAATCTGCTACACTGTGCAACGCTCATTGGCCGTGAAAACTAGCGTTGTGACCGCTTTGAAAGAACTACTTCAAAGAACTACTTCTTTTGGCAACAGTTCCTACTTCATTCATTGTTCATTGATCAAATACTTCAGTTGAAGTCGGTAGTTCATTTTAGCGTTCATTCATTTCAATAACTTCATTTCATTGAACAAATATTTCAATTGAAGGTGGTAGTTCATTTTATCCTTCATTCATTTCATTAACTTCATTTCATTGAACAAATACTTCAATTGTAGTCGGTAGTTCATTTTAGCGTTCATTTATATCATTGAAAGAAGTACTTCAATTTGCAGCAGTACAGTTGCGAAGGCATTAAGAACGAAGGGACCAGTTCCAGCTCCTTTCGTTTTTAAATCTCTACCGACTAGTACGTGATTTTTTACGGCAAGGAACCGGTTCCAAAAAGAACTGAACAAATAAGCGGATAAATTCAAATCCCTTTTTCGCGAGTTCGACTTCAATTGAAGTGTTCACTTCGAAGGGTTCATGTTTAAAGAACTAACAATTCGTGAAGCATTCACAAAACATTGAAGTTTTTCCCAACGCTAGTGAAAACGCTTGGTCACGTGGAAAAAAGCGCGGACGTGTTGTGAACCATCCGCGCGGGCGGCAGTCAGTACCCGTACACGTTTAAATTAATAGTGGCTGATTTATTTTGCGTCCGCGCGGCTCTTAAAAGGTATTGTATCGAAATTTACTATCTTCCTTCAAACTTCAGCCTCACAACATACCCGTAACGGGATGGCATAGTCTTACTGGATCCAGACGGTTAGTAGCAGTTTGGACTCTTGTGCGATATTCACATAAAATAATATATAATTTCGATTACGCATACCACTAATCTTATAATCGATTAACGAATGGTAAAAAATAAAACCTTTTTGAACGTGTTGCTGCATCCTCTACAATTACTTTGTTGATCATTCGTCGCATAACAAACAAGTTCCATTGGTTAATAAGTTAATTATTTCCATAACGTGGAGTTGTTGGCAAAACTGAACAATTGCATTTTGGGTGTAAATTAATCAGCGCTGGCCGTTTCATGTTTGATTGTCATTGCGGTTAATATAAACATCCGTTATTCCGACAAAACCGTCGCCATTTTATTTGGTGTACAGAAAAATTAATAATAAACAAGTAATACCTACATTATTTTTTTGTAATACTTGTAGTCAGAATCATATATTATGCATTTAAATAATATAAATAATCAACGACACAAATATGAAACAGAAAAGGGCAGAAAATTAAAAGACAATGGTCACAACCGAGACTCAAACTCGGATCCGGGAGTAATGTTTTATGTGTTTCATATTTGTGTTGTTGATTATTGATATTATTTAAATATTTAAAAAAATAAGACTTAATGCTTCACAGTTAATTCTGATTTCAACACATATTATGTATTATAATCTAGTTCTGTCATAAAACGATTTAAAAAGTTTGTATTAAACGGTTGTCTATGTGGTTTTTTCAGAGTTTGTGTTTGAAGGTGTATGAATGTTGATGAAGCTAGAAGTGTGTGGCAAAACGTAGTGTTGGGTTCCATTATCTACCTACCCTTGCGAATAACATTTTGAAAATGCCAAAGATATAATCAAACCAATAAAAAAAAAAAAAAAAACAATGAAAATTCCTAAAATCATTGAGTGGTTAGATACTCTCAATATCGCCTTGGTGAAAGACCGCCCTTGTGATGATATTTTTCAAAAATGGCGCTATATAAATTATCTAAGAATAGAAACATTGCTTGAAATGGCGTAACCCATATTAATTGCAAATTCCAAATAGCACGTCCCAACCTTTCTCTTCCCCATCTCATTTCCCGCCCACTCCCACAAAAAATTCCAATTAGGGAGACCATATTCCTACCGTCTCCGGGCAGTTGAGACTCATGTGCGGTATTCGCAAAAAGCGAATGAAAAAATGTTCTGCCAAAAATATGAATTCAGCAAAAAATGTTAACTACTCGTGTAATGAAACGGAGAAAAACATTGGTGAATCAGAGCGGTTTCGATTTACGCACGTAGATAAATATTTATTTATTTATATACTGACGTACAACAACAACAAAAAAATACATAACACGACATGGGAAAAGATTAACAGAGAAAGAACAGCACATACATAATATTTTAATGAAGCAATTACAAAAAAAGGACAAAAACAAGCATTAGAAAAAAGTATTTAGTCTGGTACCAAAAATTTCAAGACCATGGCTTGAGTTAACAAGTCTCGACATTCTGGACAGTGGAGAATGATATCCACAATTAGTGATGATTGAGGAACAGCAATTCATTGTTTCTGAGTCTACGGCGAGGAATGTTGAACTGGATGAGTTGCAACCTTGGAGAAACAATGTATGGAGAGAGAGCTAATTATTTTTACCCAACCGATACAAAATTGCGATAAATCACTTTTTCCGGGTTTTTACGTCGTACACCATGAGAGAGAAAGAGACAACAAATATAATACTCCGCTTCTACGTACTGTAACAATGATCTTCGGCTCCTGAGTCACCGCGGGACTCCGCCCACATTTTTATTATGCCACTAAACTTGAGACAACTAAACGGTTTTTTAGGTTAGATGCTATGTTTTTGTTGATATCAATACTGTGAAAAAGTGGTTATACGAATAAACAAAAACATTATGTCAATATGTGATATTAATGGATATATAAATACCCTCGCCTTAGTTTTAGCCACGCCCAGGTCCGCCGAGTCAGGTAAAAATCATAAAAAACTGACTACACTGCCTTGGGTAGATACCACTCTATATACTCTAAGGTTGCAACAAAGAAGGTGAGTAAATAATACAATTAATAATATATGTTAAGAAGGTGTGAATGTAGATAATATGTATATATGTAGGTATGTATGTATTTTTAGGTTTGGTGGTTTTTATTGGAATCTGAATGAAGGTAGTGACTTTATTGAAATGGTAAAATCAAATAAAGCAGGTTCACGTATGTCCTGCCTGGTCCGATGTTACCCCCAATTCTATTTTAGATCCTCCGATACTCCTGACTTCTGCCGGTAAAAAAAAAGGGTCCGGTGTTTTGTGGGGAGGATCAAAGGATATTTACGGGTTCAAAATACCTTGATATATTATCCAGCCTTATCTGGTTCGCGTTAAATAAAATACAGATTGAGAAAAATGCAGGTCAATAACAACCACATTTGTTGGGGAGTCTCTTCTGTTGTGTGGGGAATGGAATGTCAATATAATAGCATCATTCTTTTAACAATTTGTAAGCATATCAAAAATCAAACGGCTTTATCAACTATTCAAAATTAATCTATTTATACGAGTTTCATTATTTTATAGCTGTGCCTCTAAAACCTCGCGAACAACGGAACATCAGCGATATGATTATTTTACAAAAAGTGTAGCTTTGATTGCCTAAGTCAGGGGTCAGCAAGAGCTGCTTTTTAGACGTTTGCGGCTCTTCGGACCAATTTCACCTCATCTCAAGCAGCCTTATAACCTCGGAGTAAGAATCTAATGGAGGGATAGCTAATTTGTTCTACCCAACCCATCCGAAATTGTAATAAATCACTTTTTCCGAGTTTACACATCGAACACCATGAGAGAGAAAGAGACAACAAATTTCTTGGACCGCTTCTATATACTGTCGCAATGATCTTAAGCTGGCTATCTTCGCTGGTTAACGGCGGGACTCCGCCCACATTTTTTATTATGCCACTAAACTTGACACAACTAAACGGTTTTTTAGGTTATATGCTATATTTTTGTTGATAAAAATACTGTAAAAAAGTGGCTTAACGAATATACAAAAACATTATGTCGATATGTGATATGAATGGATGTATAAATATCGTAGTCTTAGTCTTAACCACGCCCAGGTGCGCCGAGTCATGTTAAAATCATCAAAAACAAGTTTAAAACTGACTTCACTGCCTTGGATAGATACTACTCTACCAACTCTATGCTTATAACTTATGAGTTTATGAGATGAGCCGCCGAACAAACTTCGACTAGCACGGCACACTCTCTACCACTATTTAACCCGTCCGCATATGACCACACTCGCGTTGGTCAATATATCCTATACGTATGAATATTACATCTATGTGGCTCTCTGGTACCTTTGTTATCCTGTTTCCATGATAATTATTTGGCTCATTTCACTTGACAAACTGCCGACCCCTGGTCTAGGTCAACGCAACTATTTTCAGAGCACGATGTTATTTCCATCGCTTTGTATGATATATACAACTAGTTACGTGTATTCGTGAAAATTTTAAACAAATATCAATTTAATGAAAATGAAATAATAACTTTGTATAGGACCACAGATTTTATTTTATTTTTTATGACCGATCGGATTCGCTTAGCCTGAACATCATCAGGGTACAAAATTAAACTAAACAAAAAATACAAAGTGTGTGGTTATATATACTCATACATACAGAGGGAGAACACAATATAAAATAAAATAAGAGAAAGAAAACAAAAGAATAACAAATATGAAATGAAAAAGGCAAAACGTCAACTGAGAACTTGATAAAAGAATAATGAGAAATTTTATTAATTTACGGGAAATATACCTAATATTGGACTACTGGACTTTACCTTATTAATAAGAATTTGACTATTAATTTTAATGGCTTTCTTTATTTCTAGTGCTTCTAAATTATATTCTTCTATTTGTTGCCATGACCATTTTTATGGAGAATATGAACACCGGTGCTTTTATTAAAGAAATGATCTTTATATCTATTTCTTTTGTAAGACGTAATAATATGAGTCTGAAAAAAATTATTTAACCTTCTGTAAAGTTAAATACCATCGCATACTAAAGACGGCTTTTTATGTTTGAACCCAAGGAAAATGATTATCGCTCAATGTGACAGGAAATGCTTCTCTCGAGGTCGGTTTTTGTGTTGTAATGTCGCGAGTAAAGCATCCTTTTGCAAAATATTTCAGCAAAAAGTTTAGTCTATGGTCTTGTCAATATACGTGGCCTGTTCAAAAGAAAAGGTGAATTTTGAATTTTCGCGGGCTGTGTACTGTGTATTCGATTATCGTTTTTTTTTTTGTTATGTTGGTACACATATGTTTATCATATGTTAGCATTATCAGCCATTTTGGATTAGAGGTTTGTTTTCGACAACTGGAAAGGTTAGTCACGTTTTTATGTGTTCTTCAATTTTTTACTTTTGAAAAAAAGGGATCGTTGAAAATGGAATAAAGTGCTCCAACGCACTTAAAATGTTGACTGTGGCATACGGCGAGTCTACTTTGTCTCAAAAAAGTGTTTATAAGTGGTACAAACGCTTTACAGAAGGCCGAGAAGATGTTAATGACGATGAGCGTCCTAGAGTTGTGGAAAAACAAATCATGGATTTTATTCTTTGATCCATTTTTTTCAAAACCAAAAAATCGAAGAACACACAAAAACGTGACTAACCTTTCCAGCTGTCAAAAACAAACCACTAATCCAAAATGGCAGATAATGTTAACATATGATAAACATATGTGTATTAACATTACAAAAAAAACGATAATCGAATGTACACAGCCCGCGAAAATTCAAAATTCACCTTTTCTTTTGAACAGGCCATGTATATAGCTGAAGAATACGATTTGACTGGGCAAAGCTCGGTATGAAAACTCATTTACAAAATGATCTGTACAGGCGACCAAAATAGGGACTAACATATTTTCAAATATTATTCGATCCTTAGGCTGCTTCAGAAAAAATGTAATCTTCGGGTTCCGGAGAGCGCAAATAAATTTAATTTAATTTATATGTGTTATATCACAAATTCCTTAAATTAAATATTAAAATTATAAATAGTTTATTTGTAACATGTTCCAGGATGGTAGATACTCTGAGTATCGCCCTAATGTTTTACCAATCTTTTGAGTACCATTCTGAGTCGAAACGTTGCTTGAAACTTGAAACCTTTTCTGTCGTCATTTTTACATTTTATTTTCAGGTGCAATGATTTAAAAATAAAATCCATTTCTCAATATTGTTTACGTGTCAACTTATTTGGCAATAATTTAAGCTCAGAGGATGTGCGATTACATTCTTATCTCGGGAGCATGGGTTCATTACCCTCAATAGAATCTTTATTTCAATGTCAACTATGCATCCTTATCAACCATTTTTTTTTCCAAATCATCACACCAAAAAATCATTGGACTTCTATCTTTTGACATGTTTAGAAGATAATGTTATCATAAAACAGTATATTTATGTTTCTATTTGACGTAGAAACTGTCAATTCGTGAAAGAATTTCATTGTAATATTAAGATTAAAACTTTTTTTTATATTTTACCGTCCGACAATATTGATAAAGTATAAACATGCCTCTAGCAAGGTCAAACCAATAATACACAAAAAGTTCTATTCCATATCTCCACTTCCTTCAGTTTCACAACATTTGCAATGTAGAGTCCATAGTCCCACTGGCTCGGGGCAGTTTGGACTCCTGTGCGATATAGCGAAAAAAAATCACAGTCTTCGTTATGAAGAGTGGGTTTGCCTAGGAATAATAAGCATTTGTTACAGTACTGTATTTACAGCTTTCTCCACTCATACTCGAACCCTACTGAATGTTATTTGTTCAAACACCCTGTAGCAAACAAAAAATAAAGATTTTGCAATTAATCAACAGAACAAATATTGCTGTCTTATCTTACGACCGATAAAGTACACGAAACAAGTTGATAAAGTCATATTTAATATTGATTACTGAAAGAATTTTAACAATCTTCGAAGCATATGAAAAAATGAAAATACAGAAAATAAAAATAATAGGTTGCGACCGAGACTCGAACTCGGGACCTCCTCTCTGTCCGGGCGCAGAGGTTCATAGTTTAGTGTATTAAATGATAATAATTGTTTACATTTGGTTAATTTATTTATAAATGGTCGCTTTTGCGTAACATATTTCATCAACATGTTATTATTGTTTTATGAATCAAGTTAAAAATACGCTATTTACTAAGTTAATGACCTTATCACCATTTAATTGTGATATCGATGGGAATCAAGAATTTAATATTTTTTACTTCACTTTATTACTGTCGATTTTACAATAACCGTAAGTAAATGAAATAACTATGAATTTAACAACAAATTCATTAATTCACTATGACGAAACCAGTTAGTTGCCGAATTAATAAATGCGTCGGGATCTCACTCAATCAAACAAGTTCAATCCTCTGCTAAGTTCTCTTACATTGCGCAAGCAACATTTTCGGCTAATAAAGATGGAAAAATTCAAAAATATTGTCTAATTAATTGTAACCTTTTTTAATCTTAAATTAGTAGATACAGATGTCTATGTAATTTTTGTTTGTTTTTTTTTTAATATTTCAATGGCATTCGTTTTCTGTTATCACCATACAAATAACATGAAATAGTTTAAAAAGACAATTTAAACGTGTTGATTCGTGTAAATAGATAGCTACGTAATTATTAATAAATTCCTTTGCAAGTACGTACGTACGTACATCTCGTATGTACGGTGTGAATTTTTCAAATTTGGAACAAACAGATGAGTTCATTAACTTATCAAATTTTAAAAAATCTTTTCAAGTCCCTATCCATCTAATAAAGTACCTACTTATAATGTATTTTAGGCTACATTATCCTATAATTGAAACAGGTGGATTAAATAATATTTTTTCTTGTCAAGTCAAGTTACATCCTGTATCTTTTCACGGGCACCAATTTAACTAGTATCATAATATTTTTTAATGTTAATAAGACAAGATATATATTTCTGCGATCATCATGATATGGAACAGATAAAAAACAATGAATACTAACTCTGATTTATTTTGGAAACACATTAGAAAAAAGTTTATCGCCGGACCTTCCGAAATCCAGTCAGCTGCTATATGATATAACCAATGAGCTATCGGGGCAACCTATACACTTGAAAAGACCAGTAAAATAATGCCAATGAATATCAATTGAATAAAATTCAGATGCACTTATTTAATATTTTTTGCCGTGTAAATCATCCCCTTATTTGGGGCGAAATATCTCGAAACTGCGCTATATAAATGTAATGTTATTCTTGTAAATGGCACCAATTGGATTCGAAATGTATAATATTAATAAATGTACTTTTTACAGGCGGTAGCGGTAAGTTCGTAGAATTGTGTTTATGATAATATTACTATTTCCCGGTACACGTATCTAACTCACTGGGATTCCGAGCAGCTGGCTCGAACCTGTGTACATTATTCCGTAAAATGTGGTTATACCTTAGAAAGCTACGGCCCGTAAACATTGTATCATTATGTTCACAATCTTATCTCTCGACTGTAAGGTTTAGTAAATAGCTGCTAGGAATTCTAATGATTCAATGGGACCGTGGTGTTATTGCATGCCGGGTAAAGATAACAACATGTTTTCATGGATTAGTACCAAAGTTATTAACTACTTTCAACGTATTAGTGGCACAAAAACAACTGAATCCTTTTCAAACCTCGTCTTCCTCGTCCTCGATCCAGTTGGGATCCATCAGCATAGCTTTCCACGCTACGACGTCATCGGGAATCGGTTTCATCCTGATGATGTCTCGGAGGTTCTCGTAGATAGGACTCTCGGAGGCATAGTCAGTGGAATCGCTGGCCATCCTTCTGCCGCGAGTCCTCGCTCGGTACGAGTCACTGTCACTTATCAGTTCAACACTGCTCTCCCAATCGTCTTCAGTCGTTGCTGTCGTGTTGAGATAGTCCGTACCGCACACGCTATCAGCGCCGTCAGAGGCACATTCGTAACTTTCCACATGTTGCACGTTATTAATCCTAGCGCGCACGTTTCCGAAAGACTTCATTTCTTTCGCTCGAGGAATTGTCGCACTGTTGAACACTGACACGATACTACTTGCGGGGTCTCTGGGAGTAGGGGCATCGTTGACATGGCGTTCCACGCGCATTCCTCGCGACCCCTCGCCGCGGAGAGAGAGCGCGCGGTGACACTCGTCCGTGATGTCACACTCGGAAGTGCACTTAACAATGTCCGCGTTGATACGTCGAGGCGGCTTCACTCTCGGCGCTTCCGTTTTCTTCGCATCGGGTAGTCTCTTATTCTCGTGTTCGCCCGAGCGAGACTGGCCCTGGACCTTCCCGCCCTCCCCGCCTCCGCCTTCTGTCCGATTCCCCCTATTGCCGCTACAACTTTCCGAATGAACGGGTGCTCGTGGGAGAGGTCCGCATGATACTATTCGCTGCTTGGCATTATCAGGCGTCGGATTAGAAATGTCCCTCAAGCTATCATATCTTATCGTGTGCACTTCGCCGAAATGTTCCTCGAGAGACGCGGCGGCGCTGTTGGTAACCAGTTTCTGGCAACCCGATGTGCAGAGCCACAAGTTCTGATAATCGGAGAAGTCGTCACACGCTAGTGAGTTGTTGTCACTATCGCTGGCGTCTGCGCGAGCCGGATGTGCGGCCGCCTGGTTGCTTACTCCCTGCGCAATCTCGGTGTCGCCATCGAGCCTGGTCCTGGGCTGGTCTACTTTCGTTAAATTTCGAGGTTTCGGTACGGGCTTTACGACGCATCGTTGCTTAGGAATCGGCGTAGTTTTAATGACTATCTCTGTTTGTTCCATCGGTGATTGAATCGACAGACGGCTCTTTCTTTTCGGGGGGACGGGTGCCACGCCTCCTTTATCAAATATTCTGTTGATATCGAAACTAGCATGCTTGTATTGCTCTGATCGTGGAAATGTTCTGAGCCGAATGTCGTCGTTGTCTTTCTCCAAATTAGTGTTAGATGCGTTTCTACTCGATGACCCAGATCTTAGAAACACTTCGTCGGAGAGCGCGGAAAGGTTGCCAAAACTGCGAATCTTGTTGATGACCGGAACTTTCAATTCCATGGTTCCATTTTCCTTTTCCGATTCACTATTTACACTAACATCGTCCAACAGGGGAGTCGATGATCGAACTTCTTCTAAAAAGTCATCGAAAACGTGCATAATACTATGCTCAAATTCGCTAGAATCGCTGCTTCTCGGCTCTCGGAAGTACTTTTTATGATACGCATCGAGTTGGAAGATCTCATTTCCGAGATTACACAAGATGTCATCAAAGACATTGGTATACACATCATCCTCCGCATTGGGATCACTTGTCACTTGGGTCGTTTCACTTTCAGCAAAATGTTTGTTTGGATTGAGATGTTCAAGGTCGATGAATTCGAAGCTGTGTGTCGACAGGTCAGAGTCGCTGAGGCCTTTCTGGAGGGTCGCCGGTTCTTCCTTGCGGTGGCGGTCCTCGTAGTCGTTCACCGTGAACCTGAGCGCGCACAGCCAGGCGCGTACGTCTTGTGTCACCTCTGGGGAGCCGGGCTGCGTGTCGATATCCGCGCAGTCCAAAGAGCCAACAGAGCCGACAAGTCTGGTCTGTAGCGCGCGCGGCAACCAACTTTCCTCTGGCGGTATTCCGCAAGCCATAGTGGGCTGGTCAGCGCCTATCTCGGTACAGGGCGTAGTGTGCGCGCCTTGCGTCAGTGTGCGCGCAATGTGTACACGGCTTAGAACGCGACCATGACGGGAGGAAACTGATTGCGGTCAATTAAGGATGTTCTTCTTATCAGTCGACTCACCAACACTAGGCACACGATACTCCAATGCTGACCGTTAGAATGTCGATCATAACACGACCGTAAATTGCGTTTAATAAAATTTGCATCCTGAAATTGAAGCGGATTATGAGAAGTGTGTAACGAGCTTTTACTTGCAGTAGCGTATCGTACCGCTGAAGGCTCCGTTGTAGCCGCTCTCTTTCTGTGAAATGCGTCAGAAGAGCCTACCACGGAGCTATCAGCGGTACGCCTGATATGTCTATTTTACATACGTCCTGAAAATGAATGAATAATAACGTCTCGTGGTCGGTTTTACCCGAAGTACTGAAGAAATGGTGGAGTATTTTTTTTTATCTTTCATTTGCATCAGCTAACGCATAAAGCTAGGAACTTCCTATGTTTGCATTAAATTCTATTTAATCAAGTGACAAATAATAAATAGTGCTTGTAGCTTTCCTCGGCGCCGTTTCCATAATGAATAATGAGTGCAAATGCGCAGAAGTAGTGCGCTAATGTTAATTTCACTATCTCATAAAGGAAGGCAATGAGTCTAGAAAGTGATTGGTTGCCCACTGGGCAGCAACAGGCTTTATAAGCCGATGTAATCATACCGCTGAGGTATTGAGTAGATAAAATAGTAAATTGTTAAAATCGATACCTGCTGTAAAAACTTTACCCGTTTGACTCCTTACTAGCCAAGTGTCCCATCAATACCAATACATGAATAATTTTTCATCATTCCACACCAATTTCGTAATAATGATTTTGTAAGTGAAAGGTGCCTTGGTTATGGTCCTTTTTTATAGAGAATTCCGCACAAGAGTCCCAACTCATCCCAACCGTCTAGAGCCAGTGCGACCCTTGGCATCCCCAATTGGGATATGTGGTGAGGTTGAATTTAGTGGGGAGGGGAAGAAGATAAGGGAATAGGAAGGTTGGGAAGTACCTGGCTATTCACATCTACTCATCAAACACCGGTTAAGATGTTTTTAGTTATGTTACTAGATTTGGATAACCCAAATTAGTTTTCAACACAAAATGGCATGGCGTAATGATCTACGATGGATTTTGAATCGGAAGGTTGTGGATCCAATTACCGCTGCAGCGCAATAAAATATCAATTTAAACAAACGCTTTTTTTTCAATTGTATTTGGACATCACCAGTCATTTGTCGATATGTTTATTTTATCTGAGATCTTAACAGTTGTTAAAAGTACATAAACATTTATTTATCAATATTGTGGACCAACAAAACAAAACGTCACTGCGTTTCACAGCATGTCATCACAATTTTTTTTTCGTTTTTGGGATGAACGGTACTACAGCCATCGCTAACAGAACTATATAGAAGCAACTCCTGCATAACTGAGCATAATCGTAAAGAAGTTTGCATGTCCATGATATTATGGTCTGACACGCCGATCTAGTTTTCTATGAATCAGTGCCCCCTGTGATATAATCTTGGAGTAAATATTCAATACCATTGGTACGTAATACACAAGATGATCCTCTCACGGGTAAATAAACCAACTAAAATATTACATATTTGAGTCCATTACTCTTTCAACGCTTAAACACACAAATTACTTGTTTTGTGGTTGGCATTAATCTTGTTTACAATCTGTTTTCCTTATTCTATGTGAGGTATATAACCTTTGATTATTGTAGTATAACAATAACTAAGCAATCTCGATAGGTACCTACTTTTAATTTCTTCGAGTTTATGGTTGTTTCGATTTATAATACTCCAACTACGTACAAAAACCTTTTCAACAAATTGTCTTTAATAGATTTTATTTTTTAGTTTCGTATAAATTTTTGGGTTGACATATTTGAAGAAATGAAAAAGTATATTATTTAAAAAATATAAATATTCTATTGTTTTCTCATTGTTCTGTTATTTTATTATATATTTTGTTCTCCCTCTATATGTTTATATAACTGCACATTTTGTATTTTTTGTTTACTTAAATTTTGTACCCTGATGATGCTTAGGCTAAGCGAAACTAATCGGTCAAAAAAATTAAAATAATATCCGTGGTCTTATACAGAGTTCTTTTTTCATTTCTTTGGGTTTATTTTATTTTGTGAAAATCATTTTCCAACCTTATAATTACCATTTTCTCGCTGCAAGTTCTAAACAGAGTCCATATAAATGAATTATTGATAGTGCATATGCCAAATATTAACTTCAGACGTTCAACTACGATATCTTATTATTTAAACATTAAGTATTTTATTAAATACAGTTTGTTGTTGACTGTGTTAACCAAATTTTCAACATTTCATTACAGAAGAACAGTAAAATATTAACCAAACTGACCGTCAAAGTCCCTGTTCGCACAAAAACATAGTGAAGAGACTATTTATAAAAAAACTTTACTTGTAATATTGTGTTCTTACAAGGAAAAAAGAGAAATAATACGTCATAATCACGCTCTCGCCCAAACCAAACCGATAAATAGGGGGGTCATTTTTAGTTGGAAGTGCGATAACCTTGCTTCTTTTATATCAATGATGCTCTATTCATCAATTTAACCAGTGTTTTATTATTTCTTAAATACACCTACGTTAATAGCTCTGTCCACACCACGCGCGACGTTGACGCACGAGCTAGATAAGTATTGAGCAATAGTTGTACTTTAATGGAAAGGGCCGTATATGATATTATTATAGTCACACATAAGTTTACACTCATTGTTTTGCCCTTTTTACTGCAAAAATTTTTTTTTTATGAGAACTGCTTCGAATGTGCGCCGCGCGGAGTCTGAATGAAGCTAATAAAGTTCTATAAAGAAGTTACATTCTAACCTCAAAGCAATAATATACCAGGAGGAATAGCTTTGCGGAACAGTGTAGTCAGGATTGTTTATATACAATCAACATGTCGACATAATGTTTTGTTTATTTGTATAACGACTTTTTCACAGTATTGTTATCAACAAAACTTTAGGATGTAACCTCAAAACCCGTTGAGTTATGTCGCATAACAAAACGTAGTGGGCGGAGTCGACAGAGACGTGGGAGACGGAAAACATGCTTAAAGATCCAAAATTGGTACGATATTATGTGACAATTCATCTCTTTCTCTCTCGTGAGTTTGAACCAGTCATTCCCAAAGTGGTCTATATCGACCCCCAGGGGTCGATTCCGACCTACAAGGGGTCCACGTCAATGAAAAAAAAAATTAGGGGTGCATGAGACGTAAATGGGGGTCCACGGGAGTGGATTCCATTTAGGCAGACCGTCACCAAAATGTTGGCTTCCCGCAAATGTAATAATCCACCTCACAGATATTACCTATGTAGGTACTTACATAATACTATCTTATAATGGACTTTAATTCCCTAATTATATTAATAATAATAATTTTTGTTGAAGATATTTTGCCGATTTGCTAGTTCTTTTCGATTTCAAATCTCTACCGACTAGTGCTTTTTTTCGGACAGGATTTTTTGCTAATTTGCTAGCACTTTTCGATTTGGGATCTCTGCCGACTAGAACTATTTTTTGACGAGTTCGACTACAATTGAAGTGTTCACCGCGAAGGGTTCATTTCAAAGAACTAGCAGTTCCTTAAGCGTTCACAAAACTTTGAAGTTTTTCCCAACGCTAAAAAAAATCAATACTAGGAAAGCAGGGGGTCTATACAAAACAGAAAAAATCGACAAGTGGTCTACGGGACAAAAAAGTTTGGGAACCTCTGGTTTAAACCGTGGTTTACGACCTAAAAACCCGGAGAAAGGGATTTATCGTAAATTTGCATAGGTTGGGGAAAAATATTTAGCTCTCTCTCCATATATATTCTTACTTCAAGTATACAGGTATAAGTATTTTTTTGCGCTAGTCAGAGTAGTGCGTAATGTTATCTGTGGATTTCTTCTTGGGTCAAATGTCTTGCCCCTATTAATTAATAATTCAATAATAAGATAAATATCAAGATGTAAGTTTTGTTCGGTTAATATTTTTATTTATGTATATTTCTTAATATATTGTATTTTTTATTTACTCGCGTGTAGTAATATGTGTAGTCAATAAGTTTACGGACCTAATTAAAATTCAAAGAGTTTCACTATGTAACCTAAAATGGTACAACCGAGAACATTAATAAAAATATTATATTTTAAAGGTAGCCATACTCTATATTCCCAACCTCAGAGCAATAATATACAAGAGGGAGCACTGCTGTAGTCAGTTTTGATGAGTTTTGCCGGACTCGGCTAGACCTGGGCGTGGCTAGGGTATTTATACATCCATTCATAGCATATGTCGACATAATGTTTTTGTTTATTTGTATAACCACTTTTTCACAGTATTGTTGTAAACAACAATATAGTATAAAATTTTTAAAACCGTTGACTTATGTCCATTTATGCCGCATATCAAAACGTGTGGCGGAGTCAACGGAGACGCGGGACACGAAGAACATCCTTACAATAATTTAATTTTTCGGTGTGACAATTAACGACGTAAAAACTCGGAGAAAGTGATTTATACCAAATTTGTATAAGTTGGGTGAAAATAATTAGCTTTCTCTCCATATATTGTTACTCTATTTTCGTAACACTAGTACTCACCTACAATGCTTTCAGGTGTAAAAGTAATTAAGATTAGATTATATTTGTTTATACTTACGTACATTTTAAAGATTATAGCAATTATACTATACGTTTATTCTTCGATTCGATTCTGTATGTTAAGATGTTTCTTTATGAATGTTTGTGATTTTAAATACGTTTCCTTCCATACAGCATCCTCAAAGATGACATGGGCCCCGAGGGAAAATATTTTCTTCAAATGTGAGGTTAATTTTAAAAAAAAACATTAAAAAAGATGTCTTTGTGTAGGTATTTTTAATAGCTATTTTCCTTTTGTTAGCAACTGTAAATAGACGTTGCATTAAGGGAACAAAACACATTATCAACATTACCAGTAATTTTAATTAAAAAAAAACATTTTCGACTACATGCATATTAACAACATCAACTAAAAAGTCACGAGCCGCCACTGGTCAGTAATACCACAGCTTATCTGTGTGGTATACCATACTACAGTTATTTTTAGTTAGCATCTTAATTTTCATCATGAGCTATGGAGCTTCTAAATAT
This sequence comes from Drusus annulatus, assembly GCA_022651775.1. Classification (NCBI taxonomy): domain Eukaryota; kingdom Metazoa; phylum Arthropoda; class Insecta; order Trichoptera; family Limnephilidae; genus Drusus; species Drusus annulatus. The sequence continues at coordinate 459,352 of JAGWCC010000238.1, read as the reverse complement.
CAATGAAACCGTAAAAAAATATGTCATACCGCCATTATTTTTTCAGTTTTTTTGCACATTTAATTAAAATGATCACCAATTCAAGCAGTTATTTTTTTAACTCGACAGTTGTTCCATTAAACGACCTGTGACTAAAAACTTTACTGGAATCCCATCTGGCAATGAAAAAAACGATAGTTCGTATCCTGTATGTGTCGTTTTATCAACATATACTATATTGTTATTTTTAATATAATCGTTGCTGTGAATCCATCACCGACTATATTGTATCACTGCTATTGGTCCCCCTAAAATGCCATTTGACGTTGACAATAGTCCTACGTTGGAATAAAAATAAAGGTATTTTTATAATATTTGGGAATAGTATAACGAAATTTTTTTCTAATTTTGAAACTGTTAATTCGTGGTGGAACTCCATTTTAATGATTTTAATAATACTAATTTTTTAGCTTTATTCCACTATGTTTTATTTAAGACCTGACCGGTTTCACTTTATGACGGGCATCTTCAGACTGGTACCAGTCTTATTTCTCTCTAACCAGTAGTTCTCTAGTAACCAGTGTGTAGTTATCAGGCTTTTCCCAAGATTCTATCGTTTGTGTTATTAAACAATTGAAAAATACGGAGCTTTTCCTCTTTTTTTTTAAGCTTAGAGGATACATCAAAGCTCAAAAACTAACAATAAAAATGACGATTCTAGTTGGAAATGTGGGTTGTATTAAATTGCAAAAGGTTTTTTTTTCTTAAGATTTAAAATTTAGTTGAAACTACCGCTTTTGGATTTTTCAAAATTTCATTTCATACCTATTGAATTGATTGAATCCAAGCACTGACTTTCAATTATATTTAAATTTTGAATGGTTGTGTATTCTAAATCAAAAGTCTAAGTTTTATTATTTGTTTGCAAAATGAATATCTATTTAAAACTAAATTTGTTGGTCGCCCAAGAATAATAATATTATGAAAAAACAATATATTCATGAATGAATCACTGTAAAGCATTGAGGTACAGTATGCATACTAAACACCAACGCAACTGCATACATGCTGTTTCAAAGTGCAGTCAACTATAAAATACTTGTGGAAGAAACGATTCAAACCTTTTTCTTTTTTCTATGGTTTCAACTAATTTAACTTCTATCACATTAGGGTTTCATCTATGAATTTATATTGCATTTCTTCACCTATCATAAATCTGATTGCTTTCGGCCACATAAATGATTATCTCTTAGATTAGGATTTCACCAGTCGGTAGCTGAGTGGACAAACGCGTCGGATTCCCACCCGGGCGTCGTGCGTTCAATTCCTCTGCTGGCTAAGCCCTCCATCATTGCACAAGCAACATTTTTCGCTTATTACGATGGTAGTGGGAGTTTTTTTAAATATTGTTAGGTTATTCGTAACCCGAGAATGTTTGTCTTTCTTTAAAAAAAAAAATTTGTATGCTGGAGTAATCCTAAAATTGAATATTAGCAGATTAACAACAAAATGTGGAGATAAGTTACGTTTAAAACAATGTTTACAATGAATAAATAACCGAAAAATTGAGAAAACGTGTTTACACACCCGGATTTTTAATGATTTTGATTTTAATGACAATGACGCTTCATGAATCTAGTTTCTACGGCATTAGTTTACTTTAGACCTTCCTCTACCAGCTCCATACCTCACTGCCATATTATAGATCAGGGTTGGTATCAGAGCTTCGTCATCTGCTAACCTGGCTTCCTCGCGTACATAAAAATACAGTTTCACAGGAGCGTGTTTATTTTTACGTTAGTATGTAATTCTTGTTATTTTAAATAAACGCGATTTTGTATACTTCACCACTTCTTCAACCCTTCACATCCTTTTGCCTCACAGCATACTATAAAATGTGGATTGCATAGTCCCACTGGCTACAGGCAGTTAGGATTCTTGCGAGGTATCACATAAACATGAAAGGGAATATTACGTAAAATTTAAGTGTTTTCGGTCTACATAGGTAAACTTTCATTTTAGATAAACGCATTTTTTGGTACTTAAGTAACATTTTCACTCTAGAGTAATGTTTTTTTTGAAAAATAAGAAACTTTATTTTTTTACAGAAAGGTGGCCCTTTCAGATAGGTAGGTACATAAGTTCATTTTCCTTTTTTCACTTTTTTCGTTTTTGGTAACTTTTTCTTTTTACAAGAAACAAACTTTCTGTAAGTTATTTTACATTTTCAGAGAAAAACAGAAACAACATTTCTTTTTCACAGAAACTTGTTTTATGTACAACTAGTCCGTTAGTTTAGTTGGTTAGAAAAGTGACGGGATGTTCCTTGATTTTCCAAAATGAAAACTCTTAAATTTTATTTCTGCCGAATCAAAAAATGCTTTTAATACGTTAAAGGTGGGTACTATACTTATTATTGCATGCATTAGTTCCACTTTTAAAAATTACCTTCAAAAGGTAGCCATATGAACGTACATTTTAAATATAGTTTTTTTTTAAACATCGACTAAAATATATTATATTATCGCTTGTTTAGATTTTAATAAAAGGTTATTGTTATTACACAATTCACAATTCAAATTTGCATCCGATGTTAATTAAAATTATTAAATTTAAAAATTAAATAAAAATCCTTACCTACTTAATAAAGTACCTAACTATGTGTAATGTATTTTAGCATACATTATTCTATATTTGAAATGGGTGAATTAAAGCAACTAGTTTTTGCAAGTCAAGTTACATCCCGTGATTTTTCACGGGTAACAGCTGGCTATTTGATAATTTTCTTAACTGTAACTGGCATACGGAAATTATATTGTTTGAATAACTTTTCTTCGTCACAGAAATGCGTTCATTTTTTAGTACATGTTCGGAAAATAAGTAATTTTCCATTCACCCATTACACAGTACTGGGAATTGGGTCCATAAGAAAGGGGGATCCGATAGCTACATACGCTTAAGTATAATTTGCCTCCTATGATGATTATGACTGAAGTCATTAATTGGGCACTTGACGTCGACTGACCATTTGTGGAATTTATGCGTCACTCCACACTGAACGAACATGACGACAATCAACTCAGGGCTGTGCTCAATAAAACAGAGCGAATTCGGGTTAAAAACAACGTTTTTGTGTCGCAAATTTAATACAGTGGATATTTTTTATAACATACACGTTTATAACGAGAGTACGGCTGTCGCGAAAAAAAATCTTTGTGATTCTATTTTACTGTTTACATTCCTAAATTAGAGTTGAATTTTTTAAAAATAAAAAGTGCGTAGTACCTGTTGACGGTTTCGAACGTTATTTAAACATTGATTTTATTGGTGGGAATCGGCATTTTATCGAACGGGATTAGTTTAAACGCCAGAGTAAATAATTGTACAAATTAAAATGAGTGTGCTGAATAGAGAAGTAATATCTCTCAAACACAGAACTCTGGCGTCATGACTTTGCAGAGCTTTTTCTGTTTCTAAATCAACACACATGCTTTCAGCTCTTTTCATAATTTCCATTATGAGCTATGGAGCTTTGAAATATTCAATTATCTGAAAAAAAATATTAAGCTTTTTTTTTGTTTGTCTCATAATTTTCAAATAATCAATATGGAAAGTTCATGTAAACTCGGACAGAGTCGGGTAGTAAAACTAGTATGGTAATAAGCGTAATTGCTGTGTACCCAGGGTCGGTCCTGTGCAGGCGCAATTGGAGCAATCCGCTCCAGGCAGCAAATTACCAAGGCGCTGATTTTATTTTAACAATATACAAATTATAATATTACTTTGCAAATTAAACAGTACAAAATATGTACACTTTAAACATTTGATTTGTTGGAATTGTTTATATTTACTTATGTTCAAAGGGGAAACTTGCCAAAAACGGAGTGGTCAACATTGATGACATTTTGTATAAAAAATATACTTTTCGTGTATAATACTCATGGGTCCAAGCCGGGCCTTTGTGTACCTACCGTAAAATGGCATTTTTTCTAAGCCGTACACTTATTTCATAATAAGGTCACTATTTGTAATTTGTAAGTAGATATTTCAAATCATAAAATTCATACCATTGGACGCATTGTTTTTGTAATAAGATTAATGCATTATGCACCGGACCTATCATTACGCAGCTTCTGTTACTCGACCTATTCTAGCCTTATCACAGGAACATTAAATCCAAGGCCGCCTGATAAAAGGTTCATTGAATCAGAGCTAGCATCAAATCAATTCTGTACAACGAATAAATTTGTACCCTCTAAGTCAAACAAATAATTAGTAAAAAAAAAAGGGGAACAGACCAATTACATGCATGATTCATTAATATTTATAATCGATACAAGCCTACCTACTAACTTCTCTTCTGAGAATCTTGAGCATCGGATATATCATTATCATTACCGTCGCTTATTATGCTCAACTAGTGTTACCTAGATATGCGATCACAATAACCGATACATACAGTAGGTATGTTTGAGATTTCATGAAAAAAAAATACCTGGCAGAAGAGGGGCAAGATTTAAACGAGTGCGGTAAAAATGGAATCCTAAGGCGTACGTGTGTGAACCCATGTTCGACTGTATTACGAATGAGTTGTCACGAAAATAATGAATGGCTGATGTAAGCGCTGTAACAAGAAATAGGTACGCTAATACGGTTTGTATATGTAAAGCGGATGGGAGGAGAAAAGAGTGTCAGGAAAATACAAATACAAGATAATACAAGAGGATGAAAGAAGAATTTGGAGACGCTGTAGGAAGACAAATCCAAGTGAATCAAGAGACGAAAAAACAGAAAGGATACCGCACAAGAGTCCTAAATGCTCCCAACCGTTTAGAGCCAGTGAGACTATGGCATCCCGGATCGGAGTACGCTGTGATGCTGAAGGTAGTAGGGAGGGGAAGGAAATGGGGAAGAGGAAGGTTGAGAAGTACCTGGTTATTCAGATCTGGTCACCAAATACGGCTTAAGCCATCTCAAGCAACGTTTCAATTCTGAATGGTGGTATTTCACCAGGGCGATACTTAGAGTATCTACCACTCTGGAACGTGCTGCAAATATACTTTACATTATTTTATATTAATTAAATGTGTTATGAGTTATGACACATATTAATCAAATAAAAGTTATTTGCGCCCACCAGGTTTGATCAGGCAACCTTTGGATTTGTAGGCCGTCAAAGAGGATCAACGAATTCGATTGAATCAATGAGTTTTTTTTTTAAATAGGGTTGTGGGACCTCCTTCTTCTCTACGGAGAAATATTGAGGTGGTTATTAATTAATATGATTATGTTTACAGCTCGGCGCTACATCATATATTATAGAGTAAGAAGAATACACTAATAACTATAGATAATCTTTACCTACCTAGCTATACTTATATATTTCTATAATGTATTTTACAGACTTTTTTCTAAATTTGAAATGGCTGGATTAAAGCAATTAATATGTTTTCTTGAAAGTTAACTTACATCTCGTGATTTTTCACGGGTGAACTAATTACAAATACAATTGAGTAACTGGAATTGGCACTGAACTACTTGCGCTCGAATCAACTTGATCATGTAAAAACTTGTCACACCATCATTTCTGACATTTCCATAGTTTGAAATAATTAAATAAAATACAAAATATTTGTTCTGCTGATATATATTTTTTTTATAATTTTCCCCGCTGAAGAAAGACAACACACCTACAATCTCCTTTAGTATTAGTTGGAATCGTTACTAAGTCCACATCCTGGATGCGGTCAAAAAGTCAGTACACCAGTGTTCCTTCACATACCAATAGAGAATATATATACAAATGTAATTTAATATAGTATAAAAGACAATTTTTTTCAAAGCAAATATAATAAGATAAATAAATGAACATATTGATGAAATATAAATAAATTAACATAATAAAATCCAGAAATAATGCATTAATAAGAAAAAATATTACGGAAAATCATCAAAAATATAAGCAAAGAAAAAACTTCAGTGTCGAAGAGTAGAACATAAAAGAAATATATTGAAATACATAGAAAAATAATTAAGTGTTAGTTATACAATGATTTTAAACATTAAAATATGACACATCTTTTGAGAATTAAAAAGTAACAACGATATTAAAGAATTAGTGCGAATTTGTAAAAACGTTTATTGCTGAAACCGCGCGTCGCGCATTGATAGACACGTGATCGGTATGCGCACAACGCGCCACGCGTGTTGTGCCGCCTCACTACTTTAAACCATCAGACGCAGTCATATGGTTTTGAGTTGTTCCACAGGGCACAGGGAAATCCGTAACTGTTCGTCGGTTTATGGTAGATTCACACCAACGTCCGGATCCGCTCAGTGACGATATTGTTCCGCATGAGAGCTTATTGATATGGTATGAATATCAATCAAGGTGTATGTGCCAAGACAAAGTTGTATATCAATAGTAGTATATCCTTCTGCCCACCATTGTGATATTTAACTACTTAGTTAGTTAAATTTTTATTTCGAAGTGTAAAAATACTTACATCGCAGATTTTTTTTTATTTAAACCATTTTTTATCAAAATATAATAATTAATTTATACTAATAATTAATAAAAATATTATTTGGTGGTAAAAAATGTTTTTTAATAAAAAAAAATTTGCGTTGTAAGCATTTTTACACATCAAAATAAATATTTAACTAACTAAGTAGTTAAATATCACAAGGGTGGGCAGAAGAATAAACTGCCACACAACTTTGTCTTGGCACATACTCCTTGATTGATATTCATACCATATCAATAAGCTCTCATGCGGAACAATATCGTCATTGAGCGGATCCGGACGTTGGTGTGAATCTACCATTAAATTGATCCGTCATTCAATGGCATTAATATGTACGATTTTTTGTTAGCAATGAACGTTTTAAGGATTTAAATTCAGAAAATTATTGATGTTTGCTTTATGTCTTAAAAAATCGAATATATGGAATATAGTATAAACCAGTCGATTCATGGTGTAAAATTAACCATAAAATGAACATCTGTAAGTGAGATTGAGTGCCACCGAACTTTTATTCTGTACGAAAGAAGGAAATTCATTTTTTATGAAGCATTTTAAGACTGGTTTGAGACCCTATCACTAAAAGTCGTTTGAGTTTTAGTTTAATTTATAACACTTTGGTATAATTGCATTTTCTCTAAATACGCATTTACTTTCCGACAGTATTAAATATTTTAGTTGAAGTGAACTATCACAAAACTGCGCTATACAAATTCACCGTAATTATATTATACGTCATACTACCAGTTACAAAAACACACGCACACTGTCTCAAAAAGTACATACATTTATATTTTCCTTATATTCGTAATTCTTTTAATTCCATTGACGTTATAGCCGATTTACATTTAGACTTTACCAAATTTCATAAATGTCAGGATTTAAAATAAGGAAAATACGCTGTGTGGTCAGACATTATTGCTAAGTTTATCTAACTCAAGTGGAATTAATTAGAAAAAACTTTATGTTTATTAAATTTTCTTATCTGAATTCTCGATTGCTTAAAACCCGCTTTATTCATATTTTGTCTATGACAACATTGAATTCATAAGAAAATTGTGGCGAAAAATTAATTGCAATTTAATTTTTTGTTATTAATAATTTGACTTTATTGAAATCAATAGCATCATAATATATCAAATATACCTATCATGTGACCGTACATACCACTGGAGAAATAAAACTATCCTGTTTCATAGGCGTTTCCATGTGCTAGACGTAAGGTCAATTATTATTCCTTACTTCTGGTGAATTTGATCAAATATCGAAATTATTTCGCGAACACAATAATTATATTTAATAGCATCTTTAGATGATCAATTTCATTGGCCTATCTGGAGCCTAGGAGTGGAAATGATTTATGATAATTTGTAATTTAAGTTCTCTTTCGATCACACTTCTTGGGATTATATATTCAGTGGTGCATGCGAACTTCAATAAACAATAATTATCTAAAGAAATTAAACTGAATGCTCTATTTGAAAAAGAGAAAGGGGTTACAACGGATCTACCAGCGGTTTTCTTTAAAGTGCTGGTATTTTAAAACGTGTTGATTCAAGCTCGAAATATTAGTTAGTTTAATTATTACAATTATTGAATTTTATTGACACGATGATTCAATTGAATTAATTAATTGGTATGCCGCTGAGCCCAGTCTGCAACCGTACAGATGCAGTTGTCGTGTTCAATTAAGAATTCAGTTTAAGTAATCAATTATGACGTCATCACAATTTATATTATTCAAATCGACAGGATACAATCGTCTTAGTTAAGAACTAAAATCATTTTGTGATGTTATAAACATATACCTATTTAAAGAATTAGTGAAAAAGTATCGGTTATGATTATACGTGACGTGATGATGACCTAAATAAAATGCAATAGCTGTCACAAATGGCATAAAAAATCGATATTTCGAAACAGCTCATAAAAAAACATCAGGTTTTATTCTTAAGATAATTTCAGTACAGCCCTAGTGGGAGACGACCATTTTGAATCAGAATATCGAAACAAGCCTGTTCTCCCTCCCCTATCTCGTTTACTTCTGTCTCGCAACACTCCCCTGTAAATGAGTGCTATAGATCCACTGGATCCGTGCAATCGACCTATTGAGGCATAACAATGGTTTTGCAACAATTCCGAAACCTAAAAATATACTTAATAATGGGTTACGTATTATTTATGTATGCTGATCCATAGAAATAATTATTAATGATAACTAACAGCTAATTTAAACACCTAATGTGACATTTAACTCGTAATAACGCTTAAAAATACACTTTATTCTGATAGCCCTCATTATAAAAATCCTAATTTCTTTACACCAGCCTTAACACTGAGATAAAAAAAATATTCCACCATCAATGTCTGTGTTATTCGGGGCATGAATATATTAATTCGCGTAAACACGTGATGTTACACATGAACTCAGAAGAAATCATTAAAAGCGCTAACCGCACGTTCAACTGAACATGAAAAATGTTAATAAAACTGAGATAAAAATTCTATAATTTGAAATTACTAAAGAAATTATTACCGATTTGGTAAATTTTATTGTAAGAAACACAAGATTATAAACGTATTAATAAAAAAACATGAAAAATCTTTTAAATAACCCACACAATCTTTAGAATGTAAGGTTAAAATAATCTAACACTTAACTTTTTTAACAAAACCGTGTTCCTAAAATTTGAAATAAATTATTTAATGTAAAAACTATATATAACGTACCAAAAATCATACTTGTTCGCGAAAAAGCATAAGAACTATTTAAAAAATGCAATTTTATTAGTTAAATAGTTTACTAAAAATGAGTTCTTTGTGAGTATGTTTTTTGAGAGTTGGGAACTAATGTTCATTGAAATGATCAAATTTTCAAAAAATAATTTAAATCCCTAATTTAGCACCTACCTGCAATGTATTTTAGCAGGTATTATTCTATATTTGAAATGAACACAAAAAACAATCGCAAGTCAAATTACATTCTTGAAATATAAAATCTAAGGGAAATCGTGACCGAAAACAAATTATGGATTTTAATTAAATAACAACATTAATTAATTGCACGAGGAATTGTTGACTGAGATTAAGAACTGTCTATGATGCTACTGTAACACAGAAATCGTGAAGAAATTATAATGTATTCAGTTTGTTAAACTTTTTCATGAGATAACACAATATTTCCATAAAGATAAAGCAAGAGAAAACGTTTAAGATCATTTAGAACTCAATGAAAAACATGAACTAACACATTCTGCAGACAATTATCACTCGAACTCGTTAAGAGCTCTTTCTGCGGACACAAAAAACATTGAAGAAACCAAATATGCAGTCGTCTTCCCCAAGGAAACACCCGCTATTGTGCATTGTGTACACTGTGTAGCGACCGACACTGACCCAATAAAAAAACGTTTTAAATTAATACAATGTGTTGTTTGCAAATACGGAACAGCAAGTATGACTGTTCGAAGTTCAAAGCAAACTCACATTTTGATGATAACACAAAACGTACAATAAACTCTCAATAAATACAAAATTCCTATCGCCTAACTAATTTTTCACTTTATTTTGGATTATTTCACAAAATTGACACAATTCACATTGCACATTTATATGCCTTGTGCAATTTTGTACCACTTTATTGCATTATTATTACAGAAAAATAAAAATATCATCTTTGAAATACAAATAAACACACTGTTTCTGGGCAAATTGCAAAACTTTCTTAATTATTATGCTCTTGTTACATGTTTATTATATTTATAGCTTTTTTATAAGAATCCATCACTTTTTGGAATAAAATATAATACACAATTAATTGATATTACATAAGTACCACAATTTGTTTCACTGATTCACTGATTTCTATTTCCAAACTGGATGATGATTTAAAACGTCACTTTGATGTTTGAAGGTGCGAGACGTGAATTCCCGACCCGGCGGCGCACACGCGCGTCCAAAACCACTCGAACGTGGAATGACCGATATTATATGGATATGTATTTACTAGTGCGGACTGCGGACATCTGCTGTTTGCTGCCGAGTCGTCAACGCCGGCCACACCAGCTACATCGAGTGTCAAGACTGAGGTGGAGACTGAGTCGCACTCCAGTTCCAGTCTAAGTCTGCTCGTCTGCTGCCCGATGGCGGCTGGTAATATCAACATAATTTTCAATTCTCGCGGTGGCCACTCGTTTGAGACCCGATGACTTAATACTCGCAGCTCGCCTTTTCGTTTCGATACGTCCAGGGCTGGGTGAGTGTGGCGACAAATTCTCGATGGAGTGATGCATGCGTTATTTTGAAAAAAAAACAACAACGACTCCGCATGCTTTCTCGACATTTCAATTCATGGTTTCCGTGTGTTTTAACAATGACTAGCGTTATTTTACGAATTTTATTTTGGGAAAAATGATTTGTCGATCATTATTTCTAATTTGAAACTGTTGATTCGTGATAGAACTCCATCTTGATGATTTAACAATGTGATTTTCTTCTTTATTTGACTATTTACACTTCCCCCAATTACATAGAAACTGTTCAGGTCTTAACAAAATAGTGGAATTAAGATGAAAATTTGATATTATAAAATAATTTGTTGATCAGTTTTATTAGTCAGCTTCACTTATAATTCTATAGAAATTACAAAAACAAGAAAGAAAAAAATCAATTCAATAAATAAATAAACATCACGTGTGTTTTTTTTTTTCTTGGAATAATTAAATAATGTATAAATGTGAATGTGAACGAAGCAAGGAATGTGTGCCAAGACAGAGTTGTATGGCGGTCCGTCCTATCTGCCTACCCCTACGGGAAAACGGCGTGATGGTTAGTTAGTTAGTTATTATTATTTATTTTTTTCTAACTAGGCAGATGCCTATTCTGAGTTATATGAAACTAATCATGCCGTGATATGTTGCACAAACTTTATTTTATTATAGAAGTAGTAAATAGTATAGATTCACCAAAATAGAGAAAGAAAAGTAATTTGAACAAAAAGTTGTTACTATCGAGTATTACTTATGTACTTTCGGTAGACACTTTTTTAACATTTTCATTTTATTTTATTATAATATTTCTTATCTTAAAAACAATTTTTAGTATCGCGCATTTTTTTTGTTTCCAATGTAAATATATTTTAAAGCTCTATACCGTATGATGTAAATTACATGGTACACTGAAAATAGTTGGGATGTGAGCTACAGCTTTCTTCAGAAAAAATATAGTAAAAAACAAAAGTATTATACATTTGCAAAGTGTTGGAGGAAAATAAGCACTTCCTTCCATTTTCCACCACGTTCCGCAATTCCGTCTGCCTCACAACATTAATATAGTTAATTAAATAAAAACACACGTTGTTTTAATCCACTTTTATTTTGGTATACGAGTATGTCTACTAGTTTCGATTCAGCTGAATCTTCATCGGGACTTAAAAATATACTGTATATTTTTAAGTCCCGATGAAGATTCAACTGAATCGAAACTAGTAGACATATTCAAAAATAAAAGTGGATTAAAACAACGTGTGTTTTTATTTAATTAATCATGCCAATCCACAAAGTGTTTGCTTATTTTGATAATTAATATAGTTGCTATTTGGATCATCGCCGTTTGAGCATTTTTGTTGTTTCAAATTTCAAATTTCTGCTTTATAGTCAAGATAACAAAATAAGCCTACCAAATTCGATTACACTGTTTTGGAAGTATTTAAGGGTTATTTGAGAGCGATGCTATAATAACGTTTACAAGTACACATTTGAAATTAAATCGGAATTTCGTAATTTGATTTAGAGTGATCAGAAGTAGTCTGGAATTCGGGCACTAAACCACTAAGCCTTAAGATACGACCAAATTAATTATGCACGAACATTCTTGTAAATTTAGTCCCACTTCGGGGAGGATTCAGTGGGGTAGCGACCAAACGGGCGTCCAAGGCAGCTGCCCGGTGGTCGGCCCTAGCCACTTAATAGATACGCTAAATATCTTGTCACAATTATCTATACACAGTCCAATCCTAATTCAAATGGCGCCTGGAATGGCGTGAATATTGGCGCCTTTGGGTTTTGTTGCGAGGAAGGAGGAGAAAGGAGCGGGGAAACTATTCAAATGGAGTGGTGGTCTTACACCAGAGCGCTACTGAGATCTTCCTTTCTGGAGCGTGCCACAAATAATATATTTATCCACTTTAAAGTATACATTAAATGATTTTCACGGATACAACGACATACTCAATAAATCACAGAAATAAAATAATAATAATCTATGTCGTCGTTATCCGCGGGGCTAATTGTTCATTTATATTTCTTGTATTTAAATAATTTTCTGCAGATTCAACGAAAGATTCTAATAAATTCCACAATATTTCCCGATCTATTTCAAATGTATCTGTATGTATCGTATGATTAATATGTTTGTTTTCTTACTGTATTGTATTTTTGATGAACAAACATACCAAGCGAGAGCCAATGAACGAAAAATGCCGCCGACCATAAAAAATTACAATAATACGTATTCTGGGCGAACACAGTCACACAGGGGCTGACAGATTAGCGACAAGGGTACAAGGGTTCAGTGGCCAGGCTCTGGCTGCGCGCCCGCCGGTTCGGGTCGCTACTGTTGCTAGTATCTGCCGACTCGCTCGCACCCGCCTGTACGACACGACGCGCGACGTCTAGGACTTTACCTTCTCCGCCTACCTTCTCAACCCTCTACAAGATATAGGTATTTCAATCAGAGTTGATGCCGGCCAATACTCACACAAATTCGTAGCTTACGTGCAGCGTTTTAAGCTTCAATTTTTTTTAAACAATTACTGATTATTTCACACTCCAGAGACCGAAGCCAAGGCGTGTTGAAGTCAGTTATATAAAATGTATTTCAACATGTATGTTGTTTTATTTAATTGTTATTAAAATACGGAAGGTTCTTAAAATACAGTTCCGAATAAAGAACTGAATTCAAAAGGGTATTAAAAAACAATTACAAAGTATCCAGTTATTCCTAGTATTATAATACGATGGATGCTAATTACTGATTCTACAATACAGATTATCATGAAATACCAATTCGTAAAAAAATATTTTAATAAAACAAGTTACCGGACATCGTAATACCCAAAGTAATTAAATAAATAATAAAGCATGTTCGTAAAAGCATTTACTTGGTTGTTTGCCAAAATTATAATATTCTAAAACATATTGCTTTCTTTCAGTTCACAATCCTTACGCTTTTTACAAACAAACATAAATATTAGGAAAAAAGACCACACACTCGTTTTACTCGAAATGCTAACAAAGAGTTATTTCAAAATCCTGGTATCGTTACTACTTTTGGACAACGGAGTTTTAGGTACATTGCGACAAGAACCTTCAACATTCTTCCAGAAAATTTAAAACAAAACGAAATATTAAAAAAATTCAAATATAATACCTATAAAAATTTGTATTAATAGTAATGACAGAGATTTTACCGGTGCAGTCACCCAAATTTGATGTTATGGATTGAACCAACCACAGAACAAAGAATTATTTATTCTTGATTTTGTACTATTCTAACTTACTATTTATATATTAATAATAAATTCACTTTAGCAAGAAAAAATAAAAATATATATAAAATTAAAGTAACACAACGTGCAAAAATTACTGCCTCAACACAGACTTTCCCAGTGAGGCAGATTATGAGAATGATAAAAGTAATAAAAAAATATACAATAACTAAGTGTACATTTTTGATTAACTGTGTTTATTGTGAACATGGCCTGTTCAAAAGAAAATGTGAATTATGAATTTTCGCGGGCTGTGTACATTCGATTATCGTTTTTTTTTTGCTGTTGTTATGTTGGTACACTTATGTTTATAATATGTTAGCATTATCAGCCATTTTGGATTAGTGGTTTGTTTTTGACAACTGGAAAGGTTAGTCACGTTTCTGTGTGTTCTTTGATTTTTTACTTTTGAAAAAAAATGGATCAAACAATAAAATTCATGATTTGTTTTTCCACAACTCCAGGAAGCTCATCGTCATCAACATCTTCTCGGCCTTCTGAAAAGTGTTTATAAGTGGTACAAGCGCTTTACAGAAGACCGAGAAGATGCGAATGACGATGAGCGTCCTGGAGTTGTGGAAAAACAAATCATGGATTTTATTCTTTGATCCATTTTTTTCAAAAGCAAAAAATCGAAGAACACACAAAAACGTGACTAACCTTTCAAGTTGTCAAAAACAAACCACTAATCCAAAATGGCTAATAATGCTAACATATGATAAACATATGTGTACCAACATAACAACAACAAAAAATCGATAATCGAATTTACACAACCCGCGAAAATTCAAAATTCATCTTATATTTTGAACAGGCCATGTATATTGTTTTCAATGTAACGATATTTTATGTTTTTTTATTACTGTAAACTATATGTAAATAAAGATAATATTTTTTTTATTTGTTTTATAAATATTTTCCTGACGATATAAAGAAACCGGTCGAAATATCTATTAAAATAACGTGGTTTGTAACAAAGTAATTTGTATAATTAGAGTATAAATAATAAAGACATTGATGCCAAATCTATGACCTACAGACCTGAGAATCCAATGGTGTCAGGTGTCACCCCTCAGCGGAAACATATTCCATAAAAGACGCATCCCGATGCCATTCTTTTATCACGCGTGACAAAACTAATAATGTCATTTAAATTAGACGTAGTCACGCAGAAAGCGTCCAACCCATAATTTGCCAAAATCGCGTTTTACAGATTTCTATCTGCTGAAAACATCCAAGCTCCTAATGGAATAAATTTTGGTAATCCAATTTTTTTATTAACCCACATTGCAGATATTTTACTTAAATTGATGTTTAAAAACATTAAAATGTAGGTTGACTAATGTCAATCTTATGATATACATTTTGTTTTTAAATAAATACATTGATATATTATAAATCACCTATTTGTAATAATTTTCATTAAAAAAAAACACTGATATTCACTTTACAAAATGCCGTAATATGCTTTTGTATCGTCATATTTATAAACGCCTTTTTCTCAGTTTCATCTTTTTGATGTTGGATGCTTTCTGCATAACTACGTCCAATTATAACTGATTATCAACTGAGAACCAACATCATCATCATCATCATTAGTAATCCATATATTATTCAACAGTAAAAATTATTGTGCTATGAGCATTAAATTTGTCGAGAGGGGAGAGAAAATAATTAGTTAAAACCAACAGTTTAATCAATAATTTCAAATTAATACGGAAAATGTATGTTTTTATGAATATAATATATGATATCGTGTAATAATGGCTTTACTACCCGGCTTCGCCCGGAATTTTTTTTATAAGTTCCGTCGACCGGTAAATTCTAGACAGAAAAGCCACACTAATTTCGGACCGACACAGCTCACCGTTTACTGCTCTTTAGAGAGACATACATCCCGGGTAACGAATAATCTGACAATATTTTAAAAACTCCTACTGCCATCGTAAAATCTGAAAATGGTGCTTGTGCAATGATGAAGGACTGATGTAGTTGGCAGAAGAATTGAACCCACGACACCTGAGTGGGGACCCGACGCATTTGCCAAGTTGGCTACTAACCAGTTTGCAGAGGATTGATCCTGTGGCATCTAAGTAAACTTGACTTTGAAAAATAAAAAAACATTAATAATCAGTTAAATTTGTCCAGTAGTCGAATATTTGGTAAATTTTCAGTAAACTAATAAAATTTCTCATTATTCTTTAATTATCTTCTCATTTGACGTTTTGCCTCTTTCATTTCATATTATCTGTATCTTCCTGTCTGTTCCTTTGTTATAGTTTTAAATTACTTACTTCAAATTGTTATAAACTTCTTGGTTTTGTAATCAGAAGGTGCAAAGAGTTTGATAACACAAATGCGATGACAGCCCTCTTCAACGGAGTGATCAGAAGCAAGTTGGAGTACGCTAGCACTGCCTGGGCTCCACATCAAACCAAATACTTAAATATGTTGGAACAGATTAAAAAAAAAATCTTCAGGTATGTGTACATGCGTTCGCACGGAACATACCCTATGTTCATGCATCACATGGAACTACTCGAGGAGACAAATTATCAAATCTTAGAGACTAGGCGCAATGCTGGTCTCATGACAATAGGCTTTAAAATTATAAATCACTTAATTGACTGTTCATAGCTCTTGGCATGCTACTGCTTATTCGTGCCTGAAAAATACTGCCGCAGCAGAAATCATGCAATGTTCAGAATACCCTATGATCGGACAGATGTTTTGGCACAGCATAGCATAACAAGAGGTATAATTCTGTTAAATACATCATCTATTTTAATTGATATATTTTCCGATAATTTACAGAAGTTCAAAAAAAGTATTAATTTTAAAAAAATTGTAATTTGAAAATGCTTACTTGTTGTTCAATTGTACTGTTATTGGGTTTATATCTGTTGTACAATAATAAAAAAAGGTTATTCTATTTTTTTCTCACTGTTCTCTTATTTTATTTTATATTGTGTTCTCCCTCTCCCTTCGTATTTTTTGTTTAGTTTAATTTTGTACCCTGATGATATTTAGATGATTGTGGTCGGTCATAAAAATTAAAATAAAATATGTGGTTTTATACGAAGTTATCATTTTATTTTCATTAAATATGTCAAATTACACAGTGATTGCTTTCTACGAAAATATTTAGAAAAATAACGTTCGGAACTGGAAATATTTGCGTCAACCTAGATTCTAGACAGAAATGGCTGCTTGCTGGAATTTTTCGTTACCCCAGGACTCACCGTTGGAGTGTTTTTACGACTTTGAAAAACAGATATGTCCTTTATAGTTAATATTCATTTTTATTCCGAAACGTTATATCCGACCTTAGAAAAAACAAAGAAGTCTAGAGACTTAGATACAAATAGACTCGAGTTTAGATACAAATCGGCAGAAAAATGTCCATTCGGTTCTGGCGATTTCATCCAACTCAGTTTATAGCCGACTTGATCAGCAGATACATTTTGATTAATGAGGGCGCCGGTTGCCGAGTACCCGCAGAACGTCTCAACATTCCATTAATCCTGAAAGCTATTTTTGTGCGTGAAAAATGACGAACGCGATAAATGAGTAAATACGTTTTTGACACGGACTACTAAGTGTACTACCTAGCATTAGTACTAACCTCAGAGAGAGAATATATATGAAGATAGTGCTACATATTTTTACCCAACCTATACAAATTTACGACCAATCACTTTCTACGGGTTTTTACGTCGTAAACCGTGAGAGAGAAAGAGATAAGACAAATTGTCACATAATATCGCACCAATTTTCGGCTTTTTTTTATACGAATACCGCACAAGAGTCTCAACTGATCCCAAGCGCCTAGAGCCATTGAGACTATGGCATCCCCAAATAGGGTATGTTGTGAGGCTGAAGGTAGTGGGGAGGGGAAGTAGATTGGGAAGAGAAAGGTCGGGAAGTACCTGGCTATTCATATCTGGTCACCAAATACGGCTAAAGCCATTTCAAGCAACGTTTCGATTCTAAATGGTGGTCTTTCACCAGGGTGATACTTTGAGTATCTACCACTCTGTATGTAAACATGTTTTTCGTCTCCCTCGTCTTCGGCGACTCCTCCCACTACGTTTTGTTATGCGACATAACAGGACAACTCAACGTTTTTTTAGGTTATATCCTATATTATCCTATATTTTTGTGACACCAGGAACCGGTTCCAAAAATAACTGGAACCATAGGTACACTCAATTTCCGATATCAACCACCCTAGAGATCGCTAGGATATTGTGTAATATGCAATATCGCCATGCATATCACCCGCTGGCAGCCCTGAATTTTTTTATCAAGAAAGTACCGATTCGAGAAAGTCTGATGCTAGTACAGTGGGTGCAGTGTTCTGTGTGTTACGCCTTTACCACATATAACTACACAGTACACACTCGTACACCACTTATATGTATGTTATATCTCGATTCACGCTTCGAATAAAGTGCTTCGGTCGGATTAGACACTTCCCAAGTGTGTGACTGGAATGACCTATGACCGAAGCATGACCGCTTATTTAGGTGGCGTGTTGGTCTATAAAAAACGATGAGATCAAGAGGGCCTTTTGTTGATATATTCGTAAACTGGGTTGAATTTACGAAATAAACAGAAAAAAAATGCATTACAGATTAGTCGTGCATACTCATTTATGGTAGATTCACACCAACGTCCGGATCCGCTCAGTGACGATATTGTTCCGCATGAGAGCTTATTGATATGGTATGAATATCAATCAAGGAGTATGTGCCAAGACAAAGTTGTGTGACAGTATATCCTTCTGCCCACCATTGTGATATTTGACTACTTAGTTAGTTAAATAATTATTTTGAGGTGTAAAAATACTTACATCGCAGATTATTTTTTTTTATTAAAAACCATTTTTTCATCACTAAATAATATTTCAAATAATTAATAATTATTAAAAATATCATTTAGTGATACAAAAATGTTTTAAATAAAAAAAAATCTGCGATATAAGCGGTTCACTTCAAGGATAATTCTTTAACTAACTAAGGTCTTAGCACATCACTTGATTGATATTCATACCATATCAATAAGCTCTCATGCGGAACAATATCGTCACTGAGCGGATCCGGACGTTGGTGTGAATCCAGCTTTAAATGTCACCTCAACGGCGTTTTACAGAGCTAGTAAATAAATGTTAACTGTATAAGAAATACTTTAATTTTCTTAGTTTTTCAAGTAAAATTTACTTATTTACATGTGTTTTAAATTATCACACAATAACACACATATCATGCTTACATAGATACTTGACACCTCGAGGTACAGGTTCTCATAGTGAGTAGTTCACGAAATACAGCATAAATGCAAAAGCACAGTTATTTCATTGACACGCTTACCTTTCACACCGTAGCAAACTTTTTGATGATTAACTTAAATAATAACATGCCTATAACTAAAAAAAAATGCTGCGAACTATCATTCTGTGAGCGATTCAGATGTTTCGCGCCCTTGAGGTGATTTCTTACGAAAACGGCGCTATAAAAGACATCCATTTATTATTTGGGTCAAAAGGTCAAGAATAGAAAATGGAGAATAATATAATCAAGATAATCGAAATGTGCACATTTGAATACCATAATATGAAGATATGCCTAGTTTGGGGATCATGAAATGTAAAAAATATATATCTCTCACTTATTAATAATTTTGTAAAATACGAAAAAGTATCAAGAAACTTAAACTAAATACAAAAAAGGCAAAATGTATGATTATTGGATTTAAGAAAACATGCAGTAAAAGCAACATTAAAATTGATGGTGACATTATTGAAAATGTAAGTGATATGAAATACTTAGGAGTTATATTGGATGCAAAACTAACCTTTAGCAAACATGCTGAGTACACACAGAAGAAAATTGGGAAGAAGATTTCTTTTTTTAGAAGAATTCGGCAAAAAATTTCCAGAAAAACAGCAATTACCATATACAACTCCATTATTGCTCCACATTTCTATTACTGTTCAACGATTCTTTTCTTGTGTAACGACAAAGAACAAAACAGGTTACAAATTCTCCAAAATAGAGCAATGAGAATTATACTTGGGCGAAATAGATACTCAAAAGTAGCTAAAATGTCAGAGGAACTAAATTGGCTGACAGTTAAACAGATGCTGACATTGAACACATTGATGTTTATACATAAAATGAAGAACAACTTGTTACCAGAGTATTTTTCTGACAAAATTATCTACAATGTTGAAATTCACAAGTATAATACAAGGGCATGCAAAGAAATTAGACTACCAGAAAAGAAGAAAGCCAACACCCAAAACAGCTTACTATATAAAGGAATGAAATCGTATATGCGCTGCCGGAAACCATCAAAATTATGCCTATCAATAAATTTTAAAAAGCCTGTAAAAATTATTTAAAATGCACGTAAATCAAAATAATAAGTAGTGTTTATGTTAAAACATTATTGGTCAAAAAAAAAATGAAATAATTAGATACTTGTAAAGTTAAATGTATAAAGTAACTAATATAAAAAATAAAAAAAAATAAAATACAAAATAAATTAAACAAATTGAAAGAAGATTTTCTATAGAAAGCGATAGGTGTAACAATAACTATAATATATATCGTTTCATCCCCGCGTGTGGTTCGGGTTGTGTGTTGATTTCGCAACAAGGTGTGTCATGTGTGCACCGGGGGTGTCAACAGGCGAGTACTGTAGTACCTGCATCTACACCATCATCATTTCCTCCCCCACTTTCGATGACTACAGACTAATTACTATTTTAAATATATTCTAATTTAATTCTTTCCTGAAAACCATTTATCAGCTTGCTTAAGTTTGTGATGCATTCGTAACACGATATCCATGGAAAACTACGTTTCTCAAACTGTGTTACTAAAATAGTTTTTTTTTTACATAGTTAGATTCATTTAGGTACGGGTGGGAGCGGGGGCTGGTAGTTTATCGGCTAAGTAACTACTGGCGACATGGGACAGTTTTTTTTTTTAGTCTTCGATTAAATCATATATTGCGAAATACTTTTGCGAGAATTTCGCCGCTACTAATCAGAATCGTCAGGAGAACCGTTGATTGAAAAGTACACTCCACTGCCTTGCTGACATCAACATTGTACGTTTAAGTTAATTTTTTTTTAAATACGTTCAATCATGTTTTATTCCAAAGTTTCTTATTTGAAAAGGAAAGACAAATGTTACCGGGTTACTCCTACTACCATCATGATAGGCGGAAGATGTTGCTCGTGTAATGATGGAGGACTTAGCTAGCAGAGGAATTGAACCCACGACGCCCGGATGGGGATCCGACTCGTTTGTTCACTCAGCTACAACCGGTCACCTACTGTAATATTTACCTACTTTTTTTTCCAAAACACTATTCCTTTTTTTTTGCTACAGAATATTCGAGAAAAAATTAGAACCACTGATATGTTTCAATGAAGAAAGTTTTTTTATTAAATGATTTGTAAAGAAAAAGGCACAGAGGGCAGTAATTGTTCAACTTAATGGCGTCCGTCAGGGTTGACGATGTTTTTGGATTGTAGATTTATTTATGCATTTCTTATGTGTTGCTAGCTGTTGATACCTAATGGGAATAGTTATTATTTAATGTTTATATCGACGTAACGTTAAATTAAAGTATAATATATATATATAGTATATTGAATAAACTGCAGTAACGCAAACCGCATGAAACTAATCTGGAATTGTGACCAACGCATTTCCTTCGCACTAAATAATATCTGTCAGTTGGTCAAACCCGATAGAGAAAATGGCGTGATATTTATCAAATGCGGCCACCATTATTATAAATTGAATAATGTTGACAGTAGTTAAGATTATTTGAAACAATAATACTCTTATTGTATTTATTTTTTTGAGTACTCAAAGTAATTTTATTTTTAACAGCGTTTTTTTTTAAATATATCACGTGTGTGCCTTACCAAGGAAAAATAATATTAACCAAAATATTCATCTCTAAGCATAATTCTAGGTAAAGAAAAGTCATATAAATGGCCGATTTTGGGACGAGAGAAGAAGAGACAAAACCACCGCACGCCGAAGATTTGGCCAAACTCACAAGATGGTGTCGCTAGACAATATCGCACTACCGAGAAGTGATTTTTTTGAGTCTTACGCGAGCGTGCATAAAAGAAGATTAGCACAATAGGCCTTCAAATAAGTGGGCCTTATTAGATGCTGGACCTTATTTGCCGCAGATACCTTAGTTTATATATATATATATATCGTGCCCGGAAAGGCAAAAGGCCTAAAGCGCCATTTTGGGAAATTTCCCCCAGAGCACTTAAAAGTTTTTCTTAATACTTGGTTGGATTTTCAAAATGCTATCATTGAGTTACCTGAAGCGAAAAAAGGTGAAAAAGTTCCAAACTTGTGTCGCTTGAGTCAAGCCTTCTCCCAAATGGTGAGTATATTTTAGATGGCTGAAGGGCCACAAAAGTCTTCCACAAGAATCAAACAAGAGTCAGAGCAAGTCAGGATCAAAACTGCATATTTAACTTATTTTTCTACCAATGTGTCGCTTAAGCCCTTTTGCTTATCCAGCAAAGATATAATAATTGACACTTGCGTAGCTACAAATTCGAATTCGAAGAAGTTTTCGCTTCAAACCACATACAAATGCTTTAATAGACACTTTTCATATAATTCTAGCACCAACTACCATACTTGTACTCGCCCGAGTTTCGACACTGTTTTTCGAATCAAACAACTGAAATATATGGAATAAGTACTTTGGCGTTTTGCCTGAACATGATGGTAATGAGATTGCAATCTAAAATTATTGACATTGATCTAAAAATTCCAGACGTTTTCACTCTACAGGTAAGCCAATTTCAAGACGCCAGAGCTCACCACTCGCAAGGATTTATTGAGGTAATGATTGGATCAACATAAGAACATCTTACTTTTCTTCCAATCGAGAAACGATGCGGTGTAGCGTTTTATTTATAATAAATACAATTAATACTAAAATAATTTTTCATTTTTCCTATTTACACATCTATCTGACTGACACACATAAAAAAATAAAATAAGTATGAAAGGGTTGTAGCAAGTACCTACTTACCATTAAATAAACCATTAAAGCACAACACCAGTCCAATAATTGGCTGAGACACGCAAGGAAGAGTGACTTTATATCCATATAATTTTAAAAAAAGTCAAAACGGGGATAAATTATCGAAAGAAACTATTATATCCTTGAATTCGTCAATGTCCACAAAACTTTAGATGTCCACAAAACTTTATATGTCCACAAAACTTTAGATGTCCACAAAACTTTGAATGTCCACAGCACTTGAGTTTAACAGTAAAGGGTTTGATAACCCTGTTATTCAATGAAAGCAATAACTAACGAGTGCACTCATTAACACAGACAACGGTCGACGTCCATTTGATTCGAGAAATAAACATAAAATAAGCGCAAAGTGAGCGATTTGATAACATTCTAGCAGCAACAACATGTTCTTTGTATTAGTAATGAAACCGCAATAATGTGTTCTTTATTATATATTACGTTAAAGGATATGGGGGTATCTAGTTGGTACAATCTTAAGTACGTACGCCGTACGCCTCTCACAAACGTACGCAATAGGGTGGGTCATGCAAGATTTTTCGAAACATATCGTTGCTGGAAAGTCAAAAGGACTTAAGTGACACTTTGGTTAAAAATGAGTTAAATATGCAGTTATAATTTTTGTCGCTTCAGGTAACTCAGTGAGAGCATTGAGTTATCTTAATTAACTTTTTTTTTCATAATCCAACCAGGTACTAAAGACTGATGAATTTTATTGTAAAACAAAAAAAACTTAAAGTGCTCTGGTGTAAACTTCCCAAAATGGCGCTTCAGTCTTTTTGCCTTTCCGGCGACGATATATGATACCATTTGTTACCCGTGAAAAATCACGCGATATAACTTACCTTGTCAATAAAAAATATTAGTTGCTTTAATCCATTCATTTCAAATATAGAATACTGTCTTCTAAAATACGAGTATACCATAAGTAGGTACTTTATTAGGTAGGTAGGAATTGGAAACGATTATTTTTTTAAATTTGATTGTTTCATTTAACATTAGTTGTAAATTTTAAATGTTCTCATTCGCACGAACTCGAATAAAAAAAAACATTAGTTAATTTTTAAAAACCTTATTATCAACGTGGATAGCTGTTAACGGCGTTAACTGAAAAAAATCATGGTAGAGTGAAACAAATTCAGTTTCTTGACTAGATGATTCTAGAATGATGCAAATTTTACCAAATGGACGCATATGTCAACTACAAAATAAAAAAAATATTCGACTGCTGAAATAAAATGCTAATATATACGCTTACTTGTTATTCTTTCCGCTTGTGTAGATTTGAAAAGATTTTTCTAAATAATTTTCTTTACACAAACATCAGTTTCAATTTTTAAAATTCGCACTCGTACGTATGTACAAGGAGATTTTATTAGGATGCATTTTTTTAACTAGCGTGTCTTGATAGATATTTTTCGCAGAATTTCTCTTATTATCCCATATTCATGCCTTAATAAGTGTTCGAAAGTACTATAGAATTTTAAAATTTAAATTGAGATTATAATCTAAATAGACGTACAAAACTTATGAGACCCCTTGGATAATGATGTCCCAAAGAAACCTCGTACGATACATTGACGGCCCACCCTGATATGACATTATCTTTATATCAAAGAAATCGTCTGTGGTAATATACTAAGAAATTATACGTAAAAACAAAAGTAGGTGTTCTTGAAAAACCACATGTGTATCAAAAAAGTTTCTGGTAAATATCTTATCTATGCCAAAATTAGTACATGTAGTTTTTGTTAAAAGGTCACGAATCTCAATTGTGATATAGCTACATCAAGTTTAGACTCAATTTTGTAGAATAACTTTTTATGATTTGAGCTTTGATTTCCGAGTAAATCGAGTCCAAAGTTGCATTTGTTTTGGTCAAATTCAAAATATTTTAGTCGCTACGGGGTTACTATCAGCTGTTAATTATCTTTTAAATGTGTCGAAATAAAGATCCGTCTTAGAGTATTGTTACTCTAAGAGACCAGTACCAATAATTTCTTAACCCTAAGGTTACTCGAATAAAATGGAATTATTATTATTTACGCAAATCGGATGATACTACTGATATGTGAAAAATGAATGTGAGCCACTTCTTCAAACTTATCAAAAGTTTCTGTAATAGGGTCGTTTGTCATAAAACCGCTTAGTATTTATTTAAATTTAACAACCCTATTGCAATAAATGATCAATTCATAACTCGTTAAATAATCTTTTAACGTACATTATGCCAAGAGAATCGCAAACGTTGGCCAGACCCACTCGTATGATCCGCTGAAGAGATAAACCGATAGAAATGTTTTGTTGACGTGTCTGTGTGCCTGAAGTGAGGTCAATTTTATCCTTCTTCGCGTGAAGTTAATAGATACAAAATCCTCAACAAATAATTCATTTTAAATTGCCTGTTTGGAGCCAAAGAGTCAACAGGTCTCATGTAAATTGGTTAAGACAGTTTTCTACTAAATCGGTTTAGATATTCACACTTCTATTGATTTTTTGTCCAGGAAAGTTCCGTTGAAAAGTAACCCAAATAAGCCTCACTACTTCCTGGTGTGAGATTCTAGTTTCCAACGCTTTGACAATAGTTAGTACCGGCGCGGCTGAGAATTACTTCACTGAAATGTTTCCTCTGAAATACTAAAAAGTCATTTGACCCTTTAGTTTCCAGTTGTGTTCAATTTTAAAGCTCACGTATCTGTAGAATTGTATCTCTCCTGAATGTGTGTATAATTTTGGGGTGAGGAAAGGTCTCTTAACAAATTAGTTACTTAAGGTATAATGTAGCTAGAATATAACCACAAAATACATTTATGCTTTCGGTTATATTTTCAAATGTATATTTTAATCAGATTGTGTTTGTTAAATGAAGCCTTGCTGGATTGTGTGTACCTACTTATATAAAAAAGATCTGCTTTCTTGAAATTTGTTTATTTCAGGCCTAACAAAGGCACGGTTGTTTCGAAACCGGTCTGCGTGTTTGTTTTAATAGAATGATGTATGCAAATAACCTTTTTAAATTTTAATTTTAGTTGAATTACAAAGTTACAAATATCGATCAAAAATTGTTTATGGTAATCGTTTAAATTTTCTACAAAATTACACAATATTTTCCAAGTGAGTTAGCACAATTTTTAATTATTGAAAGAATATTCATTACCTCTTTCAGGATAGTTGAAAAAATCAAATAAGAATATTTTGGTCCTTCTTTCGCAAGGCTTTCAATTTTTTTTTAATAACATGATTTACTGTGATAATTAAAAAGCTTTAAGCTGAAAGAATATGTTTAAGATGTGTCTGTCTTAGAATTCCGGTAGAAGATTAACACCGTCCGTTCTAAAATAAGTAAGTGGATTAAATTTATATGGATTAAAATCATTATATTTTAGAATGAATTCCTACCAGAAAACAGTTTAAAAAATAGACACAACATTTTTTGGCGTTTTCGTATTTTTACTCATAAAAATATTTGGAAATGGAACTAGGTCAATGGAAACCATCCACTACCTACCTGAAAATCATACAAATAAATATCTAACAGTTGATTGACTGATTACTTGTCACGGTTATCATATATAAAATCTCTGTATATTATAATGGATGAGAATATTCCAGAATTCTTAATATCACGTCTATGCAAGCCGCAAAAGGCGGATTAGAAGTTCCCCACAGTCCATAACACTATTATGAGGCCGTAGCCATAAGAACCACTTTGGCTTGCGGAAAATTCAAAACAGCTTTTTGCTGGCGGCTTTCAGCGCCGTTTGATATATTAGGTAATTCGCGCATTCTCGTATTCCGCCAGCACAGGATACTCGCCCTTCCGCTCGGCTAATGACCAACCCGCACAAATAAAGGGCTTTGCTCTCTCCAGTGATACAAAAAATACTAGATTGTTTAGTTGGGTACCGAGTACGGCATAATGGTACCCTAACTAGTTTTACTACCCGGCTTTGCCCGACTATGAATATAATAATTTGCGAATTCTTCTTTCTCTCTGTAACTATTGTTGTATAATATGATTCAAACAATATGCCGTATTTTCTTACTGTTTGGTAGTTATTGGGATATTTCAAAATTCCATAGGTCGCAATTGAAACGACGTTGCGAGCTGAAAATAGTTTTATTCATAGAATTAATCATTTCTGCCAAAATATTCCCCGCAAAAAGATCTGTACAAATTTCATGACACCATAAATCATCATTCGTAAGTTATTTCTAAGATTTGTATTACTACTGTTACCAGAGTGAACATTGGAGCGATTGTCATTAAGGTACATGGTCGAATTTATAACATTGTATAAAATATTGTAGAGTTTTTTTGGGATCGAAATATTTCTTCGTTATAACCGTTATTTCGTAATAAACGTTTTCAAGTTAAACGATTTCCACTGCATTTTTAGTTTGTTGTTGGGTCAAATAAATTTATCAATATTCTGTTATTTGTACATTTCTTGGGATAAATTAAGGCTTTCAAGGATTTATGTCAATTGCGCTAGTATTAAATAACATGTGTGTTGTATTTTGGGGTATTAATTCGTGTCGCACTTCTATGTCATACTTATTGATCCAACACTTTCAGTGTTAATGAAAATGGTTTTTTTTACATTTAACGCGAATCCCGCGTAAGAGTCCCAGCGGTCCGGAGGCAGTGGCTATGGCATCCTCAATAGGGCTATGTTGTGAAGCTGGAGGGAATTGGGAGCAGAATGAAATGGACACAGGGAAGGTTGTAAAGAACCTGACTTTTCAGATTTGGTCAATTAACGCGGCTAAAGCCATTTTGAGCAATGTTTCGATTTAGAATGCGGTTCTATCACCAGGGCGATACGAAGGGGCTGCGAAAATATTACATAATAATATAAATTATTTTATATTCAACCAGTGACCTATGAATTCATAGTCGAGGATCTTAACCGCTCAAATACGGAGGTCATCAGAGAACTGCTCGAGAGATGGGCAATTCAAAGCTATACAAAACCCTGGTTTGAATTTCATGAAAAAAGCTCGAGAAAGCGCAACAGATGTCGCTGAAAACTCAATACCAAACAAAACTTTTGCTAAATAATGTAAAAATATAAAATGCCAAAGGAAGTTTCAAAGTATAAAAACAAATATTTATAAACTTGTTTTTACAGAAATAAATTTATGAATCATATCGACCATCTTTTACAAACGCCTCAGAACGTAAAAACATATATTTTGACGGGGTTATAAAGTACGTGTTAGTGGTTACGCCTACCGCATTACAGACGATTTCAGCGCTAACGCAGATGTATTGATGGTTGCACTCAAATTTATTTCAGGCGCAATAACACATTACACCATCCTCACGCAATAAATCCACCAAAACGACCATGTTTGTTTTAGATAACGCTTTTATTTGTATTATTTAGAATGAAATACAAGTTTTATCATTCAATTACGTAAGTACACATCACCCTAGAAATAAATATGGGAGAGGCGTTCCCAAAAAAAATTGAGGAGATTTTAAAACATATCTAATTCATTTCCATTTATTAACGTTCTTTCGTACATGTTCTATTAAATTGCAAAAAAATACGATAATCTTTGATTTACAGGTGGGTGAAATCAAAATGCTAAAAAACATAAGAATTCACTAAGTATTCTGTTGGATTTCAAAGTGATAATAGGCTTCTTGCCTTGGTGTTTTTCACCCAAGTTCCCTACCCATCCAACCATTTCGCTGCATCGGATTCCGTATTCAACAACACCGTGTTCGAAACAATTGACAATCAGACAGAAAAGTTTATCTGAAAAATCGTGTTTCTCGTTGGATTTTCGCTAGTTCTTCGGCTTGTTGTTTTGATCTCCAAATAATATAAAATAAATGTGGTGTATTTTTTTCGTTAATAATACAATTGTGTAAGAAGAGTTCAAGAATTTCCAACTTCAACTTCGTCGGTGAGCGAACCGTTTCCCATTTCTCCTACATTCCATAATTGTTCCACAAGCTACAATCTGATACTTCTATCAAGTAGTATAGTTTATCGTTTACAGTCCACTATTTTCCAAATTCATCTAAAGCTGAATACACATTCGGTGTTTTATCGCAGCTTCAGATCCAACATATTCTTCAAAACAATTTATGAATTGACTCTGACGATAGGCACACATCCGACATCTCTATCCGCCGACTCTCAAATGGGGACTGAGATAAAAACGGCCAAGGCGAAATGGCGGGATGATAAAAAGAATCGCATAAGACGTATAGGAGGGACACTGTAGCATTGAATGTCTCTATCCTACCGACTTTCTCTTGGGAATGCTCGGAACATACCATCTAGAAGTCAGAAGGGATGTGTACATTGCAACACCTTTCTTCAGATTGATTCGTGGATGGTCTGAAAACTCAGCTATCATGGAGAGCATTCATTTCTATGTTCCTGATGGTTATCTTCGCCATCGGCAGCATAGATTTTTTTATCTCCCGGCCTGCAGGACTAACTTGCCAATGGTCATGCCGGTGGGGAGGGCAATCTTGTTGTTGAATCGAATCGCTTCGGATGTCGATATATTTTGCATAAATGAAGCTTCGTTCAAACGACAAGCATTTCTGCTATTTGTGTAATTATTCCTTGGTTTTATTTTATTTTTTTTATACATCATCATCATTGTCTTATTTTTTACTGTCTATACTATATTATTTTAATTGATTGCTTTATTTTTATGAATATCATGTATTAATACACTTACTCGCTTTATTTAAAAACGCCTTGAAATACAAAAAATTGTAATGTTTTTAAAATAATAAATAACTGTTATAATAGCAATAAGTGTTAAAATAATAATTGTTTATATATAGCGGTAGATATTACAGCAATAAGTATTGCTGTCCTGTTTCGATATGCTGTTCAAACAACTGCAAATGTGAACATATGTACAAAGTAGGTACGTACAACATATGTGCTGAATACAATCTGCACCTAAATACCGATGATTAGTGTATAGAGTCCACGTTTACGATAATACTCGAGTACCTAACTTGTGCATGTGAGATAAGCTCTTTATAATTAATTAGTCATTGCAAAAATAAAATTTTATTCTAATCATGAATCAAAAATTTATGGCGCAATATCATTCAAAAACAACCAGCTAGTATTTATCACGATGATTTATATGGTACGTGTTTCAATGTGTTTGTGGTGTGAGAATGTACAGGTAATATATCAAAACCAAACGATTACAGCTTGATATGCTTATCTATTCCGACGGCCAAAAGAAAAACTAAAAATAAACCTTATCCCACTGTTAAAATATTTTCACTATGTTTTCTTCAGAGTGTTTTGTTTTTATGATACAAAGCACTTGAGGTGAAATATATAACTAAGCTATATAAATTTAGTACGGTTATATTTATTAAAGAGACACAAACAAGAAAAAAATGGTTAAACCTTTGAAAGTGATGGACGATTATTTTTAAGGTTTTGGCATATATTGACTATGATCAGTTTTTTTTCTTCGTCTAATGCCATCAGCCATCTAAAATGTATTCGCCATTAGGTAGAAGGCTTGACTCAAGCGACACAAGTTATCGCCGTCATCGACAGCATAGATTGTTTTATCTCCCGGCCTGCAGGACTAATTTGCCAATGGTCATGCCGGTGGGGAGGGCACTCTTGCTGTTGAATCGAATCGCTTCGGATATCGATTTTTTTGCATCAGCGAAACTGTCTTTAAACAGCAAGTTTTACTGCTGCTTGCTTAACTTATATTTACTATTTATCTATTCTGTTTAATGATTAAATAAAAACAATTTTTTAACTTTATTCCACTTTTTTTATTTTTTGACTGGACCGGTTTCAGCGTATAACGGCCATCTTCAGACTAGTACGGGTTGTTCTTCTCTTGAAGATGGCCGTTATAGGCTGAAACCGGTCCAGTCAAAAAATAAAAAAGTGAAATAAAGTTAAAATTTTGTTTTTATTTAATCATTAAAATGGAATTCCACCATGAATTGACAGTTACAAAATTAGAAATAAAATTCTGTTTAGTTATAAAATCTTGTCTTTTAATGTATATTATATGCAGTGTACTCTGTTTTTTTTTGTTTTTCGTTTACTCCATATATATTTTTCTACATATCTTTAATAACGCCTTAAAATTTTATTTTGTAATGTTATTAAAATAAAGAAATTGAATTGAATTGAGAGATTTTTTTAGCTTTTTGTCGCTTCAAGTAACTCAGTGAGAGCATTGAGTTACCTGAGTTAACTTTTTTTTTAAATCCAAACCAGGTACTGAAGACTTATGAATTCTATTGGAAAACAAACAAAAAACTTTGACTTTGCTCTGGTGTAAACTTCCCAAATGGCGCTTCAGCCCTTTTGCCTTTCCGGCGAATAAATTATGATTTATGAACAATGCAAAGCTTGGCGTAGGCACTGTACAGTTAAATGCTGGCAGGTACTAATGGTGAAAGCAAGCAATCGATTAGAATCGCTTCGTATATTGACACATCCACTATTCTGTTAGAGCTCTCGTTTTTCAGCAGAATTCTGAACCCAAGCGGTTCAGACAACCAATCAAAGAGGCACTAGAACCAATAAGGACCCTTTCATATTATTTTGAAAATTTAATTATTTATTTTTATACTAACGGACCATTGTCCAATTCTAAAAAAAATACATAACACGAAATGGGAAAAAAGAGCAACAGAGAAAAAACACCACATACACAATATTTGAAGCAATGACAAAAATAGGAATTGAACTTAAAGTAACAATGTATGGAGAGAGAGCGAATTCTTTTTACCCAACCTATACAAACTTACGATAAATCACTTTCTCCGGGTTTTTACGTCGTACACAATGAGAGAGAAAGAGACAGCAAAAATAATACACCGCTTTTATGTACTGTAAGGATGATCTTGGTCTCCCGCGTCTCCGGGGACTCCGCTCACATGTTTTATTATGCGACTAAACTGGACACAACTAAACGGGTTTTTAGGTTATATGCTATATTTTGTTTGTAACAATACTGTGAAAAAGTGGTTATACGAATTAACAAAAACATTATGTCGATATGTGCTATGAATGGATCTATAAATACCCTAGCCCTAGTCCTAGCCACGCCCAGGTCTGCCGAGTCCGGTAAAATCATCAAAAACTGACTACACTGCCTTGGATAGGTACCACTCTATGTACTCTAAGGAATTAAATATACAATTGAAAGAGTCAAAGCCTGAACAAGGTTTTAGAAGAGTTGTAAATAATGACAAAAATCATTTAGACTGTACGCAGTATAAATGTATATGCTCCTGTTGGAAGTGGATAGAACCAACAGCTGAAAGAAATGTAAAGAGGTTGTGGAAATAACAATTTATCAATGGCACCAATGGCTCGGATAGCTGGGGAGCCAAGTTGTGGAACCAGGAGACATCCCCAGGCCCCAGACGACATAACAATATCGGAATTTGTCCTACCGGAAAATATTGTTGTGTAATGATAAGGGACTTAGCCAGCAGAGTATTGAACCCGGGATGCCTGAATGGCAAACTGACACTTAAGACTACTCGACCAACAAACCGAACTCGACCAAATAACCAATCGAGAATTTATCTTAACAATCAAAGCTGAAAATTTATATTACAAAAACTATTAACATTGTACCAAAGCCTTGTAAAAGCGATAACATAAAGCAAAAAATTTAGTCCAAATTTTTCTAGAGAGTTCGTGCTTAAATTTATTTCAGGCTATGTGGATATATCAACATTTCCTTCGAGGCATCAACATTGGTTGTTTCTGCACCTAGGAAGTATCAAAAGCCTGTGTTGGCGGTCTCGCGTGAAATTATCCGGAATATAAATCCTATCCCAGAGACACCGTTCAGAAGTTTTTATGGGATAAGTAATAATGCAATATTCCTTCTAGAACTTATAATATGTATACTGCCCTTAGAAAATTAGGTAGACCTAAGCCTACGCCAGGCGTCTACACGTGCTAGCCAACAAATATGCCTATTAATAATTAGTGGTTCTTACGAAGTGATTGTTTTCTATCTTATATCTCTCATAAATCCTTATTATGTTTGACCACCCCCTATTATTATCATTAATTTCGGTAAATAAAATGTGAACTCACTTCCTAGATATAATATTACGAAGGCCTTTATTATCGCCTCTCATTAATAATGATTTGATCTCACATCGGTCTGCGTCATTATGAAATTAATCCAACACCGCGGTAATTAATGGCGCAGGAACTTTGGCAATGTGATTTCCTCTTGAAAGAGAGCTTAAATAACATCTTACATAACGTTGTGCAGGAACAGATTTGGAAAAATTGGGCCAGTTTTATTTTGAGAGAAAATATTTCATTTGTAGAATCTGATTGTGAATTAAAAATGATAAATATAAATGACATTCAATATATTTTCTTCCACCGTTGCCTTCTCATATCGGATGTTAGTTTTATCAGTCAAAGACATCCGCAGCAAAGCGGTAAGTTTCTTATCGTAATGTTCAAATCCCGGTGTTGGCAAATAAAAATGTAAATGGGTCAATTCACAAATACTATTTGATAAATTAATATATTGCATGTTACTACCTCGTCCCAAGGTGAAAGACACAATCTACCTATGTTTATTTTTATTTTGTCTTAGAATCGCCCTCGTTAGAAACCACGTACATAATCGAAAGGTGGCTTAAAATGGCTTTAGCTGTGTTTAGTAACCAGGTCTATTAGTGTCTGTTCAGCCAGTTACTTCCTAAGCGTCTTTTTCCCTTTCGTCTCCGCCTTCATCTACTCCTTTTCCCACAGTATTCAATCACAAAATATTTCCCAAATGGAGATTTCGGCAGTTGAGAAAATCCTGCAATTAAATTCATCTAGATCACGACAAAATATTTGACACATTTAAATTTTAGAGATTGTGTTAATTTTGAATCAATTTTTATGATATATGAATTAAAAAACCAACTAGATAGTTTGATGGGAGAGCTAGATATCCACAAAAGGCTATTAACTATCAACATTGAACATTGATGTTTATAAAATGAAGAACAACTTTTTACCATAATATTTTTCTGCCAAAATTATCTACAATGTTGGTATTGACAAACATAATATCAGAAAAGAATAAAGCCAACACACAAAATATCTCACTGTAAAAAGGGATGAAATCTTATAATGCTGTAATGATCGCGATGCGACCGACAGAATGCTCCTTGGGTAAGGCGCGTTTTTGTCCGGGGATGTAGAATAAAATATAATCATTTTCACTCGAATACTTTTTATTAGAAGAATTTATATAATAATAGTAATTAAACCTTCTGAACATGGCTCACTACCGCACGGGAGTGCGATGAGAATAAGAATGGGGTAGTGATAGTAGAGCGTAATGGTAGAGAGTGTTTTTACAGAAATGCTCTGCTTTTATACCTGTATGGTCAAACTTTAGGTATCAAAGTCCAAACATGTGGTCTATTGAATAATACATATTAAAAAGAATTTTAGAAAGCGATCTTACGATAGAATTCATGAGACAGAAAGACATTAAATGATGCAATTAAGAAATACAAAAGGACATTGGTCTGAATGCTTCGCGACATCGGTAAGTTACACATGGGTGCAACTGGTTGGGCCATTACAATACGCTGCTGGAAACCTTCAAAATTATTCCAATCAATAAATTGAAATTAGCATGAAAGAACTATTTTAAATACATGTAAATAAATATAATAAGTAATATATAAGTTCAAATATTATTAAATCCCAAATAAAATTAAATAATTAGATACTTTGTAAACTTTAGTGTACAAGTAACTAATATAAAATAAATAAAACTAAAAAAAATTGTCTGCCTACGACTTATTCTAAAATATTTAGGACATGTCGCTCGCCAAACTGAGAACTCGAACTTGGAGAAATTCGTGATCACCGGCAAAGTGGAAGGAGAAGCGGGAGAAGCAGAGGAAGCACCGATGCGTTGGACTGATCAAATACCCCAGGGATCCGGAACGTCGAGCCTCCGCGTGTCCGCAGCTTTACACGCAGCCGTGAAGAGTGGAGGAATCTGGTTCACCAGGGCAATTGAAGGATTGGTCAAAAAGAAAATATATGATTTGACGTGCAACAATTTGAACACAACGTGACGGTCTGCGTGGTCGAGTGGTTAAGCGCTCGACTACGAATCCAGAGGTCGCGGGTTTATGCCCGGCGCACGCAAATAAATTTGATTTAATTAAAATGTGTCATAACACATTTAATTGAAATGGTTTTAGCCGTGTTTGATGACCAGCTCTGAATAGCCAGATGCTTTCCAACCTTCCTCTTCTCCTCCTCACTACATTCAACCTCACAACATACCCCGATTGGGGATGCCATATTCTCACTGGCTCTAGATTGTTGGGAGCAGTAGGGACTCTTGTGCGGTATTCAATATAGAAAATAAGAAAATTATTCACTATCAATCGTTAGAGGCATTATCAATACATATATTGTGATTACGGTATTGTGTTTGTTCCGGCACTGATCGCATTGCAATAGCCTTGAAGATATGCTGATTACGAAAGGGGGAATATTTTTGACGTTAATTTAATGGCTATAAATAATCCAAATAAATCACTTACATTAAAATCGTTAACTAGGGTGGTTAAATACCTATACCTAAAACAAAAAATTATGGATTAACCACTGAGCAGATGATTCCCAGAAGTGTGATATTTACAGATTTGAAAGAAAACTGATGCGATATCAGTAATTACATTAAAAAAAAAAACCTTTCGACAGGTACCAGACAGCAGATAGCCCTATGGAATAAAATCTGTTCAATAAATATATTTTCAATATCAAACAAATAAACAACAACAACAATTATAGCGAAAGCAAAGAAAAACTGAAAAACTTCGGTCACACGGACACGCCCACGGGACACTTCCACGCGTTTGATATATTTTGACTTTTATTAGAGGACATAACATTATTTTATTGCGTCGTAAAAATTTTAATAAATTTTCTTGAGATAGGGTTATGTTTCTACTGCACATATTTACGTGAGTTTGTTTTCTTTTGTTGGATTTGTCTTAAATAATGTTAATGTGGTGAAGTTGGGTGCAGTTGCAAGGTTGTTTTATCTAAGTACCTACCTATTCAGTTTATGTGTTTAGCTTTAATGCAGTACGGAAGCGGATTTTTATGGTGGCTTTGCTGTTTATTTAATTTCTTACACTTCGTAGTAATAGTATGTAGTTACCGTAAAAATAATATTGAACATACTACTTCTTACTTTAGCATAACAAAAAGATTAGGATATTAATTTACCGAACATTACAAATCAAATATTTTATATTTCATTTTAATCTCAGAGCAATAATATGCAAGAGGGAGCGCTACTGTAGTCCATTTTTGTGAGTTTTGCCCGACTCGGCTAGACCCGGGCGTGGCGAGGACTAGGGCTAGGGTATTTATACATCCATTCATAGCACATGTCGACATAATGTTTTTTATTTATTCATATAACCATTTTTTCACAGTATTGTTACAAACAAAAATATAGCATATAACCTAAAAAAACCGTTGAGTTATGTCAATTTATGTCGCATATCAAAACGTGTGGGCGGAGTCAACGGAGACGCGGGACACGAAGAACATTCTTACAATACTTTAAAGCGGTGTGATAATTTGGGAATTTTTGTTGTCTCTTTCTTTCTCATGGTGTATGACGTAAAAACCCGGAGAAAGTGATTTATCCCAAATTTGTATAGGTCAGGTAAAAAGAATTAACTCTCTCTCCATAAATTGTTACTCTAAGATTTGAATACTACTTGCTACCCGTGAAAAATTATGGGATGTTTTTTGACTCGCCAATAAATAATATAAGTTGCTTTAATATACCCGTTTCATATTGTGTTATAATTTATGGTAAAATACATAAT
This sequence comes from Drusus annulatus, assembly GCA_022651775.1. Classification (NCBI taxonomy): domain Eukaryota; kingdom Metazoa; phylum Arthropoda; class Insecta; order Trichoptera; family Limnephilidae; genus Drusus; species Drusus annulatus. The sequence goes on along the minus strand of JAGWCC010000238.1, from coordinate 422,307 downwards.
AGGTAGGTACTTCATTATTTAAGTAGGGATTTGAAAAGATTATTTATTCTAAATTAATTACTTTAGCTAAAATCAGTTCAAAATTTGAAAAGTTCACACTTGAACGTATAGGTCTCACCACGAGAGTTGGTGCCGGCCAATACTCACACAGATGCATAGCTTACGTACAGCGTGTCGAACTGAATGAATAGGACACGCTTTAAGTGCATTTACAATATCAACATAAACACTCGCTGTCCCTTTTCCACTAGTGACAATAAGTAGGCGTAAACAATACAAAGGTCTCTTTCTTTATGACACATCGTAAATACATCGCCACTGGAGCGTATACCGATACACAATAAACCCAACGCTATGCATGTATTGTTTGTTTCAACTCTCGTTGCGCCAGCTATACTCAGTGGTAATGTTCTATAGTTAATATTTTTTTTACTAATTAACTATTTTAACTTGTGTGCGTTGCTTTCAGGAAATCGTACACAAATCTTGAATCGATTGATCTATTTCTACATCTTGAACTCCGGTTAAATCTATATTTAAAAAATTATCACAATTTTTTTGTTTGACAGTTCACTGAAAGCTGGGATTGCAAAATACAGCTCAGGTGGGTTCTTTTTTTAAAAAACACATAGTAGTTCAAACGTCATAAGCTTCGTTCAGACTGCGCGTGGCGACCACACGAGCCATTTCCAAATAGCAAGTTAATTAATAAATAGCATTTAAAAAACTCTATTTGAAAAAAAAATATTTTCATTTTTGAAAATATGATTGAATAGTTTTAAAAAAGGAAAACCTTGAAATCCTTATCGGCATTGCTCCTGTTTCCTTGTGTACATAATGACTCAGTAATTTAATTTGATGTAATCTATTATTTGTTCCGGAATGTTAGGAGGCTAGTGCAAACCCACACATGCCATAAAGTATACGAGTGTCCATACAAATACAAGTGAACCATTATAATGTTAAACAGTCAAATATTCGATAAAACAAATCAATGAAAACCAATAAAACCTTAATATCATTTATAGAATTTAATTGAGTGTTTATTTTATGTTAAGTTCAGAACTCAAGAATGACGCTAAACGTTACTTAGTAACATTCTAACACAATTACTACAAATGATTTATCTGCATATTTTCTATGGGTAGTCAATAAAATGTCTGAGGTTACGAGTGAATACAATTTTTTAACTGTAATCTTTTAAATTCTGTAAAAAACATACCAAAATGTGCAGTTTTAAAACCAGCAAAGGCATTTTTGAACGTTTTAACTAAAATTCCACTATTTCATAAAGAATTTAAAAGATTACCGTTTAAGAATTGTATTAACTGGAAACCTTAAACACTTTTCAAACTACCCGTACAGAATTAATATATTTAAAAAATGTTGTTTTGCTTGTACTAGAAAGCCAAAGAAGGTGTATTTTCGGGTACTGACTCTTAAGTAATAACTTATTAAAAATCTAATAATCATTACAAATAATTAATACTGTCGAATACTCGCTGGGCACAGACAGAAAATTTAACCATTGCTCTAGCGAAAGCCTACCATTTTGAATTGAAAAAATACTTAAAATTATAATAATATGCATGTTGAGTGATCAGAAGTAAATAGCCGGGTTCAAAATTGCCTCTTTTACTAAAAAAAACTGAGCAATCACCAAATTGCTCAGAGTTTGAAATTCCCCTTATCACCAAAGTAGCGAAGCGTAATTTTCACTTCGCTTCCCGCTGAGCGTAGAACGCAATCACAGTGCGTCTTTTGCGTAGTATTTCATTGGTCGTGTCATAACCATTACACAAATAAATTTAAAAAAACTGCGTGACGAAATGTGGAAAAAGCTGAGCAATTTTGTTTATTTACATTTTTACTTACAAACAAAATGTTGCCATAAGTAGTAGGTAGTTAATACTTTTGGTTTTTAAGCAATACAACGAATAACTTAGTCTTAATCATTGAGAAAACTTAATTAAGCTTTCATTCAAGTCTGTTTGGTGAAAGCGGTCGGCAAACTTTCACACTCATTTGTTTTCAAATCCCGATTGTTTATTCCTATTAAATATATATACATGGCCTGTTTATAAAAGAAAGGGTGAATTTTGAATTTTCGCGTGCTGTGTACATTCGATTATCGATTTTTTTGTTGTTGTTATGTTGCTCGTATGTAAATATTATTATATATTTACAATAATTATATATTTCTTATTATTTATTTATATTTTCAATAATTAGCACATACCATAAAGATGCACGACTACGAATCCAGAGGTCACGGGTTCAATTCCCGGCGTACGCAAATAAATTTCAATAAAATAATGTGTGTTATTTCACAGTTATTAATAAAAAATTATATATAGTATATTTGCGACACGTTCCGGAGTGGTAGATACCCTCAGTATTGCCGTGGCGAAAGACCACCAATCAAAATTGAAACGTCGCTTGAAATGGCTTTAGCCGCGTATTGTGATCAGATCTGAATAGCCAGGTAACTCCCAATCTTCCTCTTATCCATCATCTCTCATTCTCCACTTCTTTCAGTTCACAACAACTATGCCAATTAAAGATGCTATAGTCTTACTGGCTTCGAAAAAAAAATTAAACGATTAGTTTGATACTTTTCGACCCTCTTCTTTCCCATCCCATTCCCCTTCTCACTCCAACATTTCCAAAAATTGGTACGCCATGGCCTCTTGTGCGGTATAGATGCACGTTATTATTTGTATTTTCTTAAGCTGTTGCCTCTACGGTTTTAAAGTCTATGTAGTATGTTTATTTACTTCTTTATCGGATGAATAAAATAAATCGTGTAATTTTATCACCGAAACGCATGAAAAATTAGCGCACTTTCACTTTTGATTGACTGAAAGTTGAATGAGCCAGTTAACAATGGGAACGAACCACGATTGTTAAATAATTATAAATTCCGCCATAGCGCAATTCCATGTGAATTCACCATTTCTATATAAAAACGTGTAAATAGGAAGGAATGTCATCATGTGAAGGAGGCAGTGCGATGTTGAAAATGAACTTTTTCTGAACAAATATTTATATACCTACATATACATATTTTTAAATAGACTAACATTCCTGGGCTACGAATAATCAGAATTAAACTTCAAACACCTACTAGCATCGTGAGTTATTTATTTTACTGGGTTTTTACAGGTTGTTGACTTGTAAATGAGAATAGTTCAATCATAAAAACTCATTGAATTGTATAAACACAAAAAAACGTTATTTTGTGTAGGAAAACACAAAATTGTGCAGGAAAGAACTTAAATTCGTAATTATTAATTAGAAATCTAAAAATAAAAACATTAATAAAACGCCTTCATTTTTTTTCTCTGTAGATGTATTTATTTATTTTACTTTTTGGAAAAAAAGACAAACATCCCAGGTTACGAATTACCTGACAATATTTGAAAAACTCTCACTACCATCGTAATAAGCGGAAAATGTTGCTTGTGCAATGATGGAGGACTTAGCCAGCAGAGAAATTGAACCCACGACTCATGGTTGGAGATCGGACGCGTTTGTCCACTCAGCTACCGACCGGTCGAACGATATACATATTTACTTTTGAAACGTACAATACTTTTGTGGCTCTATGACTTTATAATTCGTTTTTAATGTGGCATTCAACATCATAACGCCCAGTGCTAACAGAGTACGAACGAATACCAACAAAAACAGGACCCAACGGCTAAAATTTCTATAAAATAACATGGTACTGTTATAATTTTACTTATTTTAATTAGAAACCTAAATGACATAACGTTCGTCACCCAACTATAATAATTGAAACACTCGTACAAAAAAAGCAATTACAAAATAACACTCGTTAATAACAATGTATCGGTGCAACGTTTCCTTTATATCTGTTTCATCACCACAAAAGTACATTGTGAATATAAGTATAATTTCTTATACAAACTCTACGTATAATGCAATGTGGCAAAACTGCAATTCATGCAATAAAGTTCGTGAAAAACAATAATTCAGTTTAGACAGGGGACGAAGATCGGAAAGAGGAAGGTTGGGCAGTACCTGGTTATTCAGATCTGATCACCAAACACGGTTAAAGCCATTTCCAGCAACGTTTCGACTCTGAATGGTGGTCTAGTTGAACCAGGGCGTTACTGAGAGTATCTGCAACTCCGTCTGTATCAGCCTTCCCGTCTGTCGCGAACGTACTTCTTAAGTATACAAACTCTGCCACTTATCAAACTAAGCAATGTTCGCATCAAGTAATTGATTCAGCGCATTTATTGATTTTAATTTACCAGCCATATGCTTCACTGCCCAGCTGGAGAAAGTCACAGATAATATTTATATTGGACAATAAAGGTATCGAAAAATAATTTTATAATTATTTTGCCACGTTGGTAGTAGAGTATATACTTGGAGTAAGAATATATATATGGAGAGAGAGCTAATTTGTTTTACCCAACCTATACAAATTTGCGATAAATCACTTTCTCCGGGGTTTTACGTCGTACAACATGAGAGAGAAAGAGACAGCAAAAATATCGCACCGCTTTAAAGTATTGTAAGGATGTTTTCCGACTCCCACACTTCTGCGACTCCGCCTATTTTTTTTGCGACGTTACTCTGCGGTTTTTGAGGTTATATTGAGGATTATTGTTGTTGGTTACAATACTGTTAAAAAGTGGTTACACAAATAAACAAAACATCATGTCGATATGTGCTATTAATGCATGTAAAATCAAATCCAAAAAGGGTATTCAAAAGGATTACTTTTCATAGGTATTTCCGTAGTTTTATATATTTTTGACAGCGCGTTGGGATAATCGTATTAAAAAATATATAAATACATTATATTAACTATAAATTTCCATTATTATTTAAGCAAACGTTATGTTATTCGTTTTGTAAGATTTTCTGACTCTATAAATCATTTAATAGTACATATTCGTAAAAAGCATTTACTTTGTGGCTTGCCATATTTATAAATAAAACACATAAATTTTGTTTATAACCACTTTATTATTTAATATAACGTTTACCGTTATCGTCTACGGTTTCCAAAGTACCCTTTCATCGTCATTTTAATATTGTCCTGACGATGAAAGGGTACTTTCGAAACCGGTAGACGTTGTATTAAATAATAAAGTGGTTATAAACAAAATTTATGTGTTTTATTTACATTTAATAGTATTTTCGATATCGTTTTTTTTATGCGAACGCTTTTTGAGGTTATGTCCTATATTTATGTTGATAAAAATACAGTGAAAAAGTGGTTATAAAAATTAAAAAAAACATTATGTCGACATTTGCTATGAATGCATGTATAAATACATCCAAAATCAGTTTATCACATCACTTTTCACAGGTATTTCCGTAGTTTTATATATTTTTGACAGCGCGTTAGAATAATCGTATTAATAAGTATATAAATACATTACTGCAACTCATAAACTTTCATTATTATTTAAGCAATTATCAACACGTTTGTAAAAAAGGTGTGTCTGTGAAATCCTTAGCCACGTACGTTCAGAGTAGTCAGGCGAAATTAATAAAAACTGACTACACTGCCTTGGATTGGTACTTCTCGATGTTCTCTAAGGGTGTATACGAAATTATCCTTCGACACCGGTGCATAACCGGGACACACACAAAATGCGCGCCCAGCATTTGTACACGGTTGACACTTGCCACATGAGAACGGGTCGTTTCTACTAATTTAATTTTTATGGGTTATTTCAATAAGCGGTGCAAAGAGTTTAATAACACAAATGCGATGACAGCCCTCTTCAATGGAGTGATCAGAAGCAAGTTGGAGTATGCTAGCACTGTCTGGTCTCCACATCAAACCAAATACATAAATATGTTGGAACAGATTCAAAAAAAATTCCTCAGGTATGTGTACATGCGTTCGCACGGAACATACCCTATGTTCATGCATCACATGGAACTACTCGAGGAGACACATTATCAAAGCTTAGAGGCTAGGCGCAATGCTGGTCTTATGAAAATATGCTTTAAAATTATAAATCACTTAATCGACTGTCCATACATCTTGGCATGCTACTGCTTATTCGTACCAGAAAAATACTGTCGCAGCAGAAATCATGCAATGTTCAGAATACCCTATGGTCGGACAGATGTTTTGGCTCAGCATAGCATGACAAGAGGTATAATTCTGTTAATTACATCATCTATATATTTTGATATATTTTCAGATAACTTACAAAAGTTCAAAAAACTTGTTAATTTAAAAATGTTATAATTTGAAATTGCTTACTTGTTGTTCCATTGTACTGTTATTGGGTTTATATCTGTTGTACAACAAAAAAAATAATAAAAAATAAAAATAAAAATCAAAATAAAAATAAAAAATAAAAAATAAAAAATAAAAATAAAAATAAATAAAATAATATTTCATATGTGTATATGCGGGCATTTCAGAATGATCCATACGATGAGCATCGCCCTGCTGAAAGACAACCAATCAGAATAGAAGCGTCGCTTGAAATGGATTAAGACGTGCTTGGCGACCAGATCTTCTTTGACGACCTCCGTTGTCAAGCGGTAAAGATTCTTGAATACGAATCCGGAAGTCGCGGTTTGTTAAAATTAAAGTAATTCGTATTATTTTACTTTTAATTAGAATAAAAAATACGGCATATTCCTGATTGGTAGATACTCCCAGTGTTACCCTGGTGAAAGACCATAAATTCAGAATAGAAACGTTGCATGCAATGGATTTAGTCGTATTTGGTGACCAGATCTAAATAGTCAGGTACTTCCCAACCTATCTCCTTCTCTTCCCCACTACCTTCAGCCTCGTTGGAGATGCCATAGTCCCACTGGCTCCGAGCAATTGGAAGCAATTAAGACTCTTGTGCGATATTCACATAAAACATTAACAAAAATATGTTCAAGTTATATTCATAAAAAATGATGAAGTCTCGGTCTTAGGGTTAATTAAAGTTCCTGGCCTTAAGAAACCAAATATATAGGATTTTGGAGAATTCATTCTCATTTCACTAGCCTGTCTGGGGCCTAGGAGTCGAAATGTGTTATCTAAACTGGTGACAAAAGTTTTTTTTCAAATCGGTATAGATTAATCATACTTCAAAGGATTATCCGTCAGTGGTTGTACCTTATTGAAGGTATATTACTTTATTTAATATAACATTATACCAACCGGTTTCAGCACCGTACTACATATTATAATAAACACTTTATGAGCACAAGATATGAATGATGACAAGATGAAGCAAAGAAATGAATGATGATACAATAAACAGATCCTTTCTAGGCAAAAGGGACGCAAAATGAAAACATGTAAAGATACGAAGGGTGCTTTTTATTATAAAATTAGTCGGTCTCTGTATGGTCAACACTGTTATTTTATTACCCTCATAAAATTTAAATTGCAAGGTTAATCGTAGGACATAATCATTTAAAGAGCATTACTTAAAAGAAAAATCGCAATTGCAGATCTCATGTAGATCACAGAATATCGACGCTGGAAAGGTAAAAAGGCTGAAGCGCCATTTTGGGAAGTTAACACCAGAGCACTTCAAAGATTTTTATTTTTTTTACAATTAAGTCTTCAGTACCTAGTTGGATTTAAAAAAGAATAACTCAGGTAACAGAATGCTCACTTTGAGTTACCTGAAGCGACAAAAAGCCAAAAAAGTACCAAACTTGTGTCGCTTGAGTCAAGCCTTCTCCCAAATGGTACATATTAACATATTTTAGATGGCTGAAGGGTCACAAAAGTCTTCAGAATCAAAATCAAACAGCATATTATATATATATATATATACATACCTTCTATGTACCTAACAGATCCACTCGATCCAAAATTATTTTTAAATGTAACAATAATATCAGGACTGACTCATTTAAATACTCGCTTGTACCTAGATTGCATACAGTGAGTAATTCTATCGCTGAAATAGTAGATATATTCAACTGCACTGAATCTAGTTACAAGAAGGCTATAATAGAATACCTCTTTCAAAAGTACTGGTGTTAATTTGCATTATAATATTTATATCAACTTAATTATGTTTTTGGGTGCTAATCATTGTTATTTTTTATGTCACTATTATTTTATGTTTTATATCAAATGTTATGTAAAAGCCCATGAGGGCGTTTATAATTAAATAAATAAATATTTGACTCATTTTTGACAAAAGTGTCTCTTAAGTTCTTTTGCCTTTCCAGCGACGATGTAATGTCCACAGGTCGTGTGTTTAATAGCCCCCTTTACTAACGGCCAGATTTATGTTAAAGTTTTGCGCAAAATATAATTCAATCAAAGGTTCCAGCAATAAATCGCAAAAAAAATCTTAAATTAACATCTGCCAACCATACACAAATATATTTTTTATCAATTACCAATAAGTAAAACAACAAAAAATAAATCTTACCAATTACTATACGCTTTGAAATAAAAACGTAAATAACTTTGTTTGATGATTTGTTCGATACTCAAATATGTGTGATACGTACGTAGGTACTTCACTCCATTGATTTTTCTAATCGCCAGAAAAACACCTTACTTATTTTAGATTACCTCGCGTTTTTGATGTCTCATATAAACGTCATTTCAGAGGCATTCCATCCAAATAATACCCGATTGAAGGTCGATTGCAGGACATGCAATGAGATTGTATCAATTAATAAGTACTCGTACATGTCGGTGTATGCACGCCAGATGGATATAGGAAGTTACATTTAAAAAAATATTTTAATGGCGAGAGGCTTTTTGTTGTTCGTATTATAATGATAGTGTCCGCTCTGTCACCTTGGAGAGGCCTTGGCTGAGAGCAACGGACGAATGGGGACATTTGTATTGATTTTAATGCACATTCTCTTTGTGAAGATGTAAAAACAGGTGTAAAAAATCGGTATTGTTCAAAAAAGACGAAAAAAATATGTGTTACATATATTATCAACGGACAACACAGGAAAATTTCCAAGAACTAAATACATAATCAGACGACCTGCGTGGTCGAGCGGTAAAGATCCTTGGCTGCGGATTAAGAGGTCGCGAGTTCGAAACCCGGTGGACGTAATTGAATTTTGTTTTAATTTGTGTTATTTTACTTTTAATTATAAAACAATATATGGTACATTTAGCGCACGTGTCATCTCCAATTGGAGAATGTTTTAAGGCTGGAGGAAAAGGGAAAGTTAAGGAATAGGGAAAAGGCTGGCTGTTCAGATCTGGTTACCAAACACGGCTAAAGGTATTTCATGAAACGTTTCTATTCTGAGTGCTGGTCTTTCACTAGGGTGATACTGGAGTATATACCTTTCTGAAACAAACCGTCATTATCAGTGGAATTCTATGTAAAAAAAAATATATTTTAAGTAACTTATTTTGACATGGTATTTATTTTGTGCGCGAAATTTACACAAAAGTGATATGATTAGGACCCGTATTTTCCTCGCAAAACAGGGCCCCTCGTCTTTATTTTATTTTTAATTTAAAAAATCAGACAAAATACTTTTTTTAGATATATTCAGTAGGTACTTACATGCTTCTTAAGAAAGACTCCTAAACATGATATACTGTTATAAAAAAGTGTTTAGGTGTATTATTTTTTTATATTTAAAAATGAAGAAAAAAATCTCAAAAAATGAGACACTGTTTTTTGACAAGAAACCGGGTCCTGGTTAAAATTGACACTAAAGGAAGTGAGATATGTATGCGTTCGCCGTATCTGTACACAAACCACCACACACCCATACAATATGTAATGTGAAACTTGGCTGTGGGCGGAAGAGTCGGTGTCTTCCTCGGAAGCGGACACCCCTCAGGGTTGCAGTTAGTCGAGCGAATACACCGCCTTAATGAGGCCTTCCCGCGGTAATAGTATCATTGCTCAGTTACTTTTAGCATCTGCTTATTTCTTTGATATCAGAAGATCTTATCAGATAGATAATGCAATTATTTACGGTGCTTTGTGAGGTTTTCGAAGAAATTTTCACTTAAAGAGAAGTTCAGATGGGTGGAGTATGAAATATTGTACAAAGCATTTCACAATGGACGGTTTCACTAGCGACCAAATTATTGCATCCAATATTACGATGTGAATGATGCAATCGATGACCTAAGTTATAACTAGAAAAAAATGAAAATACATCCTAACATAAATCCATTTTTCCAACGATTTTCGTGTTTTGATTTTTAATTTATACTCGCTGAATACTTTGTAATTTATATTCAACATCTTAACATGACCGTCAAATATCGAACAAAACTATTTGGTGATTTAAAAAAATCTTTCAGTATCTATATTAATTATTTTCAACATAAGTTTTTAACGAATCAAGCTTTGAAAATATCTTAAAAAGAGGAGATAAAAATAAGAAAACTTTACTTTATTTTTTATTTAGTTAGATTCGGGAGAAATGCAAGTTACGCACGAAAAAAAGTTCTTTAAACTACTAGCTCTACTACCTGGCATCACCAGAGACGTAGATCGGAATATTTATTAAAAAGGTGTCTCGCCCTTTTTTATAGTTAATAAAGCTCCAGAACTTGGATATTGTTGAAAATAGTTGAATAGACCTTGAAATTCTAAACAGAACATGCTGTCATTTAACAAACTCGTATTTTTTTTTTGACAAATTGACAACATTTTTTAATACAGTGTGACTCTTATTTGTATGTACCAATATACTTTATAGGATGTGTGGAATTGCACAAATCTCCCCACATTTCGGAATAAAGAATTTAATTTCATATAAAATATTGATTATAACCAGATATCGAGAGATTTACGACAGAAAATATTTTCTGTGCTGTATTTACTTTAAAAAGTCAGTTTTACTCAGTTTACTGAGAAGTTCTCGGTGAGAACTGAGCTTCAGGGAAAATTGTATTTTATTCTATTATTTCACTGTGTGGTTTGCATTACAATATTTTTTACTGATACCAAAATGAATCATAGATTCACTTTCCCTTTATTGACTTCGCTGCAGGAAACAACGCGATTGTATAAATATTTTACGTAGTGAAAAGAATTCAATAAAAAATCACATAAATATATGGAATAACAAAATATTTACTTTCAACTTCTTTTGAAATGCTTTTTTTATCTTCTAGGGAAGGTAAAAACTATAAACTAGTGGATTTTCTGTAAATTAATAGAAACAATGATTTTCATGCATTATTATTATATTATACGATATTGAGATAAGAATTCGTTGAATAATGGATATTGTATTGTACGGACAGATCTTATATAGTCTATCATATACGGACATATATATTTCAAATCTTAGAGAATATATATATTTAAATATATACATATAAATATTCTCTAAGATTTGGAATCCACTGTCCGTACTGATAGACTATCTACCTCAATGCAAATATCCATTATTCAACGAAGCTTTATGCCACTAAGCTATTTTTATATATATATATATATATATATATATATATAAATATATAATTAAATATTTATATATATATATATGGTGACATAAAGCTTCAAATCATGTTCCATCCGGTTGTCGAGAGACAAATGATTAATATCGGTCCAGCAATGATTATCACGGACTCCAGAAAAGTAAAGTCATCCGCCAATATTTTAGTGTCATATTTTAACACATGTATCTGTGGGTATTTGTTACTTATTCAGACGTACCCATAGACTTAACCCTTCAATTGTCGGTTAAGGTTAAGAACAAGTAAGTTAAGGTATCGTAATGTAATCGATTGTTAAAAAGATTAAAAAACCAACAAATCTAAGGCCCATGGCGTCATATTTACTGCCCGGGACGCCACTGCAGACGAGATTAACGTGACGTCATTAAATGCTAATTTCCATGGCGCAACTAACATGTCGCATAATTAGAGTTGACCCGTACAACACACACTTGTTATTGTGTCTGTTGGTGCATATGTATACACTTCCGACTGTGTGGTCCTTGTGAGAAACAGCATATTTATATTATATATCGACATTGTTTAATTAACAGGTGGCCGAAGGAGGTACTAATGGACTAATTAAATTTAAATCATTTTAAATACACAAAATCTGTAATAGCGACGCCACCGGCAAAATTAACCGTGTCAATCTGTAACTGGACTATTTTTAAGAGATTTGAAAAAATTCCAACGCGTCATTTTTTTTACCCTGAAGATGTACCTACTTTAAAAATATATTAAAATTACATAAGAGTAATATTGTAAAAAATATATAACAATTCCTCCTTAAATTACGACAAAAGTTACGGCACACCACTGATAGCACTGGTGAGAATTCAATATCTAGTATTTCCTACATTGATTTAATGATCAATAAACATGTAAAGTAAGAGTAAGAATTTCATACATCGTCATCTTCACAGCCTCCCACCTGGTGGTACGGTCCATCCCCAAGAAAGCTGTCAGCACTGCTGGTCCTGGTTCTTCCGCCGGCGATCCTGCGTCCGTCCAGCACGAGAGATAACTCATCTAAGTATCTCAAGGTCATCTTGAATGCCGAGATGGACGATGAGATGATTTTGTGGTGAAAAATGAATTGTTTAAGATGATTTTTTTTTATTGGGGTATTGTTCACATTTTAATCAAACCACTTTTTGTTTATAAATTGGATGAAACACTTTTGTTAATCACTGTTTTTATTTATTTCTAGTTATGTATTATAATGCCTATAAAAAACCTATAAGAATAAATAAATATATTTGTTAAAACGGCATTTTTATTTGGTTAGATTTGACTAATATATTAGGTTTTTTTTAAATTGTATATCAATTATTTTTTTTATTTTTTTTTAGAACGTGGAATACATTATAAAGTCCTTTTATTTTATTTTTTGGCTATAAATACTGTTTTTGGGTTTAATAAACTTTTTTTTCGAATTCGGTTATCAATTTGACTAGCAATTTATTTATTTTTTACAGTGAATACCGCACAAGAGTCCCAACTGTTCCCAACCGTCTAGAGCCAGTTAGGCTATTGCATCCCCAATTGGGGTATCTTGTGAGGCTGAAGGTAGTGAGAAAGAGATGGGGAAGAGGAAGGTTGGAAAGTACCTGGCCATTCAGATCTGGTCACCAAACACGACTAAAGCCATTTCAAGCAACGTTTCGATTCTGAATGGTGGTCTTTCACCAGGGCGATACTTGGAATATCTACCACTTTGGAACGTGCCACAAATATACTATATATTATTTTATATGAATTAAAATGACACTTTTAATTAATTTAATAAATTACGTAGTACTCTGTATTCGTAGTCGAGCGTCTTACCAATCGACCACGTCGTTGTTATTAAAGGTGGATCACTTACAAACCTGTTAGGGGTATTCTGTTGTACTAGATACACTTTCGTATTTATTTGAATTTTGTATTATTATTTACTATTGTTGTTGCATGAAATGACATGTCCTCCTTACCATCTCCACTACCTCCAGCCTCACAACATTCCCCAAATTAGGATTGCCACAGTCCGATTGACCCCAGAAAGTTGAGACCCTTGTGTGATATCACATAATTTTGTAAAATAAACACAACACACGTAATTTTTTTTTATTTTTTTTTTATTTATAGTTTTTGTGTTCAATTTGTAGAACTCCAGTTAAATTTTTTTATATAATTCAATTTTATTATTATTGAGTTCTGCTATTTTAAGTTTTTTTTTTTTATTTTTTGTGGCAGCTGTTTCGGCGTTTAAGGCCATTTTCAAACTGTTGAAACTGCTGCATTGACAGTTTGACAATGGCCTTAAACGCCGAAACAGCTGTCACTAAAAACAAAAATAAAAAAAAACTTAAAATAGCAGAACTCAATTATGATAATATTAAATTTAATTCAATTGAATTATAAAAAATAAAAAAACAATACACGTACTAAGTATTTTAATATAATATGATTTTACATCGACAGATTTTTTAAATTGGCTTAATTTCGGACTGATGTCTGGATTACTGGTTTAATAATAAAATAATTGATAACACGCATGCCTGGAGACTGCAATCTGTTGTTCAATCGAAAACCCACACTACGACACTAACTCGAACGAAGTGATGTGAAAATTATATAAATTTTTACACATGCCCAACGAATGGGCCCATTTAGGTAACTTATTGCTTACAAATTATAACGTTTTCCTCGTCTTCCGAAATACTAAATGACTAAATACGGCTTAATCTACTTTGTGATTTTCGTAATTAACTGGAAATGAGTTTTCACGTTACTAAATTGACCTAAATGAAGTATTTCATTTTTTAAATGCTACACTGGCTACGGGCACTTGGAACTCTTGTACGGTTTTCATGTTTTAAAAAAGATTTTACACTGGCTACGGACAGTTAGGACTCTTTTACGGTATTCATATTTTAAAAAGAAAAAGCTACACTGGCTACGGGCACTTGGAACTCCTGTACGGTATTCATATTTTTAAAAGAAGAACTACACTGGCTACGGGCACTTGGAACTCTTGTACGGCATTCATATTTTTAAAAGAAGAAGCTACACTGGCTACGGGCACTTGGAACTCTTGTACGGTTTTCATGTTTTAAAAAAGATGCTACACTGGATACGGACAGATAGGACTCTTTTACGGTATTCATATTTTTAAAAGAAGAACTACACTGGCTACGGGCACTTGGAACTCTTGTACGGCATTCATAGTTTTAAAAGAAGAAGCTACACTGGCTACGGGCACTTGGAACTCTTGTACGGTATTCATATGTTTTAAAAAAGATGCTACACTGGATACGGACAGATAGGACTCTTTTACGGTATTCAAATTTTGAAAAAAAGAAGGTACACTGGTTACGGGCAGTTGGAACTCTTGTACGGCATTCATATTTTTAAAAGAAGAACTACACTGGCTACGGGCACTTGGAACTCTTGTACGGCATTCATATTTTTAAAAGAAGAAGCTACACTGGCTACGGGCACTTGGATCTCTTGTACGGTATTCATATGTTAAAAAAAAGATGCTACACTGGCTACGGACAGTTAGGACTCTTTTACGGTATTCATATTTTTAAAAGAAGAACTACACTGGCTACGGGCACTTGGAACTCTTGTACGGCATTCATATTTTTAAAAGAAGAAGCTACACTGGCTACGGGCACTTGGAACTCTTGTACGGTTTTCATGTTTTAAAAAAGATGCTACACTGGATACGGACAGATAGGACTCTTTTACGGTATTCATATTTTTAAAAGAAGAACTACACTGGCTACGGGCACTTGGAACTCTTGTACGGCATTCATATTTTTAAAAGAAGAAGCTACACTGGCTACGGGCACTTGGAACTCTTGTACGGTATTCATATGTTTTAAAAAAGATGCTACACTGGGTACGGACAGATAGGACTCTTTTACGGTATTCAAATTTTGAAAAAAAGAAGGTACACTGGTTACGGGCAGTTGGAACTCTTGTACGGCATTCATATTTTTAAAAGAAGAAGCTACACTGGCTACGGGCACTTGGAACTCTTGTACGGCATTCATATTTTTAAAAGAAGAAGCTACACTGGCTACGGGCACTTGGATCTCTTGTACGGTATTCATATGTTAAAAAAAAGATGCTACACTGGCTACGGACAGTTAGGACTCTTTTACGGTATTCATATTTTTAAAAGAAGAACTACACTGGCTACGGGCACTTGGAACTCTTGTACGGCATTCATATTTTTAAAAGAAGAAGCTACACTGGCTACGGGCACTTGGATCTCTTGTACGGTATTCATATGTTAAAAAAAAAGATGCTACACTGGCTACGGACAGTTAGGACTCTTTACGGTATTCATATTTTTAAAAGAAGAACTACACTGGCTACGGGCACTTGGAACTCTTGTACGGCATTCATATTTTTAAAAGAAGAAGCTACACTGGCTACGGGCACTTGGAACTCTTGTACGGTATTCATATGTTTTAAAAAAGATGCTACACTGGCTACGGACAGATGGGACTCTTTTACGGTATTCAAATTTTGAAAAGAAGAAGCTACACTGGTTACGGGCAATTGAGACTCTTGTACGGTTTTTATATTTTAATAAGCCAGTCACAAACCAAATGAATCCCTAAATTAGTATTCGTAAATTTTATCAAACAATGTATGATTTCCAACACTGGCGAAATGCACAATGCGAAATAAATCTAAAACTAAATTTCATTTACTTATTTGCAAGATCGTAATATATGAGTATTACACCTGCAAAACTAAAAGGCATTATCGAATCAAACAGAGAAATAAATGTATGAATGAATTCACTTAACCAGGAAAATCAGACTGAATCAATTCACTACCCTAGGAATGAATGTAGACTGGATAGACCACAGCACAACTGTCTTGACACATAATTCTAGCTTCTTATATTGTCCCAAATACTCTCCTGTTATACCGGCTTTTGAGATGACCCGACTCAAGTATTTGATTCACTCGACGATGCCATGTCTTTCTCGGGTGTCCCCGGCTTCTTTTTCCATCCGCACGTGGACTCTTTTCGAGTTATTATACTGAATGTATTCAGTTATTATTATAATCATTAAGTCTAGCGTATCTGGACGTTGGAAATCTTGTTTTATAACCTAACGATGGGAAATTTTCAGATGGCTGTCAAAGCCGAGGTGAATTATTTCTGACGGAGAGCGTGATAATTATTACAGACTTTCACTTGTTTTGCAAGCAATCTGCATATTATTATACATTTTCACGGTAAGTACTTAGCCTCGGAGGCAGCGGGGAAAGATCTGCGTCGATACCTCTCAAACTAGGGGGCCACTTGATCTATGTTTTTTTTTTATTACATTACATAACATTCTTAATATTATACACATAGAGTAATTCAAAACGTATTGTGAAATATACCTGGTGTAGATGTTTACTCACTTACTGGGAGTTAAGGGAAAAATAGAGGGTCGGTTTTTGGCTATTTTATCACAGCTCTGGGACTCTGGAAATAAACAACAGCTCACGTCGACTGAATCTGATTAATTTAAGCGTGCTCGAGAACGTCAACAAATAATTTGATAAAACGTTGATAAAACCTTTATCGATATGTTTGTGCTAAGGGCCCTGGAGTAATTCAATAACATTTACACGTGTAACATTAAGTTTGTGCTTATTGTTTTAATGTGTACTTGACTTGGAGCAAATTGTGTTTAAATGCTACGTTGTAGCGGCGGAATTTCGATGCCGTAAGGAAAACTTGCGTGCTAAAGAAACTATTCCGTCTGCATTTTCCGAGTCAACGTTACTATTATTTAGAGAACCTAATCATGTCCATAAAGACATATGCATCATTGAAATTTCCATATAACTCTCAGTAGATACGAGTTGGCACAATACTAGCTAATAATGAAAAAAAAATTGTTGACTAAAATATTTTGAAACTTTGGGGGTGACTCTAATTTTATTTCAGATATCTTGGAACTTAATCTGAAGAAGTTTGAGAAGCGTAGATCTGTATGGTATGTGTTTTGATGGGCAAGGAATTCGTTCATCTTTTGTAACGCTTTTTTTCTAGCCGTAACGAAAATAGTTTGACCTTATGCCTTACCAGAATAACCTTAAATAAATTAATAAATAAATAATCTAAGAAAGTACTAGAACGGAACAATGTTTTAGAGCCAGCACTACCATCAATTATAAATGTTACAAAAGAAAAGTTTTGTAGGCAACTGTAATTTGATAAGGCTGTGTTTCGTAGAGAATGATTACCGGCTCGAAATGAAATAGAGTCGACTGAGAAACTCGTAAAATTGAAAAAAAATAATGCATGTCTCGTGGACTTTATTGAAATTCATCTCGCCACATTAATTTCAATTGCATTCATTTCTAGTAACCTATTTATGGACGTCTGATAGAGGCCTGGTTCTGCTCAATAGAACACCAGCGTTGTGAATATTACAAAAAAGTGAAAATGTAGTAGAGTAATCATCAATCTTGTTTTGTTTTCTGCAGTTTCATTATTTTTTATATTAATTCCACACAATAGGCCTAAAGATTTCTGTCAGACCGTATTTCATCTCTGAGGATGCTGTGCGATGGATCTTTTCTAATGGCACTAGTTCTTCAAAGCACCTTCCATTAAAATACCGGTAAAACAAACACCGTGTTTTTACCTAACGTCTATGTTTTAAAGACTGCAGTCCGTCTGATAAGATACGGGTATTTTTTTTAGTTACGACGCTGTCTAGTTGCAAGCGATACTTTCGCTAAATATCATGAATATATATATATATATATATATATATATATATATATATATATATATATATATATATATATATATATATATATATATATATATATATATATATAATGTAACCATATTTTATTTTATTATTTTTGTCAACTTTTTGTTTCTTACATTTTTTTAGATTACCTACCTCACTAGGTTATTAGAACCTGTTCTAAGGTAGGGGACAGCGAGTGCATGTAAATATAGATCACGTAAAAGCAAAACTTATGTACATATTAAAGTGTATATATACATAAATACGGATTTAAGAGAAAAAAATGTTCAAGTTCTAAGAAACATTACACACATTTGTATGAATAGATATAGAGCATTTTTTTAAATCAAAGACAATGTAAGTAAAGGATAGAATTTTAATAAAAAGTAAAACATATATACTGCTTAAATATACATAAAATGTATACAGTGTGATGCTTATAAATTTAGCCAAAGCTAAAGCATGGCAGAAAACAACTGCACTCAGTGTACGAATCGAATACGAACTTGCACTGGTTTCTTACGCGAGGCGATCATATAACTCAGTCTCTTTCTCGCAAAGGAAGCTTTCACACATATAATAATGTGTATCGGTACAAAATAAATTGATAACGTGCCAAGATTTTTTAAAAAATAACTCGTAGAGGAGTCAGATGGGTTTTCCGTATTCAGCTCTTTTGAATATGAAACGTTATTGAAAGATTCTTCAGTACAGTTGTTCTACTTTTCCTCTACAGTTCAATGATCAACATCTTTACACCTGTACATAAGAAATATTTTCTAGGCAACAGGTAAGATAGGGGCAATTAGACGGAGCCGTTTGTTCCCGAGAGTAATCAAAAACATCAATCGCGTTTTGTTTTTACAGTTTAATTGAGCTGGTTGTAATGAAAAGAAACTGACAAAGGTAACGAGTGTTATAATATCAAGCTATAAAGCTTCATTCACAAAAAGAGATTATCAACGCGAGACGATTTTTGTCACTTTCTTTTTTATGGTATCTAACAGTTTATGACTTCTGCGTAAACATTAATGAAACCCCAGGAGTTTTTTTATAACCAATTAGAAGTTACTACTCTGTTTCGCCCGAGTTTCTACGCTGTTTTCTTTAATTGAAGAAATTAAATAGATTAATCAAGCAATATGGCGTTGTGTCTTGTTTTTTATTAAAGTTAATTAGATATTTGAAAGTTGCATAGCACACGGTGGAGTATACTTGCGATGACCTTAAAATTCCAAAAATATATGCTAATTTTATAACAGCAGAGCTCACGGTTCGAGAGTTGTTAGTTATTCGTGCAGTCAGAATTCCGTTTTTAAGACATTATAATTATTTATTTGGTGGACATTTCAAAATTCTATAACATTTGAACACGGTAGACATTCGACACATGAGATCGGGTCGCTTCCACGACTCGTTCTTGTAATGATTTTTTAGTTCTGTGTTTCGTCCCTCTTACAACATGGGCTTCTTTCCCAAGACCCAGACCCAGGTTCACTCCTGCCTTTCCCCAAAAAGACCTTCCACACAGCATCCCCAAAGATGAGGCCCGGAAGAAAATTATTACAGTGTGGAGTTGAATGTAAAAAATATTTATACAATTAATTTTACTAGTTAAAGGTAGTTGCGTTAAGCTTTAAAAAACAAAGAGAATGAGCTGTGGAAGTTTCATAACGCCAAGGCTCACCATTCGGGAGAATTGGCCGCATCTGCATAGAGATTTGCTGCTTTCAAATTATACTGGACTTAAAGTTAGCGTGTTCGGTGGTTTTTTTTGTTACTTCCATCTGAATGCGGCTCATGGAATGGACACTCCTTTCAGATTCCATTCAAAATCAGAATGGCGAAAATAGTTTTTGAGTGCTAAAAATACACTTATGTTTAATGGAGTGCCTGGCATTCTCTGATATAAATCTAGAACGTAATGAAAATCGAAAGTAAAAAAATATTTCTTGGAAATTACTTTTTGAAATATTGTTTATCTCTTTTAATTGATTCGATATATTTGAAAAGTTTTAAGAGAAATCAGATGTTAATGTTCTATGCCCATTTTCAACGCTCTTTATATTTATGAATCATATATTACATTATAAAGAACGTTGGAAGTTTGTTTGTTTTACCGGTATTTCAATGAATTATGCTTCGAGGAGGTAGCATTATTAATCCGTTTGGCACCGGGACATACTCAACGCTTTCTTAACATGAGAAGTGATCGTTTTGTATAATTATTCCTTTGTACGCTCTACAGTTCGGTTGTGGTATGATTTGTCGGCTTTTGTGTTTCATTCATCCTTCAACATTGACTCTTCGAGACCTAGGTACAATCCTTCCTCTCCTTATAAATAATCTCCTAACAGCATCCGCAAGAAGACGAAGACAAACATAAACAGGTCGTTTATGGTTAAATATTTATAAATATGTAAAAGTATTTGCTTTGTGCGCATAAAAAATATAACTACCCATGTTTTTTATCAAAAATACCAACTCTTTGTTCTTTAAGTTCAAAAGAATGCTTAATTACGCGTATATATACTAAATAATATATTTTGTTATTGAAGACCTCTTTTTATTCAGTTGAAATATTGATTGTGACGTATTCAGACATGTTTTTGCGTAAATTTGCATCAAAACATTATTCCACTAATACCCTTGCCAGATTTTTCGGCCGTTGGAGAAAAATACATTTGAGTTATGCTTTGTTGCATTGCTAAATATGTTAAATGAATAAATATTATTAATATCGCGTTTCATACTCTCGCGTAAAATACTGTTTTGCGTTTGAGATATACGAGGCCTGTTCAAAAGAAAAGATGAATTTTGAATTTTCGCGGGCTATGTACATTCGATTATCGATTTTTTTTTTTGTTATCTTGGTACACATTTGTTTATCATATGTTAGCATTATCAGCAATTTCGGATTAGTGGTTTGTTTTTGACAACTGGAAAGGTTAGTCACGTTTTTGTGTGTTCTTCGATTTTTTACTTTGAAAAAAATGGATCAAAAAATATGTATTAAATTTTGCGTTAAAAATGGAATGAAATGCTCCAACGCACTTAAAATGTTGACTGTGGCATTCGGCGAGTCTACTTTGTCTCAAAAAAGTGTTTATAAGTGGTACAAGCGCTTTACAGAAGGCCGAGAAGATGTTAATGACGATGAGCGTCCTGGAGTTGTGGAAAAACAAATCATGGATTTTATTCTTTGATCCATTTTTTTCAAAAGTAAAAAATCGAAGAACACACAAAAACGTGACTAACCTTTCCAGTTGTCAAAAACAAACCACTAATCCAAAATGGCTGATAATGCTAACATATGATAAACATAAGTGTACCAACATAACAACAAAAAACGATAATCGAATGTACACAGCCCGCGAAAATTCAAAATACACCTTTTCTTTTGAACAGGCCATGTATGTTTCATATAATTATTAGTGGCATAAGCAAAATTGAGTTACTTTACTGACGAATTGTTATAGATTTTTTTATGCCGCACAAGAGTTCGACTGCCCAGAGCCATAAGGACTATGACGCCCTGCACTGGGGAATTCTGTGAGACGTAATAATAATGAGTTGAAAGAAATTGTAGAAGAAAGAAATCGACACGTACCTGGATATTCAGATCGCATTGGTTAACATAAAGCTAATAAAACAGTTTTAGAATTACCTATTGGATTTTATTCAGAAATGAATCGTAAAACAAATATTTTTATTTATTTAAAGAGTTTATATATTTGTTTGCACTTCGCTAGGATTTTAACCATAACCTATGTACCAAAATTTAAGTATAAGAGTGGAAGACACGTATCGCTAGAGAATGAAGTATGCTTTAAATGGCTTTAACTATGTCTAGTGACCTGACATGAGTTATCGAGTAAATCTCATAATTACTCTTTGCATTATCCTTCCCTTTCCATTTACTACCGCTACAAATATTTCAATCTAGAACACTACAGCCCCGGAAGATTTTTCGTGTTGTCGTATAAAAATACAATTCTAGTAAGTACCTATTTAGATACATAATTTTATTTTATTCATATTTCTGTATTTACGAACATCAGTCCATTTTATAGTTATTAATTATTATTTTGTTACTTTTATCATAATATTGTTTGCGTGTTTATTTTGGATAAATTATTGAATACTACGTGACAATACTTCAAACACACACAGAATTATTGTTTATTATTGATATCAACAAACTATTAACATGTAAAAAATATCTACTGTGAAAAAAATCTGTGCGTTTTCGTGTACGTCTGAAACATAATAGCCTATTACGTAACCAATTTTCCACTCATTTTCGTCAATGGAGCCTATCCAATATGCACATCTTAACCTGCACAAATAACAACTACACGAGCAGTGTAAAACGCAAACACACAATAAAAACACACACTGCAAGTAATATCTTTAAACAGTCAAACCAACACTTCAAACAAAGTTAAGAAACACAAACAAAAGAAACAAGAAACTGAAGTACGTGCGGAAAACAAACGAGATACGTTCTTTCGTTTGAATTTTCAAAGCGAAACGTCAGATCAGTTTATGGCTAGCAACATCGCGCCGCACGCGGCCAGCTCCGATTTGCGACTATGTTTTGAAACTAAAACTGTCAAACGAGAGAACAGAATAAATGACTAACGCGTACCGGTACCTAACCGGCCGCGCTGGCTGTGCTAGGCGGGAGAACATTCAATGTTCCAACGCTACACTGAGTAGGTACTGGTACACTTGTACGACGGTATCTTTAATACTTTTATTCTAATTATTACAAAAGCAACTACCTGCCGGCTGCAGCAATCCGCATATTGCTGCTACGGTCGTATTATATATGGTAAATTGTCTGCAATGTACAGCTTGACACGGATAACCTTACAGGAAGCTAAAAGAGGAATTAAAGACGTCATGTTTTTGTTTCAGGCAGAGGAAGGATGAAATTAGACTGAATGCTGTAGAAATGAGATGTTTTTTGAGTTTTAAAAATGTGGATATCCGGAAAGAATGCAAGGTCGATGTAAGCGTAATGAATAGGATTAAGAAAGGAACGTTTAAATAGTTTGGGCATGAAAAGCGGATAATCTAAAAAGGAGTGGAAGGAGAATATATGATGTGACAATGAATAGTAGGAGAATTCGAGGACGCCTGAGGAAGACATGGCAGAATCAAATACTTGGTCGGGCCATGCCAAAAGTCAGAATAACAGAAGATTGTGTATGAGACGATATATGAATTTGAATGAAGCAAAGAGTGTGTGCCAAGACAGAGTTGTTTGGCGGTCCATCCTCGCGGATATTCCTTTTAGGGAAACGGCGTGATGGTTGCTTAGTTAGTTAGTTATATTTTTGTAATTCGGCTGTAAAGAAATGTATATTAGCACTATTCAAAAGTTTATGATTTCATTTTTTGTGTATTCCGCACAAGAGTGTCTACTGCCCGGATCCAGTGGGACTATGGCATCCCTACTGTGAGTATGTTGCTGAAGGGAGTGAGGAAGAAGAGAAGATGGAGAAGAGAAAGGTCTGGAAGTACCTGGATTTTCAGATCTGTTCACTAAGCACGGCTGTTGCCATTTCAAGCAACGTTTCGATTCTGAATGATGGTATTTCACCAGGGCGATACTGAGAGTATCCACCAATTGGAACGTGCCGCAAATATACAATATATATTTTTTTTAATATTAATTAAATGTGAAACAGCACACATTATTTAATAAAATTCAATTGCGCACGCCTGAATTCGAACCCGCAACCTCCGGATTAACAGCTCGTCCACGAAGGTCGTCAATTATTTGGCATTTTTACAATGATCATTAAATTTTAAAACTTAAAAAAAGCATCCATAAATCCAATACCATATAAGTTGTACTGTCGGCTTTGCGATAAATAATTACCAAAAACGAGAGTAAATTATGTATTGATATATTTTTCTTTTTAAATCTTACTGTACCCGACGTGATCAGGGTACACAAATAAACTGTAATAGGGTAGCGGTTTCAATCTATGAAGTGCTTCAAGCGGTCGGTCTCGTTGTAAGGGAGACGACGGGGTCAACTTGTAGGGCCTCGGCTTTCAAGTGAAGATGCTGCGAGTCTGGTCCAGAGAGAGGTGTAGTCAGGTGGTCCAGACTGCATAGTTAAGTATGTCGATCTGTACTTGACGGCTGCAACGGTACGTGTTATGACAGCTACCACAAGTAGGTAGGTAGGTATGATTTCATTGTCTGCGCTATATGATTTTATTTCACAGATGATGGATATTTGACAAATACTAATAAACGTTTTCAGGTCGCAGCGAATAATTTTATTTTTATTGTGTTTCCAGCTGTGCCGCGTGATCAGTATGCTACAGTACCTACTCGAAAAACGAAAAACGTCGACCACCCATTGCTCCAGTTTTTTAAATAAAAATAAACGATTAATTTTTAATGTAATTCAATTGAAATGATTTGGGCTATTGCATAAATAATAGTAAATAATTTCCGCAAAACTATTGAAAAATAATTTTAAGTTCTTATCGAGTAAAAACTTTATAACTGAATTGTTAAATTACAAAAAAGTTTTGTAGTTTTTTGTTATTTTTTTTATATAAAATAAACCATTTACTTAAGAACATGCACGATAAAAGAGAAAACTGTGAAATGTTGTTTCAATCATGTTCCATTTTGCGCTCCCGGAGACACGCCAGCGATGAAAGCCTCGACAAAGATCGGCCAAGTTCGGCACTTTAAGTTTTTCGTCTTCACTTAACCTTCAGTGGCTTTATTGGTGTATTATGAACACTTCAGCTTTAAACTTCAAAAAAATATACCCAAATAAGTCATTTTAGCAGTTGTTTCAATTTAATGAAAATACATACCCCCGTGGAAAGAAACTCCTTTTTTTCGACACTTTCCGGTTTTTTTCTTGCAACATACGAGGCCTGTTCAAAATAAAAGGTGAATTTTTAATTTTCGCGGGCTGTGTACATTCGA
Source organism: Drusus annulatus (assembly GCA_022651775.1). Classification (NCBI taxonomy): domain Eukaryota; kingdom Metazoa; phylum Arthropoda; class Insecta; order Trichoptera; family Limnephilidae; genus Drusus; species Drusus annulatus. The sequence goes on along the minus strand of JAGWCC010000238.1, from coordinate 397,137 downwards.
TTACCGATTTTTTTTGTTGTTCGTACACATATGTTTATCATGTGTTAGCATTATCAGCCATTTTGGATTAGTGGTTTGTTTTTGTCAACTGGAAAGGTTAGTCACGTTTTTGTGTGTTTTTCGATTTTTTACTTTTGAAAAAAATGGATCGAAGAATATGCATTAAATTTTGGGTTAAAAATGGAATAAAGTGCTCCAACGCACTTAAAATGTTGACTGTGGCTTTCGGTGAGTCTTCTTTGTCTCAAAAAAGTGTTTATAAGTGGTACAAGCGCTTTACAGAAGGCCGAGAAGATGAAAATGACGATGAGCGTCCTGGAGTTGTGGAAAAACAAATCATGGATTTTATTCTTTGATCCATTTTTTTCAAAAGTAAAAAATCGAAGAACACACAAAAACGTGACTAACCTTTCCAGTTGTCAAAAGCAAACCACTAATCCAAAATGGCTGATAATGCTAACATATGATAAACATATGTGTACCAACATAACGACAACAAAAAAAACGATAATCGAATGTACGCAGACCGTGAAAATTCACCTTTTCTTTTGAACAGGTCTCGTACATACATACGCAAGCCAACATATTATTCAGCTATCGTGATCCACCGACGGTCGTCAGCCGACGAAAGAAGTGAATGCAGCTGTGACTTCCATAGGCTCCACTTGACTGGAGCCACTTTAAGCTCTTAGTGTCTTATCTTATTATGAACATCTATGCCACTCTTGTAGGTATTTATGCATTTCAAGTAGAAACAATAGTAATTACTTCTCACGTGACGTGAACGTAAAACTGCATATCAACATTAATCATGATGACACAAAACGTAGTTATATATAATGACACTTTCCGAGTAATTAAACAGCTTTATTGTCACTTTCTTTATTTTACACTAATTTTTGTTCGTGTGATGTTAAAGATAATCGCTCTTATCGGAGGTTGTCTACCTACTGTCGATGATTTGATGATAATTGCCTGCAATAGCTTCTTCCGTCATTTCGTAATGGGTTTGGAAAACACTCGCTTCTCGCCAACAGTATGATAACCGCACAAGAGTTTCAATTGCCGGAACCACTGGAGCTAAGGCATCCTCATTAGGGAAATTTCGTAAGACTAAAGAAAGTAGGGGAGGAGAATGTGAATGTAATATAAAGGTTGGGGAGTTCCTGGCTATTCCGATATCTGTTCACTAAATATAGCTAAGAACATTTAAAGCAACACTCCGATTCTTAATGGTAGTCTCGCACCAGGGCGGCGTGCGTAGTCGAGTGGTAAGTCGCTCGACTACGAATCCAAAAGTCGCGGTTTCGAACCCGGCGTGCGTAAATAAATTTTATTTAATTAATATAAAATATTAAACGGTATATTTGCGGCACGTTCCAGAGTGGTAGATACTCTATATCGCCCTGGTGAAAGACCAGCATTCAGAATTGAAACGTTGCTTGAAATGGATTTAGCCGTGTTTGGTGACCAGATCTGAATAGTCAGGTACTTCCTAACCTTCCTCTTCTCCATTTCCTTTCCTTCCCAGTACCTTAAACCTCACAACATACCCCGATTGGGGATGTTATAGTCTCACTAGTTCTAGACGGTAGGTAGCAGTTGGGACTTTTGTGCGGTATTCACTACAAAAAATAATAAATAAAGAGAAATTCTGAGTATCTACCACCAACCAATAATACAAGATACGAGAGAGAAGAGAGTACCGCTTGAGCTCCCTCACTGAGAAGATATAGCAGACAGCAAAGCTACGCCTACATCTGTTTCTTGTAAATACTTCGATGGATAGCCGGATACACACCAAAGGCTTTTTATTATTAACACATTTCCTAGTACAGAGGAGTTTCCTCTTGAGTTAAACGGTACCTTCCAGTAGTAAAGAAACAGGTCAAATACCTGAGCCATATGTCCAGAGAAGATAGACGACATGCCAATGCCATTGAGTGGCAGAGGAGAATGTAGAATATTCGTGCAAGAACGCTCTTCCGTCGTTCCTATCGATGCAGTGAGAAAGTGAAAGGTGTCTATTTCAATCCTTCTTTAAAAACATCTGCATTGGATACTTGTGGGCTACGATCCACATGCACTACGGTAACAATGATTATTTATATTTGGTCTCCAGCGCTATTGCAGCGCTCCGACGATATTTGCGCCTCACCCTCGATTGTGAAATAACTCCATTAGTTCAATAATGATTTCAGATTAATCAACTTACAAAAAATTGCAGCATTTATGCGAATATACCGAGCGCAGAACATGGCATGCCAAGAAATAATTTATTTTTTTAATGGTGGTACACTTTTACCTTCACGCGGGGGATTTATTGCATGCAGTATCTTTCTAACTTGTTTTTCGACTTCAGAAAAGAAAATTCCAGCGATTTCAGTTTATTTCAACAAATGAATAAAAAGTACAATGCTTTAAAGTTATTTCCAATTTCAATATTAATTCGGGACTTTGTAAGAAGTCAAAAGATCTTCCGTATTTAAAAAAATGGATATTTATCCAAGACACCATCTAGGTATTCAATAAACTCGGGTTGAGCTTTGAATCCATTACAGAGATGGCTGCCAAAAATTGGAATAAATTAAAAAATATGAGATCGATTAAAATGCCACTTTCTAATAAGGTCCTAATGGCCAAATTGGTTAGGGCTTTACTCCCGGATAGAGTAGAGGATCCGAGTTCGAATCTTGGTTGTGACCATTGACCTATTAATTGTTTGGCTTTTTCTGTTTCAAATTTGTGTTTTAGATTATTGATATTATTTAAATATTAAAAAATAACACACATTAAAAACAATAATTAGGCATAAACAAGACAAAAGGCTGTTCCTCACTGACTTTTTTCAAGGATACTGTCGGAATTTTTTTTTCCCGTCAATCTGCACTGAGCTTATGAGAATGTTGTAATAGTTTCTTGTCGACTATGAACATTTTTATCCTTTTTAAAAAGTATGCATTCCACGACATTTTTCCACAAGTATCAAGTTATTGAAACTGACACTGAAATCTTGGTGAGCGGTGAAGGGACTGCGGTTTGCTTTCCGACCCCATACCTTAAATTCGACACCCTTTTATGTAAATACTATACAAGTGTCCTGACTGTCCGGAGCCAGTGCGAATATGGCATCCCTAACTGAGGTATGTTGTGAGACTGAAGGAAGTAAGGAAAGGATGGAGATGAGGGAAGGGGATCGTTCGGAAGTACCTGGTTATTCAGATCTGGTCACTAAACACGGCTATTGCAATTTCAAGCAACATTTCGATTCGGAATTATGGTTTTTCAACCGGGCAATATTGAGAGTATCTACCACTTCATATTGTTTGGTATTTATTAAATTTAAAATAACACATTTTAATTAAGTAAAATTTATTTCTGGGATTTGACCTCGGATGGATCTTAACCGCTTGGCCACTAAACAAACTCAACACAAAACTGATCACCAGGGCGATACTGAGAGTATGTACCACTCGAATCATACACCGATGGGAATTAGTACTGGGCGTTAAATATAATTCGAAAAAACGCCAACGCCGTTATCGTTGGCGATTGTTAACTGTTAAATATAACCGTTGAAAATAACGCCGACGTTGACTATTTTTTAGTAAACTACCAATATACTATATTTTCTAAATTACATATAAGTACACAAACCGTCCTTGAGGTGATTTTCCCACGAAAACGGTGCTATAAAATGTATCCATTTATTATTATTATTAAGTTTAGACGTTGAATTATATGAGCTAATAATGCAAATGCAATAGTAAAAAAGTAAAATAATATATTGCCTCGTATTGTCTACTAAAACTTAATTTATTTGCTTACTAGGTATATGCACTTTGGCCGTGAAACAAAACATAAACATTAGACAACTACACCATTAATCGTATTCTTCAATTCACAAAAACACATCAAATGCACGCGCGACGAGTAAAAACGCGCCAAACTAAACGAGTAGGAGATTGACATAAAACTAACTAGCAAAAATAATGAATAACGAGCCTATTGGTTTTAATAATAATAATCCCCTGTTGAAAAATAACAGCTCGATGAAAAGACATTGTCGTTATAATATATCTAGGTGTTAGATATGTTTTACTTGTCATTATTTTCGTCGCTTGATTCTAGGCGCTACGTATCGGCCGTTTCGGATAGGAAAGTCCACAAAGATGTTTAGTAAGAAGAAGGAAAACCAAAAGATTATTCCAAACTACGTATAATATTGTGCACGACGTACACACTCTTTACACCTTTTTAAAGACTAAAATAATAGGTACATGACAATGTGATGCGTCGTTATAATATATCTAGCTGTTAGATATATTTTACTTGTAATTATTTTCGTCGCTTGATTCTAGGCGCTACGTATCGGCCGTTTCGGAAAGAAAAGTCCACAAAGATGTTTAGTATGAAGAAGTATAACCAAAAGATTATTCCAAACTACGTATAATATTGTGGACGACGCACACACTCTTTACACCTTTTTAAAGACTAAAATAATAGGTACATGACAATACGAGGCGTCGTTATAATATATCTAGCTGTTAGATATTTTGGTGACATTCGGAGAATTATACATAACAGTTACATTTTAGGTGCCGTCGTTATTTTACCTAGCCATTATTTTATTCGCTTGACTCTTGGAGCTACGTATCGCGCGTTTCGGATAGGATATTCCACAAAAACGTTTAGTAAGAAAGTATAAAAAGATACACATAATGCCGCTTACGATGCATAAACTCTTACACCTTTTTGTTTACTTGGCGCTAACGCTAATACAATAATAATAGCGTCGAATAATATTCGTATGTAGGTACTAATATTTTTAATAATAATATCTAACTGTTGGCGCAAATTTTCGTCAATAGCGTTAGACGTTGGCGGCATCTAGCTGTTATTTCTAACAGCTAGATATATTTTGATACAGTACTAATGGGAATGCCGTGTAATGGTTTTACCTTTTTTAATAATGAAATAAGTAAATCCGGGTCTGGAAGAGACAACCCAATAAATGTGGGGCACGCGCTTAGAGTGTCTACTAGCAGTGCACCGATGCCGTTTGGATCGATGGCGTTTCTTTGTAACATACTATATTTTATATACTATATTTTATTTTATATGAATTAAATGTGTAATGACACATATTAATTAAATAAAATTTATTTGCACACGCCGGGTATGAACCCGTGACCTTTGGATTCGTAGTCGAGCGTTTTACCACGCGACCATAGAGGCCGTCGAATACGTTAAATCAAAAATCTTTACGGACATATTACTTTTTCCGTCTGAGTTTTTAGTACATTAATTTTCTGGATCAACCAATTGATTGCGATTCATACGAACATATTTTCTGACCGACGATACGGTACCTACTACCTACCCAACTGCCGCGGCAGAAGGTCAAGTCATCAAGATCAGACGAATCATCATTAAGAGGCTCAATTAATCAAGTGTGGGTGCATATTATTTGTTCGTTTATTATTGCCCCGTAAATGCACATTCTCGCGAAAACAGAATGTGTGAACATCGAAACTCAGTAAATCAAACAATCCATATATTGGATCCGAAGCTGCGAAAAGCACCAAATGTGTTTTCAGCTTCAGATGAATATGGAAAATAGTAGACTGTAAAACGATATTCTATACCACTTGATGGAAGTGTCTAATTATGGATGTGGTAAGATTATGGAATGAAAGGGAAAATTGGAAACCATTCACTCACCGATGAAGTTGAATTATAAGTTCTTGAAATCTTATTAAACAATTGTATTATTGACAAACACGAATATACCACATTGATTTTGGTATTCTTAATTCACTAAACCACACGTATTTATATTATTTTAAGAACAACAACAAAACCGACGAACAAGCGAAAAGCCAACGAGCAACACGTTTTTTCACATAAAACTCTTAAATTGACTCAAAATGGTTGAATAGGTAGGAACTGGATGAAAAATATGAAGGTGAAAACCTAACAGATTATCACTTTGAAATCCAACAACATATATGCATTCGGATTCGCTAAATATTTCTAATTAACTCGTTCTACCGTCAAGAAGTTTTATAAAGGAAGTTTAGTAGTAAAATAAAATGCTTCCCAGTCCAGTGATTCTATTTACTACGGAGGGGGCGGGCAAGAGGACGGTCCGCTTTGGGTCAAGCAAATCCTTCACGCTAGGTGGACAATAAGGTCACTGCTCGTCACCCATTTAGTCCACACACAGGTAAATACTCAGCAGGTGTTATTATTAAATAATGGATTTCTCCGTATCAAGAATACGAGCTGAAGTATGGAAAATATCGCCTCTTTATTAACAGTTAGGAAGGCATCGTCTGTAACAATACGATTAGATGTGTACTGTTATCATAAAGGTATGTACAATAAACTAGGCAGCCGATAGAGACGTAGACTTTCAACCGTATTCCACTTGATTTGCAGTCGAACGATGCTCACGAACCATGCCGATTCTTGATGAAATTAGCCGAACGTATTATCGTACGATAATTGTGGCAACGCAATTCAACAGTGTTTTGCAAACTTAAATCAAATAGCGTTATTTAAATTAAATGAAAACATACTTTCCTCGGGAAAGTTACTTCGTTAGCTTTACCAAACTTTGTGGGAATATTTTTGACTCGGTTATAGCAGTAAATCTGCATTTTAAGGCAAAGTCGTTTGGCTAGCAATACTTAATGCGTCGACATTTGCTTGTAAGCTTCGAATAACAATGTAAGGAGGGAGAGCTAATATTTTTACTCAACATATACAAATTTGCGATAAATCACTTTCTCTGGGTTTTTACGCCGTATACCATGAAAGAGAAAGAGACAATCAAATGCGTCACATAATATCGCAGCACTTCTAAGTATGTAAGGATGTTTCCGTCCGCGCCAACTTCGCATCATCGAGCCGCATAACTTGCGTCAAAGGTTTTTGAGGTTATTTCCTATATTTTTGTTTATTAAAATACTTGAAGTAGTTATTCAAATAAATCAAACATTATGGTGATATGTGCTATGCGTAAGATGTTCAAATAAGACCAAACTAGGAATATAAAAGATCACTTTTCACGGGTATTTCAACAGTTTTAAATATTTTTGAGATTGTGACTGTTTGGTTCGGCCAAGCTGTGGCTCCAGCCGGCTCCAGTTGTGGAGTGGAGCCATTTCGATAATCTTTTTTAATTTTTTTATATGAATACAGCACAAGAGTCTCAACTGCTCCCAATTGTCTAGAGTCAGTGAGACTATGGCATCCCCGATAAGGGTATGTTGTGAGGCTGAAATTAGTGGGGAGGGGAAGGAGATGAGAAAGGGAAAGCTTGGGAAACACCTGGCTATTCAGATCTGGTCACCAAACACGGCTAAAGCCATTTCAAGCAACGTTTCAATTCTGAATGGTGGTCTTTCACCAGGGCGGTACTTTGAGTATCTACCAATCTGGAACGTGCCGCAAATATACTATATTTTATTTTTTATCAATAAAATGTGTTATGACACATATTAATTAAATAAATTTAATTTGCGCACGCCGGGTTCGAACACGCGACCTCTGGATTCGTAGTCGAGCGTCTTACCACTCGACCATGAAGGCCGTCTAGTGCCGCATCTAATTATATACATCTATAACTGTTATTAACACTCGTTCCCTAATAAATATGTCAAGTTTGTGACGCATGCTCGGCAATAATCTATTTTAAATAAATGTCTCAATTGCAGATTACAAACAAGGTCACAATCGAAATATCGTAAAAATATTTTTTTTACTGTCGTAATTTCAGATATGGGAACATCACAAGATACTATCATAAGAGCAAAATAATGATATTTTAAAATGATGATTCCAGATTTATGGGCATCAGCACAATTACTATTAACTATAAATATTTTTCTTACGTGCGAATGTGTTTCAAACATTAGTCATCCAAAGGCTACTCAATTTTTATTTTGCGTAAAATATTAAATTGAACATGTTGATATGTCATTTATACACTCAAAAAATTCAACGACAAGAAACTGCTGCCTTCTACCCGGCTGATATCAGACCTTATCGATGAAATTACGAAATAACATTATGCATAACATTATTTATCGTGCCCACAAAATATGTCAGTAATGACGCAATATGCATTCCGTAAAAATTTGCATTACGGTCATAAATCACGTTTAACTTGTAAACACGAAAGAATGCACAAAAGTGCAGTCGACCAGTGCACTTGCTTCATTGAAGAAACTATTAAAGAATGCAGCAGAACTTTGAAAAAATGATTTAAACAAAAACAAAAATCTCATTTTCAATAGGTGCATAATTTTTTTTTTTTACAATAACTCCACACAGGAGGCCTTAAGGAAAACAATTTCTCTCAGGGCCTATGTCATCTTTGGGGATGCTGTGTGGAGGGTTTTTTGAGGAAAGGAAGGAGTGAACTTGGGTCTTGAAGAGGCCCATGTTGAAGGAGGGAGGAAACACAGAGGCCGGCAAATCGTTCCATAGCCGAGCTGTTGAACATAAGAACGAGTCGGAAAAGCGACCCGTTCTCATGTATTGAATGTCAATCGTGTACAAAAGTTGGGCGTGCGTTTGGCGAGTTTCCCGACTATGCACCGGTGCCGAAGGGATCAATGACGCAAATTCCTCGGAGCATCTTCCATTGAAATAGCTGTAGAACAAGGACAGCATTCCCACCAGACGTCTGTGCTCCAAAGTTTGCAATCCGTTTGTTAAGATAGGATAATCTATCAAACGGACCGCCCGTTTCTGCACAGAGTCAAGGGTTTTTTTCAGGTATTTAGGGGCTCCAGACCAGAGGTGGCTGCCAAATTCAACAGTGGGGCGTACTTGCGATTTGTACAAGGTCAGCAATTGTGTACTATTGAAGTATCTGCGGGCCCTGTACAACACGCCCAACTTCTGAGAGGCTAACTTTACTCTGGCTTCGATGGAGCCCCGGTGCCTTAACTGGTCACTTAAGGTTACACCAAGCATCTCAATGGAAGGTTTGTTGGGAAGATTACTTCCGTTGAAGGAGACTAAATTATCATTTGGATCCCTTTTAGTCGTAATCAGACATGATTGGGTCTTTGAAACATTAAATTCGACGAGATTATTCTTACCCCAAGAGGAGATAATGTTAGCATAAAAAAAATTTTTTGAAATAAAACTCGAATTAAACTAATATGATTCCAATAACGTCTTAGTGCAGTGTAGGTTTCAAAAAATGTTCCGTTGTTTTAGCTCCGTTCCTGGTTCACGTTTTTAATAAGTCTCTCAGCACAGGTGACTTCCCAGAATCACTTAAGTCAGCCGTAGTTACTCCAATATTAAAAAAACCACAACTTGATGTCGATAATTTAGGTAATTATCGACCCGTCTCAAATCTGCCTTTTTATATCAAAAAATTCTGGAAAAATTGTAGCTGCCCAAATAACCAGCCACTTGAATTCAAACAAATTGTTCACGAATCGCCAATCCGCATACAGAAGGTTTCATTCAACGGAAACCGGACTACTTCGTATGCTGTCAGACATAACTCTTGCCATAGAGTCGGGTAAGCTAGCACTTATTTCACTCTTAGACATGAGCGCTGCTTTTGACACGATTGATCACGACTTTCTCATCGAAAGATTAGAAGCAACATTTGGTTTGACTTCCGAAATCAAAAATTGGCTGGTATCCTATCTAAATAATCGCTTACAAGCCGTGAAGGTTGGAAATAAGCAGTCTGATTTCGCAACACTTTCTTCAGGAGTACCTCAAGGATCCGTTCTGGGTCCACTTCTTTTCATTCTCTTCACAAATGATGTCGCAAAAATTATCGAATCATTTGGTCTCTTAACACATTGCTATGCTGACGACCAACAAGTTTATTTTTTCTGCACTCCAAACGAATCGGACAGTCTAAAAATGCGTATCGCCGAATGTCTAGAGGCAATAACTCTTTGGATGTCTTCAAATAAGCTGAAGCTTAATCCTTCTAAAACTGAATTTCTCTGGGTGGCCACAAACAGACGTCAACATTTCATAGATAATTCGCCAATATCTATTTCCGGTAGCGACATAGTTCCGAAAACAGCCGTAAAACTTCTTGGTGTTAATCTGGATTCGGACCTTTCGCTAAAAATTCAAATAAATCGAACTGTAAGTACCGGTTTTTTTCATCTGAGACAACTCAAGTCTGTCAAAAGAAATCTCCCGATAGAAGCAACTAAACTACTAATCAATTCGTTTGTAGTCTCACGGCTCGACTACTGTAACGGTATTTACGCCAGCCTTCCTAAATACCAAACTAATAAACTCCAATCAGTTTTTAATGCTGCAGCAAGGCTTATCACCGGGGTATCTAAATATTCGCATATTTCAGAGCACCTTCGGAACCTTCACTGGCTCAAGTGCACTGAAAGAATCCAGTACAAGTTGTGCTGGATGGTGTTTAAATCCCTTAACGAAATGGCTCCACTGTACATCACCGAACTATGCGTTCCAAAAAATATTCTTCTAAAGCAGTCGACTCTTAGATCGGCAACGTCATCGGCTATCGGAAGGCTTATAGAACCTAAACGCAATCCAAATACTAAGTTTGGAGATCGCGCCGCAGGAGTTTCGGGGCCGAAGGCTTGGAATGAACTCCCTCCGGAACTAAGATGTATAACGAGCCCAACAGAATTTCGGTCCAAACTGAAAACCTACCTTTTCAGACTCTCATATCCTTAAATTCATTAAAATAATCTCAACATAATCTGTCTCTCGACGAATCACCTTTAGATATGCAAATTTTAACCAAATCCTGTATGACAAATTCAGAAAGTCCATTCTTTTAGTTTCGCTCCCATGCCCTAAATCGGAAAAAAAATAAATAAATATATAAATATATATTATAATAATAATTAAATAATAATCATAATTTTAAGTTCATAATTGTGTCTATCTGATGGGACCTGCCAGGTAAGTATGTTCCTGTATATTTTCTTATTTAAGCTAGGAATTAGTATGTAACGATAGAAAGTAAGATCTGTACAGCGCCCTTGAGGTGATTTTTCACAAAAACGGCGCTATACAAATCGTCCAAATATTATTATTATTATTAGGTATATCTTTATATATAAATATATCATACGTATGCCGTGAAAAAATTCTATCTAGCAAATAATTTTAAAAATTAAACAAATAACAGTCAACTTTGACATGAAGCACTCACTTTGTGGTAAGACATAAATAAATTTGAAATAAAATTAACTTTGTTTTGATTCCACTTTATTGGATACATACACCAACCGGTTTTGGCTCTACCTGAACCTTCTTCAGGGTTGAATACATATTTATTCAACTCTGAAGAAGGTTCCGGTAGAGCCGAAACCGGTTGGTGTATGTATCCAATAAAGTGGTGTTAAAACAAAGTTACTTTTATTTCAAATTTGAATAACGTCAGACAGACTTTAAAATAAAGTCCTTCGTGTTTTAGCCTAAGAACATTCGAAATTCAAAAGGAAGAATAAAATGTGTTTGTATTAAAATCTTAAAAATGCGCATTGTTAAAAAAAATATTTGAGTACATTTCTGTGGCTAAATGAGTGAAAATTTAAGCTAATGTCAATTGAAATTATCAAATTTAAAAACTAATCCTTTTAAACCCTAACCTACCTAATAAAGTACCTACCTACAATGTATTTTAGCGGAAATTATTCCATATTTGAAATGGGTGGATATTAATAATAATAATAATAATATTTGGATGATTTTTATAGCGCCGTTTTTGTGGAAAATCACCTCAAGGGCGATGTACATATTGTCTTGACTACTCAAGTTACTCACGGGTAACAACTAGTTTGTATAATTGAGAACCAATTTTATTTTTTACCATAGTCTTATGTCTATTTCGTCAGTGTGCATAACAAACTTAGGTAAGTACCTACTATGTCTTAAATTCATTGGAGCGTGAATATTACGAACATTAAAAATAACTGAAAATGTTAAAAAAAAAATGATGATTATAAAAGAGCTACAGAAGCTTGTTAGGGTTTTAAAACACCATACAAGAATTTTACTAAGCGGAGTCAATTAGCTTCACACATGCAGAAGGGGGGTTGGCGGCAATGGTATGTATGTAAAGGATAATGAAGAAAATATTGTGTTAATATTTTACCTCTGCCTATTAAACATTGTACAGGTGTACACGATTATCTGTGCAGTCTGGGAACCGCTAGCGTATATATTGTGGACACAATTCTAAAAAAACTTAAAGTAAAAAATCGAAGAACACACAAAAACGTGACTAACCTTTCCAGTTGTCAAAAACAAACCACTAATCCAAAATGGCTGATAATACTAACATATGATAAACATATGTGTACCAACATAACAACAACAAAAAATCGATAGTCGAATGTACACAGCCCGCGAAAATTCAAAATTCACCTTTTCTTTTAAACAGGCCTCGTATATCTATACCCCGAAATAATTTGGTAAAACCAAAAAGTTAAAGAAAAACAAACAAAGTTTGACGTGTAGTCATCTTGGGTATATTTTAAGATAAAATTTGATAATTCGCCTGCAGTTACTCTGAAGTTGCAAAAGCCTCATTACCTCAGTACAGTTTCTATGTGTCTGCGGTTCCTCCACATTTAACCCCACGGAGCCTGCACAGTGTTCTTGTTAACATTGTTAGTAGGCCGCCACTTGTTAATACTATCATCAATATTATATAATACCATCACGAGTATTCCACTAAAGGTATGATTACCCAACATGCATATCCATAGCCACATACACACAGCCCACCGGGAAGTTATTTGATGCTTATGTTTACATATTCGTAATATGTATGTCATTATCTAATAACTAGTTGCCACCCGTGAAAAATCACAGGATATTACTTGACTTTCAAAGATAAAAACTGAGAAATGTTGTTTCTACTGAATCAAAATGGCCTGCAGAATATCGCCTGGTGAAATATATTGTTGGTAGGTACTTAATCGCTTGTCTGAAAGGATTGTTTTTGTAATTTGATCATTCTCTTCACACATGGGTAGCAATAATTTTGAAAATGTCACACTTTTACGTACGTACACACGTATGTATGCACAAGGAAAGTCATTTAAAAACGAATAATTTCCTTTGGGAGTGCGTACATACGTCAGAATGTTAGCTTTTAAAATTTGAAACTGATGTTATCTGAAATTTTTCAAATCCATATAATTACCGGAAAGACAAAAGTGCTGAAGCGCCATTTTGGGAAGTTTACACCAGAGCACTCAAAAGTATTTTTTTTACAATATAAATCTATAAGTTTTCAGTACCTGGTTGGATTTTGATGTTAATTCAGGTAACTGAATGCTCTCACTGAGTTACCTGAAGCGACAAAAAACTAAAAAAGTCCCAAACTTGTGTCACTCGAGTCAAGCCTTATCCCAAATGGTACATATGTTTTAGATGGCTGAAGGGCCACACAAGTCTTCAAAATCAAACGAGAGTCAGAGCATTCGATGCAGAAAAAAACCTGATCAAAACTGCTCATTTAACTCATTTTTGACCAAAGTGTCGCTTAAGCCCTTTTGCCTTTCTAGCGACGATATTTTGTGTTTTTTAAGACATTATTCTATATTTAAAATAGAACTAGTATTTTTTCTTGGCAAGCCAATTATTATTCATGAGATTTTATAAATTTTCTGAAGTGACTTTGTGAAATCAGTTCTTTAGCAAAAGGATAAAAAAAATTATCTTACCGATTTGACCAAAAAATTGGCACATCAAAATTATCTGACCGATAAGTAAACTATATTGCCGTTTTCATTTTTATATTGTGAAAACGAATGTATTGTTTTTGATAGCACAATCGGTAAATTATGATTTTCAAACAAGTTTATTTGTATATTTTTCAACGAAGCTTTCGCAATAAATTTCTTTCATTTTTCATCGATTATAATATACTGTTGATAATCATACTAATGCGATCTCGTAAACATCATAAAATCATTTTTTCAAATATTTTTCCAATCACAATTTAATCATACTTAAATATTTTACATTGACAAACTTAAATTTATACGAACACAATAGTCTAGAAGGTTTTTGTAACATTTTGTAGGTTTTGAAGTTGTTCTAATCATCGAGCTATACAGGGATTTAAGTCGCTATACACATGTTATTATATCTGAACAATTTGCATTACGATCCGCTGTTGAATTAAGTTGCTAAATTATTGAAGTACCAACATAATAGTAATCCAACTGACCGTGAGATATAAATGGAAAAGGTTACAAGAGTTTTCACAGGCACTGACAGGGCTGCCAACCACTGTGAAAAGGGCATGATTAGTGTTGTTTGAATTAACCAATTTTAGACATGCTAATTTAAGTTGGTGTCGATTACTGCGTGTTATCTCAACCTCTCGACCGCAAATCACGTGGCAACTAGTACAAAAAATGACATGTTTTAGTTGAAATAGTCAGGGTCAAACCACAGAAACGCGTCTTCATCTCAAAATAGACTATAAGGTTTAGTATTGTGGAGAAGTGGCACTACTTCATTCGAATTACAGTAAGAAATTGCGACGTGCAAATAATAATTATATCTATTCTATAAATCATTGTCATTTTCGTCGATTAGTACAGCTCTTGGAGAGTCCTGGCCGCCTCTAGGAAGACTCCACTTCCTCTTGTCTCCTGTTACTTCGTTGTAGTTCCTTGTGCCTGAGGATGAGGTGTTCGCCTCCACACCCAGCAGCCACCTTTAGTCAAGTTTGCCTTCGTCCTGCGGTTTTATTATAGAATAGCCTATTTATTGGTCGGATATCCTTCATTCTTGCTACATGCCGCCCCAGTTCAAATTAACTATTTGCAATTGCAACTTTTTAAGCAAATGGCCAATGTAGGCGTGAGTAGGTCATTCTTCAAATCAATCAAGATATCAGGTATTGGTGTGTAAAATACGGTATTTCTTCGGAAAGATCGACACAGTAAGAATAAATGGCAATTTAGGCAAGAAGATAAATTATCTGACACCTATTTTTAATGAGTATTGCACTTCTCGAAAATCAGTACAACATGTACAAATCTACCTAACTAATGACATTATTCAGTATATCTAATTTATATTACTGATTTCGGTGGTATTTTTTTGAATACACTGTTTTTTTTTAATTATCCGTTGAAAATAATACGTGTTCCGGATTTTTTTATTTAATTTTCTTGTTTGATTTTTTTTTTCTTCAGACCCAAGCGTTCATATGGACTATTAACGTAACACTGCCACATTAGGAGACACGTGTAGCCATTTGGAGTGAAATGCACCCAATAGCTGCCTGAAGTTTGAAGAGGATGAGAAAATACAGGGGAGCCATGTTAAACAGGTGACATCGCTAAACGCCCGATGACAACTTTGGTGTACTTTATGAAATGCATGATCCAACTATCAAAGGAACAAGGTGAACGTGGGGATAATATACTGGGTGTATGGCCTAAATGCTTACGAGAGCAGTACAGACCATATCAATCAATAACAAATATAAATACATCCTCATCACGTTGTTTTGAAGAGTGTCCAAAATTTAGTAAGAAACCTAAGAATAAAATTTAAATGGAACAAACCAGAATGCACTCTAATTCAAATGCGGTTAGTGACATCGATTTTTGATTCTGTTTCACGAAAACAGACGGACTCCGACTAAAGTACATAATTGATTCCATATACGATTATATATTACATGCTGCGAAAAACAATAATAATTCATAGCCTCCCTACGTGTACCCACTGTAAACAGAGCTGAAGCTTAATGATAATGACATCGGACATCCTCTCAATTGCAATTGCAAAACACAGCATCCACCGAGAGGACAAATCAATGTGGCACAATCAATGTACCGTCGCTCTACCGGTCCACTCCATCTACATGTCATCATATCGCATGGTGTGTGGTATGTGGTATGTGGTGTGTGCTGTGTGCCGTGCGGTGTTAGCGGCGAGCATTCGCAGAGGGGAGTGTATCACCGATACCATCGTTAATCACTTGCAAATGTGTGTGGGAATCTGGTAGCAAGCATTTAAATAATATTAATGTAGGCGTACTAAGCTAAGCATTGTCTGTTTGTTAAGGTTGCTAGTCACTACTTACTAAAAATAGCATTTACTATTATATTGGCTTATATAATATAATGAGATTTTACCATTGTTTTCAAAAATAAAATACAAAAACCAATCAATTATCTCCTGTATTGTTTGCGATTGACTTCCAAGGTTCTGACAGTTTAACGATTCCACGTCTAAGGAAATCCAGCGGTTTAGAGGTGGAAAATCGTCAACAAATTGAAAAACAGCCTTAAAAAGACTCATCGGAAGTTTTTGGATAAAGGGAGGAAAAAAGGAAAATTCGATGAAGCGAGATCAGCAGAATAAGAAAAATATGGAATAATCTCCCAATCAACTTCCTTAATAACTGGTTAATAGCCTTTTCCCCGTATTCGGCAAGACGGTCTTAGTTTGAAATTTTCTTTATAATACTGTAATAATAATTAGGAGAGATTTTTTAAATTTATGTTTGTATTAAATGTTGTTAACTTCAATGCAATCTGTTACTTCTATAAGAATGAAGCAATTTTTCGAGCATTAAGTAAATTTCCTGTGCTTTGTTGTTGAATCAATCAATTCACGTTATCGAGTTGAAAAATATAATAAGAAAAATATCTACCTACTCGTTATGTTTTGAAAATTAGTAACATTAGTTGTGAAGGTATACACCGCTATATTTGAGTTTAACCATGCCGTCTTTGGGGCAGTTGGTATAACATCTAAATTATTATTTTTAATTCTTATTTAGGCACAGTAATTTCCTAGTGAGACAAATATGGAGCAATCCCTTATGCTTTATATTTTACAAAGACATATAAATAAAAATAATCATATTGCCCTGAAGAAGGCTTGGATCTGTTCAAAACCATATGTTTTTAATTTAAAATAAAATGCACTAATATTACATAATAAATGTTACTATAAATCCATGAATCTTAACTTACCCAAGCGCTGTCGTCCCTGTATATATAAGAGTTGCGTTCATCACATAAAACATTGGCACTTCCAAAAGTCGATCGGTTGTAATGTGACACTCTTGGGATTCTGAATGTTTCAGTAATTCTTCTCGTGGAAACTGAGTCGGTAAATATGCTTTCAGAGCTACCCCCAAACAACATCTTCCTTGAAAAGGTATTGCCTACTACGCCCACTACGTTCACTGCATCCAATAAATCAGATTCTGAGTTCGCCCTACCAAGAGGCGCAAAAGCTTGTTTGTTCAAATTTGAAAAAGCGTCTTTATGAGCGTATTTTGCTTCCCGTGGATTGACATTTTTGATTTTTTGATTCCAACTACTGAAGTATTCTTTAATTTTTTCTTCGTCTGTATGGTTTTTTTTTAGACTTATTTTTTTTTCTTGTATATTTTTGAAAAACTTTACTGTATCACCAATACGCATATTTTCGCTTTGTCTCTGCTCTTCCAATCTTAACGGTGAATGACATTCTTTGATTAAATTTATTCCTAAACGCAAAATTATTGGTTTCTTTTCGTATATTTTCGCAAATACTGGTTCATGAAGTTGGAATAATTTACCACAGCCTTCAATGTCTTTCCGTTTCTGATTGAACACACCTTGATACCTTGTTAGTGAATCGGTCGCGTGAACAAATGATTTGTTTACTTCATACTCCCGCCCGTCTATTAGATTAATTAAACTTTTGGCGGCTCTCACTTCACTAAGTCTCCTTGCTATTGGATTAGCAAATTTGCCATCGGGAAAAGTCTCAGTATTTATGGTGTCACTATGTGTTGCAATTAATTTGCCTCCTTCTTCGTCTAGTTCATCAAATAGCCCTTTCGCAGGTCTTAAAACATTTGTTGGGATGAATATTGGTTCATTATCTTGTTCAATCATTAATTTATTCACCAAATAACTTGGTTTCTTAGTATCTACTACTTTCGCAAAAGCCTCATCTAATGCTTTACCAACCAATTGTTCTTCTTGTTTAAGTGAATTAATTGTTTTTATTTGAATTTCTTCTAAAGCCACACATTGTTTGATATTGTATACATCATGCATTTGTCTTATTTTACTTTTAGATTCGTCTGATATATTAATGGCAAGTTTAGAAGATTTACAAATATTTATTTGTGTAGTAGGTTTTACTTCTGGAAGAGTATCAACTTTGCTGAATTGATTTGATTCCAACTTTTTGTTTTCTAGGTGATTGGATTTTTCGATTATAATAAAACCATTTGCATCGCTTAGTCGATTTGTTTCGTCTTCTAAACTCTTAAGTTTTATTAAAATATTCGCTTCCTTTGTTTCGTTTTTATCGTATTTAGACTCATTTGGTATTATTATATTTGCAGATACATTACGTTTACTGAAGATAATAGTTTTATTTGGTTCTGGTGCTTCATAATCAGATTTATTTGGAATGTTCATTCTTTTAGCCGGTATAGGTTGGGCTGTTGGATTTTCTCTGTGTTTGACTCTAGGTTTAGCTGCGAGTGTAGGTTTTCCCGTAGGTTTAGCTGAAGGATTAGCTGTAGATTGCAAAACGTTTAAGGAATCATTGAATTTAATTGGTGCAATAGTGAATCTTTTTGCTGGTATAGGTCTAAAACTTATTTGCTCAGTTTGTATATCGTGTGAAAGCTCACTTCTAAAAACATTTGGTGATTCCTGGGTTCGGCTTACTTTGTGAATATTTTCATCTAAAGTAAGAGTTGTATTTTTGTCATGTAGTGGAATATGCTCCGATAGAGTTCTTTGCAACGAAATATTTTTATTGATAAGATTATTTGTTTGCGGTACATTTGCATAGTAATTACCTGAGTCTTCCAAAGGTATGAAACTTTTTTCGGGGTCAGTAGTGTTAAGTTGATTAGCTTGTAAAGTTTCTTTATCAATTTTAGGGTTATTTTCTGGTGTTACAGATTCAATCGCTAAATAAATAATTGGTCTTAAGTTTTTGTTTGATATTGACCGATGCGCATCTACACTCCTCCTTTTATTTAATTTCAATGTTTCAGATTCTTGAAACATGTGCATTAATATGTTTGCTTGTCTAAGTACATTTTTATCTGGTATTGATTGACAAACTTCAACATTTTTCTTAGAATTGATATTTTCTGATTCCGGTATTTCCGTAATATGTATCGAGTCTATTGAAGCTGGCCTAAGCAGATGTTTTGTTTGTATAGACTGATAAGCATCTAAACTATTTCGCTTACTGACGTTTTTTGATTCCGGTATTTCGTATTCACTTAACATGTTCATTAAGCTTTTAGCTGGTCTGAGCTCAATCTCTGGTTGTGTTGTTTGATAACCTCCTAAACTATTCCTTTCATTGGTGTATGTGGATTCTAGAACTTCAGATTCTTGTAGCATGTTCATAAAACTTTTAGCTGACCTAAGTACATTTCTTCTTCTAATAGACTGCGAAACTTCAAAACTTCTTCTTTCATTGATATTTTTTGCTTCCTCCGTTTCGTGCACTTCATTATCACATTCGTCAAAATATGCATTCATCGAACTTTTTGCTGGTCTGAAGATATTTCTTGTTTGTTTAAGTTGGTTTTCTTCAAAACTCATTTCATCGTTTTTATTTGATTCTTCGGTTTTTTCATCACCATTATTAGATTCAGTTGGTATATTCGCTAAGCTTTTTGAAAGTCTAGAAGATATATGTTTAGCTTCTACGCTGCTCCTTAAATTGCTATGTTTATTTGAAACTGTTTCCTTAGAATGACTGGTTTGAGTAATTTTAGCTTTATTGGCACTTTTGGAACCCTGTGCCAAGTTTGTTTTTGGACTGCCATTATACTTCTTAACGGATTGCTTGACAGGTCTTGCACTATTTAAATTATTCGATTTTATTTTCCAATCCAAGTCTCTTCTTTCATCGGGAAGCAAATAATGCATTAGTGGTTTACGTATTTTAAGTTTATCCATATTGCGCGTATTTTTCTTTATTAAAACTTATCACGAATAAACTTCCGATTTCGAGATATTATGTAGATTCTTCACTAAACTTCATTCAAAACTTTATTTAATCCACTCGTTTTCACTTTTCTGACACATTCAATAAAAATCAGTCAATTTCAACTGTTTGTGTGTATTTCAGGAGATTGTAAACGTTTCACAGAAAAACTATTAACCAATATTTATATTCAGTTTGTAAGATAACCAAACTAAAACTCCACAACAGGCCACAAAGAAAACTAAAGACACATTGTTCAACGCAAAGAAAACACAATGAATGAATAATTCGCATTCTCCTTACCTACCGTCAGAAGATAACAACGTTAATTTGTGTACATTTTTTTATAAGAATCTGCCTTTGCGCTTAGTTGTATGGTAGTTGGATTTTATCATTGCCTTTCTTATCAGAATATAAAGAGATAAGAGGCGAAGACAAGACCAGGGAAGATACCCATTGATTAGTACAGATAAAAAGCAGCTATCACCTTTGTGTTATCGACTACAAAATATTTTGTGAAGCAATAATATTAATTAGGAGTGAATATTAACAAGATTAATATATAATTATATTGCAAGATGTGCCCGACAAACTATAACCAGTGATTCCGGAGCTTAATTTGAGTAAAAACATGTTAACGACATTTTGATAGTATTGAACAGTAAGGGTCGGGGCGGGGGTTGGGTTACTCAGCTGAGTGATCAGTGACATGTGAAAAAATGTCACCGGACCTTAAAATTCCAGCTACATTTTTCACTCTAAATAAGCCCGCTGATTAAAGTATGCCAGGTACGTCCTGTAACACCCTGTATACGTGATTTATGTCCAGCGCTTTTAAAAAGATATTTCACCAAAAATGACGATGTATATATTATCATTATATTTGTTGCATTTTATAGTGGGGGCTAGGATAAACTCAGACTCACTGAACAAATGATTCCTAGTGTGTCTATATTTCAAAGAATACGGTTGTTACCAATTAACATTAAACTTTTCGACTCCTAGGCCCAAGACAAGCCAATGAATTTAATTATCTGTTCAACAGAGATTTTTAATATTTGAAAATGTTTGATCTATTAAGGAAAAATTAAGCTTACTTCGGGCACACGGAAACGCCCACAAGATGATTCTATCTATGTATCTCTTCAGTGCTCAGACTGCATAAAAGGCCAGGAGTTATTATATTTAAAAATTAGTAATTAATTTTAACACATTCTAAATTACAGCATTTTGTATAAACCAGAAAGTCCAGTCACCGAACTGTCAAAAGACTGAAATCTTTTTAAAAATGGATTTAACCAACTGTTATAGAGATCATGAACGTATAAGAAATCTAATTTTTTTTTTTTTATATGAATACCGCACAAGAGTCTCAACTGCTCCCAACCGTCTACAGCCAGTGAGACTATGGCATACCCAAATAGGGTATGTAGTGAGGCTGAAGGTACTGGTGAGGGGAAGGAGATAAGGAAGAGGAAGGTTGGGAAATACCTGGCTATTCAGATCTGGTCACCAAACACGGCTAAAGCCATTTCAAGCAACGTTTCAATTCTGAACGGTGGTCTTTCACCAGGGCGATACTTAGAGTATCTACCACTCTGAATTATTGAGTATTATCTTACTAATTCGTTAAAATAACTACAATTTCAACATAAAAACTGTGAAATTTCAAATGCCAGCCCATTTTGGCTGTATTACAAAAAAAAATGTGGAGCTTCATAAAAATAAATAAATCAGGTATTTTTCACATGGCGATATCACGAGCTAAGGTTTTGTTTAATATAATACGTTAAAGAAGAAACAAAACACATGTTTTTCGCACTGTCCCATTTCCGTATTCTCGCTAAAAATATTTTTTTATTCTATTCACATGATTTTTTCTAGGTCAATTAAAAATGTATGCATGTAACTCAAAGGCCATTTTTTCGCGATTAGCAAGCAGCATTGATTCGATACCCAAAAATATTGCTGTCTCTTTTTTTACAAATCGGGGTAAGAAGATAAGGCTACTACGTCAAATAATTACAAAAATTTATATTAATTCAATTTGTGAATACGTGCTAAGGTACGAGTGTCAACTTTTCAAATGTACGACTGGTGTTAATTAAAATTATTACATTTTAGGAATCTTTTCAATTCCTTACCTAGCTAATAAAGTACCTGCCTACAATGTATTTTAGCAGATATTATTCTTAGTTTAAAATACACCCTTTTTGGCTTTCTAGCACAAGCTAAACTACAAATTATTTATGTGTAAATTCTAAGGGGGTAGTTAGAAAAATGTCTAAGGTTTCCAGTGAATACAATTCTTTAACAGTGTTTTTTTTTTTAATTCTTTATGAAATGCATACTGCAATTTTAGGTAAAACGTTCAAAATGCTTTGGCTGGTTTTCAAAGTGCACCTTTTACTGACATTTTAGTATGTATTTCATAGAATTTAAAGGATTATAATTTTTTTAATGTATTCACTAGAAACCTTGGACATTTTTCTAACTACATATAGAAAATTTGCAGATAAATCATTTGTAGTATTGCTTGTATTACAATGCTACAAAGAGACGTTTAGCGTCATTCTTGAGTGCTGACCCTTAATATTCTAATATAATAATTTATTAATATTCTTATTTCAAATTTTTCAGATTCAAGTATCACAATTCACATCGAAGTGTTTCACTATAAAAACCAATGACTTCATTATTATTTGAAGTATCAATTCATTATTTGATTGTACTTATTTGCTATCCCTATTTTTTTTAACAGGGTTACGAGTAACCTGACAATATTTGAAGTATGCATACTACCATAATAACAAGCGGAAGATGTTGCTTGTGCAATGATGGAGGACTAAGCTAGCAGAGGAATTGAACTCATGATGCCAGGATGGGAATCCAACGCGTTTGTCCACTCAGCTACTAACCGGTCTTTAATTTACACGTTACCAAATATGTAGATTAACTGATTTTATTTTTCAAATTCCGCCGAGTAAATGCTCTAACAAATAACTATGTTCACTCCCCAATACCAAAGAAATGAATGTGGGAATATAATTATTGATGGCTTGAAGTAACAATATATGAAGAGAGAGCTAATTATTTTTACCCAACCTATACAAATTTGGTATAAATCACTTTCTCCGGGTTTTTACGTCGTACACCACGAGAAAGAAAAAGACAACAAAATTTCTCAAATTTTCACACCGCTTTAAAATATTATCAGAATGTTCTTCGTGTCCCGCGTCTCAACGGTTTATTAGGTTACATGCTATATTTTTGTTTATAACAATACTGTGAAAAGTGGTTTTACGAATAAACAAAAACATTATGACAACATGTGCTATGAATGGATGTATAAATACCCTAGCCCTGGTCCTATCCACGCCCAGGTCTAGCCGAGTCCAGCAAACCTCATAAAAACTGACTACTACAGCGCTCTCTCTTGTATATTATTGTTCTGAGATTGATAGCTTCAACTCAACCCTTATTAAGAGGACATAACACTATGAAACGGGGGTGTGCCCATGATTCACATTTGACTTAATTCTGACGAATCAGTTACAATAATATCAAATATTATCAACAGATGCACTCGGGATATAGGTACCTACTTTAAATTTTAGACTAATAAAAACTGACCCTTACCGAAAACATTTTTACAGTAAAACGACTTCCAAAATTTCCAAATGCTTTTTCAGCAATAACATTGGCGGCAAGGACCTTTTTTATGAGATGAATTAGTTACTTCCCTTGCAAAGTAATCTCTTGAGATTTCGTTGAAAACATTTGGCATTATAGAAATCAAATCATTAGGATCCAATAAAATTTAAACCTTAAGTAGTTTGCTTCTCTCAACATGCTAAGGCAATCTCAACCCTTTCTGCCGTGCTGCCGAACAATCGTTTTGACGTCTGGCGTTTTTGCTGTCTTGGCATCATCCGTCGCACGTGTATTATGTACCTAACAGATGTTAGTTATGTTCCGACTTCACCTACCTCTAAATGAAGGTTTATTGTTTTTCTCCGCAATTAAATAGAACTTGTACGAGGGAAAATGAACAATAGCAAAAGAATTTGTTCGATATTTAAGACGCCACCCATTGTTTTGTGAACACCTCTTATCGATTTACTTCCATGTTTTCTTAGTAGAGTAGAGAACATAGAGTGGTACCTATCCAAAGCAGTGTAGTCGGTTTTTGATGATTTTCGCCGGACTCGGCAGACCTGGGCGTGGTTAGGACTAGGGCTAGGGTATTTATACATCCATTCATTGCACATGTCGACATGATGTTTTTGTTTATTCGTATTACCACTTTCTCACAGTATTGTTATCAACAAAAATATAGCATATAACCTAAAAAACCTTTTAGTTGTGTCGAGTTTAGTCGCGTATGAAAACATGTGGGGAGTCTCCGGAGACGCGGGAGACCAAGATCATCCTTACAGTACATAAAAGCGGTGTGCTATTTTTGTCTCTTTCTCTTTCATGGTGTACGACGTAAAAACCCGGAGAAAGTGATTTATCGCAAGTTTGTATAGGTTGGGTAAAAATAATTGGCTCTCTCTCCATACATTTTTTCTCCAAGCATGTTCTTTTGTATATTCTGATCACGTTAAGTACTTTTGGAAAACATTGAATGAATATCTCTATATTTTTCTCGATCAGTTCAAGTATATTATACTCGTAGTTATATTTATTTTCCTTATACCTTATGTGTATTCATCATTGCATCCTTTTCACCTTTCATGTAGCATTATCTGTTTAAATTTGATATCGACTGCAAATAGGTGAAAACCCTTGGCACGCAGTGAAAACTTTACGGGAGATAAAAAAAATAAATTATAAGAATATTTTATAGTTTGTAAAATTAATAACATTGCTTCAAAGTAATTTAGTTTTTTGTTTTTAAAATGCCTTTATCATCTAAAATTATTTTCCCAAATTTTCCTCTCGAGACTATTCTATGCGAAATCAGTTAAAAAAAGTAACATTCCTAATTTGTTATTGATATTACATACTTATAACCATATTCAAATGCAACTTTTGGCCGTAAATACATAAAATTTAAATAATTATTCGTTGGTTCTTCAAGAATAGGTGTCAAAAAGAAATGGGCCTATAAGAGACGGGAATCAGAAAAACATATCGAGTGAAAATAACCATTTATTTATTTATAAATTAACGGACTAAAGTCCAATCACAAAAAATACATTTAAAACACGAAATGAAAAAAAGAGCAATAGAGAAGGAATGGCATATGCATTAAAATAAATGAAGCGATGACAAAAATAAGGCAAAATAAACATAAGAGAGAACATTCAAGCCATGGTCTAGTCAAAGTTTTGGTAGATTCGTAAAGAATGACGAAAATTATTTAGACTGCTACCAAAAATTTCAAGACCATGGCTTGAGTTAACAAGTCTTGACATTCTGGACATTGGAGAATTATACCCATAATTAGTATTGTGATAACTGAGGAACAGAAATTCGTTGTTTCTGAGTCTACGGCAAGGAATGTTGAACTGGATAAGTTGCAACAGAGAAGGTGAGTCAATAAAACAATTAATAATTTTGTAAATGAAAATTAAATCAAAGTCTTTCCTGCGCTTTTCTAATGAAGACATTTTCAATAATTGTTTCATTTCATCATATGAATAATGGTCTCTTTCTCGCCCTACTCTCCATGCAATATTGCGTAAGAAGCGATGTTGTACGGATTCAATCTGATAAATATGAACGGTATAGAATGGGGTCCAAATTACACTAGCATATTCTAGATGAGGGCGAACTAATGAACAGTAAAGGGTTTTTAGGGTCTTTATATTCTTAAAGTCGCGTGCAATTTTATTGATGAAGCCAAGAAGTTTTAGTGATTTATTAATTGATTGATGCAAGAATACCAATAACACATGAAAGGGACTTACCATCGACTGGTTCCTTTTGACGGGGTACCTGGGTGCAGCGCGCTGGGTGATGGCTGCAGTTTGCTGCTTGTGTTTCTCCAGAAACTTAGATAGGGTCATGGAGTAGGACTCGGGAATTCTGCTGGGATACAGAAGTCGTTCATTCAGAACGACAGACGTAGACATATTGGTTAAAGAAATACTTCGACGATTAGTTTGTTTCCTAACTTCTTCCAGACCATCTCTACGCCGAGCAGATCTGCATATGTCAGTGTCGCTCAAGTAGCTCTCCTCGAGTGTTTGAATGTCTTGTTTTTCTCCATTTGTGTCAAAGATATTGACGATGTATGAAAATCTATTCGACCTCTCGCCGATGCTTTGTTCAGATTCAGTGTCCATCTCTTTGATGTAAGAACTGCTGTTTTCTGAAATGAAGGAGTCCATGGATTCATAAATGTTGTTTTCGAAATATAGAGCTGGAGGTTTGTCTTCAGTGAAACCGTATTCTTCTTCTTTCTTGAATTCGTGGTTAGTTTGTGGGCTATCCGCCCTGAAGCTTCGGTCTAGATCCAGGTTGAAAGGATCCGCCGAATGCGCGAGGAACTGAAAACTTCCGCTCCTCTCGTAGGCGGGAGATTTTTTCAAATTGAAACCCGAGCGCAGACGCTGGGCCAGGCTCAAGTCAGTTTTCCAAGCGACTAAATTCTTTTGTTTTTCTAGCGTTCGTGTACTTGACACGCCGATACTCGACACATCATCAGCGCTGTAAGAGAGTATGTTTAGCAAATTGCTGAAGCTGGTGTTCAGTATTTTTTGTTGGATGGTATCATCCTTCTCTTGTGTGTCTGCGCGGTTAGGATTTGGTTTATTAAAAATGTTGATCCTTGACAGGGTCGCACGAAAACTGAACGATTTACCAAGCGCGTTGTTTTTTTTGACAGCTTGTCCTTCGGGGAAATGAGCACTTCTCCTCTTCAAGAGCGAATCTGCCGATTTTCCCTCTGGCCTACGGAGTACAGGAACGGGTGTGTCGGTTTCAGAAACGATACATCCTGAAAAAACGTTCTTGCCGCCGTTATGTTTTTTCGTTTCTTCTGCGCGGTTTACGGAAATCCCGTCATGTTCAGAACTGTCGGACACGCTTATAGTAGGGATGTCAGGACTCGCAGAGCGTTTTAAAACAACAGGTTTGTCAAGATGTCGATTAGAACTGTTTCTTTTGCTTCTACTCAGATTTTCTTTCCACATATTCCACCGATTCGCGACACTCGCACATCAAAATCACCGATTAATTATTCACTTTTGTCACATTAAAACACACGTAGGATTTCACACACTTTCAAATGAAACACATTCTGAAAAGGTAAAATTTTTGAATTGAAGAAATTAGGATTTTCAGAATAATGACAGCACGCAGTCGCCCCGAACTAGTGTCAGTCTGTTAGTATTTACTCAATCGGTTTCTGTCTTATCAAAGGAAGATAACGATAAGGCTCAATCCCTCTAGCGCTAAAAATCTCGAAAATTATATTATATTATATATTACGGAATCGAAATAGGTGTGCATAAATCTTGCATAATAATAATTCACCAACAATTTACTTTTATTCATTGTGTATTAATTACATAAGCGACTGAAGCAGAATGTCGGAAAAATAGTAGGTAGTTCTAGTACAAACATATTATTAGGCAGCTTCGAAAGTAGGTACCGACATAATTATTTAAAATGTTTGTTCTATGCATTCTAGAACTCCGCAGACAACAACTTCTAAATGTCAATCAATCTGAATATCGAGGGTATATTATCAACGGTGACATGGTCTACCCAATTTCACAGGTAACCTAAATTTACATTCATTAAATAAAAGCTTTTATACAGACTATTTCTACCTTATTGAAAATTAATTTCTTATTCAAATATTCAATTAGTTTTAAATTTTTAAAATCCATAATAACTATGAAAAAACTGGTTTATTAAAATGTCGACTTTTTCGTCGTTGATATTGTGATAGAAATACAGTACTAACCTACACCTTTCCCATCCTACTTTCTGTCAATCCATCCTCAACCTAATGTACCCAAAATTTGAGGGTGCGATATATTCCTTAATTCCGTGACCCTCTAGTGCAGTGTAATACAACAATATCTCAAAGGATTATAACGAACACAAAATGTGGACAATCAAAAATGAGATTACCAATCGAATATACCTAAATCAAATTAATAATAGAAAAATGGCACACACACAAAGACTATCTCTTTAAAAATGACTATTTTATACCAATAATACAGTTTCCATTTGAATTTAAGGTGCTTACAACATTTTATTTTCCTTCCCGGAATTACTGTATTCCAACTCATTAGAAGTAAATGAAAAATCAATATACATTTATTGCAAAATATAAATAAAACAGTAAAAAGCACAAAGGGTTTAGATTATAGGTGTATCCTATTTCTTAAAAATTAAATAAAAAATACATATTGAAAATTGATACAAAATCCGATCATTATAAACATTATAAGTGAAAACTTCGCAGAGAAACAGAAAAAAAAGAAAGATGAAGATTAAAGTAGGCAAAGGTATTAATTTCCATTGAAGTTATTATTATTTCTGTCACTTTCTTTCCAATATCAAATAAATGTGTCCGTCATCACAAAACTGCTTTCATACCCGTGAAAAAAACGCGCGGCAAAATTGGTTTTGTCACGCCACAGAATACAAATTGACACATGAGTTTCGTCCTAAAGTCATCGCTCTAGTAGTTGACGTGACGACGGGAGGCGACGGAATTAAATAACAAGTGGCGTTGTGAAATTACTTAAAATTTCAACGGGAAAAAAAATCTCACTGGTTCGCGCGATTGCATAAAAAAGCGACAATTAATTTTGGTAACTTGTGGCATAGAATTGAAAATATGCGTAGCTTTACTTGCCTTCAGGCCCGGCTTTCTTGCCTTTTGATTGTTATTTGTATTTTATTTTGTAATAAAAACACGTATTTGCTTAGGATGCTAATAAAACAATATCTTTAAAAAATCCTAGTATTATTAAAACTCAATCTTTATCAAAATTCAATTTGACTGTACGGGAGACTTGATCAGGGGGATCAAGTTTTCCATCATTTTACGATTATTCTCAATTTGTTGAATATATTAATGAATTTCAAAAATAATCAGCTTTTGTGAGTGAGGGACAAAGGCAAAATAAACTTCCCAAACATGGACATAAAAATAAATACTCTGATCAATGTATGAGAATACGTTTGACCGAAAAAACAAACGGGCCCACCCTGACCCTATATATCGTAATAAAAAATATATATATATTTATTAAAATGTAAACATTATAAAGTGAAAGCATCGTCGAGACAGAAGATAATAGAAATATTAATAGAGTTTAGTTAGTGTTAAATTTATGAGTGCGGTGACATTTGTTAAGAAATGTTTTTAATGATAAATTTAAATAATTGTACGGAATCGTGTATATGCTTGATATTAAGTGGAAGGTTTTTTAAATACTTCAATAATTGTCATAATCCAATAATATAGTAAGGTCCTTTTAGAAATATTGTTTTGTCGACTTGTGGCATTTTTGTGTCTAGTGTTTTGGCGAAAACCTATAATATATGGAGATGACCGTACCAATTGGCATAACTTCACTATCGTCAGAAGTTTCAGTTTTTTTTAAGAGGAGTAGAATGCAAGGCTGATGTGAGCATAATTAATACGATCAAGAAAGGGACGCTTAGATGATTTGGGCATGTAGAGCGAATGAACGAAGAAAGGAGAGTGAAAAGAATATATGATGCGAAAGTGAATGGTAAAAGAAGTCGAGGACGTCCGAGAAAGACATGACACGATCAAGTAAATCAAATACTTGAATCGGGTCATGTGAAGAGTCAGAATAACAGAAGAGTATGTATGAGACGATGTATGAATGTGAATGAAGTAAGGAGTGTGTGCCAAGACAGAGTTATATGGCGATCTATCCTCTCTGCCTACCCCTGCGGAGAAACGGCGTGATGGTTAGTTAGTTATCTCTTTTGGATAGTAAGAATCATCTTTGGCGTTTACGGAATTTCCACAAAACAATACTCCACGTGAACAGACGTATTCATAATATATGCAGAGATTAATAATTCAATATTCGTGAGTTCTTCTAAGTGTGCCTATTACAAAAGAGACGCTTCATTTGTTTATACATTTTCATGTTCTTTCCATGTATGGGAGTGGAAATATAAAATTTTATCTCGTGATTTTTTTTTTATAAAATATTAAATACATTATCTACATATTACACAAATAAATAAATAAAAATCACATTCACATTTATTAGCATAAAGTTTTCATAACAAGACCGTTGATCCTCCGCTAGCAAAAATACTTCCACGTGCGTATTTTCTTTTGCAGAGCAGCCGGCAAACTCTAGCGTTTGATCAATAATACTCTGCGGTAATTTCGGCTCTCTGCTCAGTTAGCTGAAAGATACCGCGCCGCATGAACGGTCAAAACAACTTTCCTCGCAAATTAAACATAAACTCTCCACCGACCGACAATTCGAGATAATCCCCGACAATGACAAGCGTAAAGCCGATCGCCATTGTCTCGCCCATGAAAAAACCGCGCAAAACAAAAAAGCGTAACAAAAGCAGCCCGCGTAAGGCGAAGAGTTCCGCAAAAAGCATTTCGTCATATTACGACAGTGAGTCGGAAAAGTCTTTCTCGGATCGGTTGTCCGCCGAAAAGAAATCCAATCGGCTCTGTTCCATGTTTGAAAATCTGAATTTGTTCCCCGATGTGTGCGATTTTGAATATGGAATGACACATAATAGAGCGCAGATTCCCGAACATGACAGGAAAATTTTGGACAGAATGGCGGCAAAAATGAAAAAGGATCTGTCAAACATTGAAATTGCGCATCAAGCGCATTTAATGTGGGAAAATGAAAGGGCATCTAGAGAAAAGGTAACAGTTTTATTAAAATTGGTATTTAATTTCCAGCTATTATAACAAAATACGCATTAAAAATTCATAGTTACAATGATACCAACCGAAAAAATAAACAGACTTTCGAATAATTATCATTAATTTTATAATGATGTCAAGTTATAATTAAATTGCATGACAAATTAATATTAACTGTTATTAATTACCACTACACAAAACACGAAGAGAATTTTATATAATTAAAACGGAAACTCTTTCATACAAAGTAGAATACACTGGAACTACAAAACATTGCCGTAGAAATTGTTAAAAGTTCTATTCCGCTTCAATAGATGTCACTACTAAACTTATTTTGTTATAAAAACTAAATTGAAGATATTTTCTGTATTTGTAAATATTTATGATTTTAATTTACAGCTCCAGAAAGAACAAGAGACAGAGTACAATACTTTTATCCAAACTAAAAGACGGGCTGAAAAAGATATGTACGACAGAAGGTTTCAGGAGTTCAAAGAAATATATGACTGGGAGAAGGACCATTTGAGAGACAGATTGGGTTATAAGGAAAATGCGGCTGCACGAAGAATCAAGGCTCTGGAAAACCAAAGAGTAAGTATTTAAAGAACTGTAGTAACAAGAAAAGTACCTAATCTTCAATTACTTTTGCTAAAACATGTTGTCGAACTTGCTATTTATTGCAGACAAAAAAAAAAAATGTGCATGGGAAAAATGTTTTTAGTAGAATCCACCAATAGGACCTATTTTGGAGATTAGAAAATATCTTTTTTTTTAAGTTCACAGATGTCAACATGCTCAAGATCTTTAGGTTTTGGTCACAAAATAATTGTACTAGGTATGTATTTTTTATAATTTTTTTTAAGAATTTACACAATCTTCAAAATTAGTATTTGAATAATTTATTTTTTTTGGATTCATTAGTCATTTGTTTATATAAATTTCTATATTTGTACAATCGTCAATTTTAACACAAAACTTGTTTGTTACGATCATTATCTATAATAACAAATTAATCAGTAACAAATACAAAGTACCAATTACTTTACAGAAATATAACGATTGGAGACTCAAATATTTTGAAAAAATAGTAGAAGATATGAAAAATCTCCTTTTATTTAACTTCTTCATTTTACTATTGATGTGAGCCTCACAACATCCCCCAAATAGGGAATGGCATAGCCCTACAGGCTTCGGGCAGTTGGGATTCTTGTGCGGTCACATTAAAAAATGCACCTTACTATGCTTTCTTTCAATGACAATGTTCATAGTACCGCTGGCATGAATGTGGAATTCTGTTTCTAGAACAGGGAGGTATTTCGCAAGCACGAGATAGCCCAGGAGAAGGCCCGCCACGCGGTGGACATCATCAGGGAGCACAAGTTGGCCGAGGTCTTGTGGAGAAGGACCCTGGCTCAGAACATAGAGATCAAAACTAACAATGCTGAAACTAACCGGGATATTCTCTTGAAATACTGTAGACAGGTAAGATTGTACACAACTGACTGATTTTTTGAGGTGTTACTAACCATTAAAAGTAGAATTGCAGATATACAATAGTCCATTAAAAAAAAATTCCAATGATATAAAAAAATCAGTCAGAATGGTTGATATGGATCTCTAGAAACAGGTCCACAATTTCGTCACTTTCCAGGTTTACAATGTCACTGTTAATGTCAGGCGTCAAATGTGAAATGTCAAAAGACGTAACTA
Source organism: Drusus annulatus (assembly GCA_022651775.1). Classification (NCBI taxonomy): domain Eukaryota; kingdom Metazoa; phylum Arthropoda; class Insecta; order Trichoptera; family Limnephilidae; genus Drusus; species Drusus annulatus. Next base: position 364,568 of record JAGWCC010000238.1, on the reverse strand, counting down.
ATTTCAAGTAATATTTTTCAAGCATGGATTCAAAGTACTATCATAGTGTTGATGGTCGTAGAAAAAATAACAAATAATTCAAATTTCCTCAAAAGTTGTTGCGGCAAACATTTTCAAATTCACAATATAGTTGTTTGTTTTAAAAAGTCGTCGAATTTCAAAGGCTGTCAAAATATTGCTATATTAAATAATAATAAAATAGTAAGTAGTGACTTCACAAGCTAAAAAACACGGTTTTGTTAATTTTGTCAGCAAAAATCATCTCTTGATTTGTGTTCGTAGCATTTTCGTACTCTGTATAAAAATGAAATAAATACACATGAATTTTTCTTAAGCCAATTAAAAAAATATGCAGGTGGCTCATTATTTTTATAAGAACCATAAATACATAAAATGTTGAAATTCTTTGTGTTTTTACGAGCTATGTTTTTTTATTTCCTTTGAAGAAAGCAGTAATCGACAACAAGGTGCACCAGGAAATCCAGCGCCGCAACTGGGAGGAGCAGAAGTTTGTGGAGATGGAACAACTCTCCAACCTGAAGAGGAGGCTGGCCGAGAAGAACAGGAGGATGCAGAGGATTGCCACGCAGAAGGAGAACATTGTGAGAGAATCCAGAAAACTGGCTGACTCTACTGCCAAGCTGAGAGAAAACTTGAAGTAAGTTTAGTGATTTATGAAATATTAATTATTATGTTACCATTATTGCGCAATGCCAATATGTAATTATAATTAAAATTATGGACTGAATTAAACTATTTTTATCACATATTTTAAAACAAGCAAAAGTCATTACTGCACCACCTGGTGACTTGATCATTCACCAACAGAAAGACTACTGACAATAGTTTCCTTGGCAATTCCAAAGGGAAGATGTCCTTTTGGTAGCATCTAAGGCCATAGGCCCATTGTGCTATCTCTCATTTATAACATAATTCGATTGACAGTAGCCCAGTCTCTTTAATAAAGTTCCACAACATGGCTCCCAGATATCTAAGCCTTCTTCTCATTAAGGCGGCACATTAACACCATAAATGGATCAACATTTCTTTATTCTATTCACATTTCCTACAGCAATGAAATTGCTATCCACTCCCAACAGCTGTATGGGCCTCCCGGTCCTATTAGCCCTTTAGATTATCTCATTGCATGTGCTTTCTCCTATTCCAGTGCTGGAATTTAGCCCACTTTTCAATGTAAACTTTGATCGTTCTAAGTTCACTCACGAATTGTAGGCCACTTTACGCCGATTATTATATGCCACTAAATTATATCACTCCATGTTATTTCCAGGAGATCTCTCAGTCCCGATGTTTTCACCAGGGCAGCAGCGCAAAGCCGGCAGCAAAGTTACCGACCACCAAACACTCAAATATGCTTCACTCCCAACAGCTTTGAGAGCCATATTAGACTAGGCTAATAGAAACTTAACTATCTCGAATTTCCAAGGAATCTCTTCCGAAAAAAAAAATTTAAAAAAGAATCTCTCCCGAAAAAAAATAAATAATTTTAATCTGTTTTAGCACTCTTAAATAATTAATTATTACGGTAAGATATTTAAATTGATTGTGAAGACTGAATTGATATTGAAATATGCAATTGAGAGTACAAAACAAACAGACCTTATTATTGTAGGGTTGGAATTAATGTTGAAACATTTTGAAAAATATTATGGTGTTCTTGTTGGTTCGAAATGATTACATAAAAGCATGCAGCATTCTAGTAACAACAGTAAGTAATAAATTGGATAGAGCATGATTTTTTGTGGTCTGTATTTTTTGAAGATTTGAAAATAATAAAATGTATTTCGTCAAAAAACAGTATGTACTAAATGTTTTATTCTCCTTTCTGACCTTTTTTATCAAAATCGTTTCATTGCCTACATTCTTCCTTGACACACTTTTATTATTTAAACAGTTTGATTACATTCTTTGACATTTATTTTATCAAACCAGTTTTGAATTCTTCTTTGAAGTTGGTTTTTCAAAGAGCAGTTTTAGTTTTATTATATTCCTCTTTGACACCCTATTTAGATCAGATTCAGTACAAACTAAATGATGGTATTATTTGAATCTGATGCCATTTCTTCATTGAACTCCGGGTACCTGAATTTGAAGCAAGCACTTTTCCCATTCAGCCACTAAATGACCAAAGACTGATAGGAATCAGCTCTTTTATTAACACATTGTAGTCGGGCGCCTCGAAAAATAGACTCTAGCCTGTGGCGGGCGTTTTTTGCGATTAGCGCAAAAAATATATTACTTTCTTAAAATTGACACAATTTATAAACCAAATAATATTTTCGATTGAAATTTTCAAAGAAATCATATATGACATTTGATCATCATAAATAAATTATAATTGCTTTGATATCATCATAATTTCACCACATTTTAAAGCTGAATATAAAAACCTGATATTAATTTAGTAAATAGCATTCAATATTCTGAAATTATATTATGAAAATTCCATGTAAAAGATAACATTATTAAACATATCATATTGTTATATAATAAATAATAATATATATTTGCCATGCCCGCAATTTTACAATCGCTGGATGTGTGAAATCTGACCGCGTAAATGTTTAAACAGTGTCACCGAAGACCGAAGGCGAACACTCAATAACTCATGAGTTTAATTGCTTGTTGTCAAAAAAGGGTCTTTTGCGGTTGCCTCGCCTAATTGAAGAGCCCATTCCACTTATGAATCATAGTATTTATTCTTTCAAGGAATCAGTACACTTCATATGTTGATAATCCATCACACACTATAAGTGCATGTATCACATAACTTCCTCCAAGTATATGCTTGTATATAACAACAATGACAATTGAGTAAACAAATAATAAAAATACATGTAAAAAGCAATGGATGATTGGTAAGTACTTACGAAAATCTGGTATTGCAAAGGATTACAGTACAATCATTGCACACTAGCCAATCCGGACAAGGCATCTCAAATAACGTCGACAGACTGACGCCTAGCACCCAGGTAGCAAATTACCCTTCAAGGTGTTTTATTTTACGTTGATAACAAACCCGTGAAATGCCATTTCCCGACAAAAACCGGCAGTCAACAAAAACGGCAAATGCCGTATCCCGCAGTCTACCGACAGTCCGCGAAAAACGGCAAATGCCGTGTCCCGCAGTCTACCGACAGTCCGCGAAAAACGGCAAATGCCGTGTCCCGACGACAATGTGTTAAAAACAAAGAAGATATTTTACAATTTTTCCCTCAATAATTTTTCCCTTAAGGTTTGGATAGTTTGTTTGACAATAAATAAAAGGCGCCATTCTTAAATCAAATACTTTTAATGCTTGGGTGGATGTACTTATTTTTTTTATTTCAAAACTTACAATTAACATGTAATCTAAATAACTTACCTTAGGTGAAAATTTACTAGTCATATACTTTGAAAAACAAAACAAAAATAATAAAGGTACAATGTACACCATGACTTGGGAGTATTAACACATTGATCTGTCTTTAAACCAAATAACCAAAGTTTTCAAAATATATCATATTTTCAGATTTTGTCAAACCTAATTTTATACATTATCATTTTTTTATTTGAATTCCTTCATGCAGACCTTTTTGTTAATTGATTCATCGTGTCTGTCTTTTTAATACAGTTTTAAAGGCGAAACAACTGTCACATATAGTTAAATAACTCTTGCCAAGATTATCAACATATTTAATTTGTTCTACACTTTACAATTTAAAAAAACTCAGGTTTTTTGATTATCTAACTGTGTATAGCAGCTTTAACAATATTTCACTAGATAGACTTCAAAAACAATAAGCAATGGTACGTTTGTCTTAAAAATGCACAAGCAATGGTGATTTATCAATATTCAATTCAGCTTTTCTTTAGTTTATACAAAAACACTTCAATTTGTATGGAATGAAAGCGACAGTATGAAAAATGCTATTCATAATATAAAAACCTTTTTACAATCTTTCAATCACTTTCTTTCGGAAGTACAGGATGGAGGGAAAGTACGGCGCTGTACTATAACACCATATTAAGATAAATTTCGCCAACACTAACATAACCCAGAGGGAAAAACCAAAAACAATGAATAAGGCTTCGTTTTTTTTATATTTTCGATTCCCTACGAATACTGTGGTTCTTATGAGCTTCACGCCTACCACTAAATGAGGCAATTATACAAAACTTGGAAGATGGCGGACAATTGCTGTCAACCTTACGCAGTTTTGTAGTAATGAATGTGAATAAAGAGTGTTTGTGGATTATGACTGAATAATAAATGTGGGCTGTTTTTATAAGTACGGCTGAGTATGCAGTATGCAGGTCAGGAAACTCATTGAACTTTGAAGTTTAAAAGTTACTAATCCGAAAACATAAATTTGGCTACCGGCTGTACTTTACTTGTGAAAGCACAATTCGGGCTTAGTAAGCGTGAAATTAATAAGTATCATTAATTGTAGAATGTGTTTCCCCACTCCCTGCAATTAATCCAAAATTAATTAACAAGTAATAATTATAGACATGTTTATGTTTATACAAAAAAACAATATGTCACGGAAATTAGCTTATTTTTAAATAGGTGCGAATACATGTAGTTTAAATTCAGAAATGTCCATTAGCTAAACTCAAATAAACTTTTTTCAATACACAACACTTAAGTTAGTAAGTAGCAAATTTACAGTCAGCCTTGTTATACGAGATATCCAATACATATTATAAAGAATGACTGAGAAAGACTGCAACAATACTCAAATCTATAGCAATTTATTAATAAGGCTGAGAATACTCACAATAAAATTGTTGTGATATAGAATCCAACAGATTGGCCTTCCTATACAAAAATTAAAACATATTAAATATAATATACAATATTTGTCAAAATCTCTTCGATAGCCGTAAAAACATTTTTACATTACAGAAAATACTTAGTATGTATTGATGAGAACTTATCAATGAAACTGGACCACTGGACCCACAGTAGTGTTATAACCACTACACTATGAAGGTTCATATCCTGGTTAGTATGAACACTAGACTACTGCATCATCAGAACGCTTGCCGCCATTTTAAATAGCAACTCTGGAATTAGGCTATTATTTTCTTAAATGTTATGTTTTGTAATCACTATTAATGTGTTTGCAGTGTGAAAATTCGGATGGCAAATTGTTGAGACCGTATAATAGATAACTGGTTCTTTACCTTTATGCAATTATTTAAATATTTTAAATAAATGTTTTATTCGCATTCAGACGGAAGTCAGGTAAAAGCGTTTATTTTGATAAAATTCCACCACATGCAAGGCCGAAGATGGAGAGATCTCTTGGCCGCAGAAAGACAAGTTTGTGGCCGTCACTCTGGAAAACAATTACAGACTAGGCGGTCCAGCCCTTCCGCATTAAGATATGTCATAAGTTGACATAAAAAACTATGTAAGCATTACATTTAATGTGTAATTGTAAAAAAAATTGGGCTCATCTAGTGTATTCTATACCAATACAATAAAAGTAGTAATATTCACAATGTAAAATATTTGGGTGTTACAATTCCTACCGATAATCCCCTTAAAGTAAAACAATATAACCATTTGTGTGTTGAACATTAATTAAATTAAATAATAACCAAAATGGTAAAACATAATAAGAGGTAAGTCCCTGAATGGATTTCCATAATAAACGCTGTTTCCAGTTTCCTCCTCTCTTACACAATATTATTTACAAGCAAAAATTGACAATAAACTAAGAACCAACCAAATGATATAGTGCTTTTATAAAATCTGTTTTACTTTAGATTAATGACAAAACTAGTAACAATTCGAGTGATTCATATACGTGTATGTACATATTTGATACTTTGTGAGACTGTCACGTAACAAATATGAGACAACAAATGAACAGTTTTGTGAAAATAGTTTATTTCAAAAACTGATATAATAGAATTACGCAAGAGGTCAACCAACATCTTAAGCTTTAAATTCGTTTAAATTTGGCCCTTTTAGTTGAAAGAAACATGATTTAAACAAATTGTCAACTTAATATTAAGATCTCTGTTTAAGAACAATGTTAAGAAGCATAACCTTTTGTTCCTTCCTTTGCCATTTTTCTCAGACATACTTATGAGATTTTAATAGTATGATGATAAAATGAATATTCGGTAGTTAAATTATATTATAGATAGAGACACCAATAGGGTTTCAAATGTATCTGCAGGAAAAATAACTTGTTTTTGGTCTTCTTTGTATTGCAAAATCGCTAACATTTGTGGCATTTCTTTGAACTAAATGGTAGAATTATTGTTAAGCGAGAATGAAAAAGCAGGAAACAGACTGTCATAACAAATTCATTTGAGGACTGAAGCCTAAAACGATGCATTCATAATATTTATTCGGACGCTCAATTCACAATCATCAATCAGATATTAGCAGGCACATGTTTAGTTGATAGTCTATTCACTATACACTCATCCCTCACCTAGACCTCTTATCATCACATGAGGGGGGTTAGACCCCGGGCGTTAGACCACTAAAACCGCCATCGAAAGGCAGATTATTCAACCTTCTTGGTGGTTTTGTTAACGGACCGCTTGTTGGGGGTGCTGTTGTGACTGCTGGTGCCGTTGCCGCCCACCGCCTTGTAGTGGTTCTCCGTACCGGAGGAGTGGTTGGAGTGGTTCTTAACATTGTTCTGACCAGACTTAACATGTGCTGTGGCAGAACTGTCTGAGAGCTCAGAACTAGAACTCCTGATGTCACCCTCCATCTGAAATAAATAAATAAATATTTGCTGTTAACGTTAAAAGACAACAATATACTAAGCATTTTAAAATGTAAACACAAGTCCAGTCTTACTGCAGGACCGGGACTTTGGAAATTTGGGAATGTGGTATGGCAGAAGAAAATAAGGTAGAAGGAGAAGAGAAAGAGAAAATGACTAGATAAATAGATCGGTAATCGAGATAATTCTAGAAGATAATTCAGATTTTCTGTTCAGTGATTCAACCAAGTCTCCGTTATTACAATTTGCCTTCAAATATGTATCTATGACCAAGCCAGTGGTAATTTTGAAACTGCAGAAACAGATATTTAGTTGCTCTGGCCTCAATCAATTTTCAGTAAAATTTTAAAAAACACCAAATTGTCATCGTCTTTAATATGATTATTTGAAAAGTGTATAATCTCACCTGGCCGGCAGCCAAGGCCTTGTAGGCCACCTTGAGGATGAGCCAGGTCCAGATGACGTGCAGGACCAGCAGCAAACAGAGGAGGCTGTTGAAGATGTAGTAGGCAGGGAACATGGGCAATAGGGTGGGCGCCCTCACCGTTGTGCTGGAAAAACAAAAAAAATTGCATGTATTTTCTTCAGATTTCCATACGAATAATCAATGGATTGAAGATGACATAGTGGGTCATTGTCTTTTGTTTGATACTTGAAATTTTGCAGTGACAAATCGACATGGAGGCTTTTAGCAGTCTAGGTTCGCCCATAGATCTGTACTCTAAGGCTGTGATCCTGCTACAGAATTGTAACCTCTAATCTCTAATAGGTTACAACGTAATTGGTAGCAATGGTCGGTGGTATTCTATATAAGTATGGAGTTGAATGTGTTTATTTACCTCCAGATGATGTAGAAGGGGAAGATCCCCAGTCGTGTAACGATCCAGAGGATTGTAAAGGTCCCGAAGATGCAATCGCAGAGCTTTTGGTAGTTAGCATATTTGGTCATTTTGGCAGCCTGCAAAATACAATCAAACTGTTATAAATGTGTAAAGAATTCTAATTCAAAATGCTAACATTCCTACGGCGGTTTTATAAAGAAAAGGTAGGTTGAATAGTTAACCTTATCATGAAAATGGCAAGGTGGCTCGATGGTGTGGAGGCAAATGCCGCAACCTTGGGCAAAAGGAACTGCAGGAGTGGAGGCGTCTCTCTCAGGGTGACAGCGCCAATGACGTATGTATATAAGAATTACCTCTAGAAAGATGTCCACGCAGTCATGAAGCAGCAGAACCAGGGTCCCCACGCGGTGCAGGTTGCTGACCCAACTGAACGCCATCAGGGCGATGGTGGCGATGTGGTGGATGAACATCTGCCAGAAGTCCTTGCGCTTCACGTCGAAGAACTGCGAAATGGCCAGCGACCAGTAGAAGGACAGCGAGATCATGTAGTACCACCAGATGTCATTTGAGATACCCTGGAAACGAAAATAAAATAGAAGATAAAAAATAAACTTCTTCTAGAATTGCCCATCTCTTCTTAGGCTCTTAAGCTGGGTGATTTAATACGCTGTCAAGCATATCGGTAAATAAAATTCCACCAAATGCTGACAGTTGCCCCGTCAACAGGCCTTTCCTGGGGTAATCCAAGCTGCAAAAAGAGAGTGCAGGGGAAACAGATATTTCCCTTTGTACTCTCCTCACCCATCTCTCATCTTTGTGTTTTTTTCGACTCCAATACTGACTTATGAGCATAACAGTAATTCTGCTGTGCTTGACGGCTGATCGACGATTAACGGGTACAGTTCAAATGTCAGAAATTGAAAATACTGAAAATGGTCGATTTAATCTTCAATCAAATCAAGTTTAAAACACCCCACACTCAATGATAATGTAATTAAATTCAATATAATTAATTCCGAATTGCTGCTAGGTAGTTTATTTTGTCATAATTTTCTGAAACTGGTAGAAAATTATAAATATAGCTGTAAAACTCCTGACGAAAATAGTAAGGACTCAACCATTCGCCCAGATAACGGCGGACACATCACCTAATTGGAAATGGTGATAATAATCTGTCGGAATTTAGTAGATTTTACACAAATGTTGAATAACAAGAAATACCTTAGGTTCACCTCATTTTGGGCAATTTAAGATATGCCATATCTTTAAGTCAAAATGATTCACACATAGATCCCCACGGTTCTGCTATCCTTATCAGAGTATTCCAATTCAATATCAGACAGTCAATTAAAATTATTGCCTCATGATATAAGATGAGTAACGAATAAAACATATCGTCGGCATACAAGCAAAAGTGACCAACTGCAAAAACACCGAAAATGAGAAAACCGACCGAGTGCTATTGAAAAAGCATTATGGTTATAGGAAAAAATTGCCACCTTCATCCGACATTGAAAACAAAAGTTACACAGATGGTAAAAGTGACTATTTACAAAAATGAGCTTTCTTGTACAAGCAAAACTGACCAATGACAATAGTCAATTTTGCCTGTAGATCCGGGCTTTATAAATGGCAGTTGGTCAATTTTTGCTGTATGCTTTTACACGTGATTCTGAAGTTAGTCGCATTGTTATAGACTGTTTAGGTTACTTAGTTCTGAAATTTGTTATTTCGAACTTTATTGAGTGTCAAGATGAATAGAAAAAATAAATTAATTTGGTTGATTAATATCTCAAGACATCCATAAGTTTTTTTTATTTATTTTTAATATTCGGTAACTTTTTATGGTGTTAATTAACGCTTTTAAATTAGAGGTTTGACTTGCTAATTATATTTCATTTAAGCGTACAATTATATTTGATATTTTTTAGTTATTTTAGGTGCGGAAGTGACTTTGATACACTCGGTGTCCCATCAAAATCACTTCAATCATCAGTTCAAAATTTTCACAGATGCTACACCTGCAGCCAAGAAAAAACGAACTAAACGATGGGAAAAATCTATGCTAGTAATGTGGCAACGTAATGTATTGAAAGAAAATAGAAAAGCCTCATTACCTTATTATACAACAAAACAGAATACGTTCTGAAAAAAACCAAAGATGATTGACTACAGTAGATGCAAATTAAAATGCAACTTATTTTTTTCTGAAGAGTAGAGAGAGGGTGATTATATGTAAACAATTCACTAGCCTTGAGTTATCAAGGCAAAAGAATTTTATAATAACGTATGTTACATCTAGAAATCCCATTTGTAAAAGTTGGACTCAACCCTGTCCATTTCAAAAATGTATGTACTTATTTATGGTTTTAAAGTTTATTTTGTAGAACTCCATTTTAATTTTTAGGTTTTTTACTTTTATTTAAACAATAATTATTATTAATTTAAATTTTTAAAAAACAGTTTTTAGTTAAAAGCTCTGCGATGTAATTATTTTTACGCGTGACAGCTGTTTCGCCTTCTGAGGGCATTATCAAACTGTTTGATAATGTTACAGTTTGATAATGCCCTCAGAAGGCGAAACAGCTGTCACGCCGTAAAAATAATTACATCGCAGAGCTTTTAACTAAAAACTGTTTTTTAAAAATTTAAATTAATAATAATTATTGTTTAAATAAAAGTAAAAACCTAAAAATTAAAATGTATGTACTTAATAAAGAAAAGTGCATTAATGAAAATAAAATTAATCACGTTTCTGAAATAATATTCAGAAGGATTTTCGGAAATGAATTTAACCTATCTTTTTTATCCTACAAAGGATTAGTGTTTAATGTGCAGTGACGCTACTGCCGATGGCAAAAATAATCATGACAGTTGACACAGTCAGCACATCAGGAGACGAGATGAGGTCAATGTAGCAAAAGCTGCAGACAAACTTCGTGCTTCAACAGGTGCTTAATTTAAAGTCTGCCACTTTTGACCTGCAAAAAGAAGTACAAATTCCGTCTTCAAAGGTCTCTCAAATGAATAAAGTATAGTCGTAAACTGTGCTTTAATAATTTCTCAATTTATGAAGTTTTTTTGCTACGTTTGGACTGAAATCAATGAGCAACGTGGCAGTTCCGAGATCGGCTCAGCTCTTGTGGATACAATCCCTCGATGAGACTATGTCAGAGATATCAACATACGAGGATACTTGCTCAAGGCAAAACTGCAACCAGTATATTAATTCTCTCCTATTGTATCTGGAAAAGACATCAAACATTCAGGCAATCCAGCATAATTTCATGGAACTTGGACATTATTACATGGAAGTAGACTCCATGCATAGCGCTATTGAGTCATCTAAAAAGTTTGTAAATGTCTACTGTGTAAACGACTGGTTAAATATTTTTTAAGCTGCAAGATCGCAAAGAAACGATTGGGGAACATATTTTTTTTATTTAAAAAGTTTGACAAATAAGGTTATAAAAAATCGAACCCTAAATGAAAACAGAGAAAGTGTCATGGCTGCGAATGAAATGCACGAGGTACGGGAAAGATCAACCTGGAATCGTTCTGTATAAGTATAGTCACAGTGACGAATTCAAAAAAATATTCGTATTCGTATTCGAGGTCAAAAACGAAACGAAAAATTGTGTTACCATTCAAAATACATAATTATTATTATTTGGTTTTTCAATTTATTATTAAAATTGTATAAAAAATATTTAAAACAATCTTTTATTTCAGCTTTGGGTACTAGAAATTTGATACACACAATTGCGTCCACATTTTGAGCGAATGACCATTTACACAATATGAATGTTTCTCTACAGGCAAAATTGACCAAGTATTTTAAAAATAAATTCACACGATTTGGAGTATTTATTTCCAAATTTTCTAATGCACATTTATTCAACAGTGTTAAATCTATTATGAGTAAAATAATCGGTTGATAGAACAGAATATTCGATTTTTTAGGCGAAGAATAACACAAAAACTGCTCCCCTGTAAAGTTGCGTTTTTGCAGTTGGTCAATTTTGCTTGTATGACGACGATATATGTATCCAATGGCAGCACAATGGGAAATATAACAACAAAAATACATTTATACTTATTTTTGAATATGCGTTTTTTATATACCTACATACGTAAAAATTGCTAGATTATCTGTAAATATATTTACAGATGTTTTATTCAGTAGTCATACCTCTTGTCATGCTATGCTATGCCATAACATCTCACCAACCATGGGGATGCTATGCATGGGCATGGGCATGGTTTCAATTTTTGTTTTTATTAAAATTAGTAACTTTGTGTAGAAAGTTTGAAATTTTAAATTCATTTCAAAAAAGAAGAAACCTGCATTGTCAAATATTTGCACACAAAAGCAAATTCTGAAAAAACTTATAATTCTAGACCCCGGTTCTCGCCCTTGAGGTGATATTTCACAAAAATTGTGCTATAAAATTAATTATTTCATTAATTACAAAAAGTTTAAGTTTTTGATGGGGTTTGTTCACTACAACACACGGACATCCCTGGCAAGGCGAGCGAAAATGTAAAACAACCTAAATTTAATTTATTTAAAAAATATATATTGTTTATAAAAACATAATATTTTAATAATCACTTCAATTAAACAAAGAATTCAGCATTAACCGGGGTAAATAACGAGGCACCCCTGACTTTATGACAGTCCTAAAAGGAGTTCACCAAGAATGCATATTTTCGATAAAATATTTTGTATTTTTTATCAATTTCTATTGGAGGAAAAAAGATATCAAATGACTAAACATACTCAACTCATTGTTGAAACCAAAATCGAGCCAAAATATGATTAACTACAAATTGATGAAAAAATTTCGTAGATAAAAACAATGTCAAGGGAAAATTCTTTCCGTAGTGGGAAACCCCTATGCACACTACTTTATTTCAGTAATAATAAAACTATTATTTACTCTGCCTGATAAACAAGTAGAGAAATTGTGAAGTGTACCATATACTTCACCGTTGTAAAGGTGGATTACGTATTACGACTTGTGTCATGTCAATACGAAGTGTCGAGTCATAATTGATGTTAATTTTAAATTTAAAAAAAGAAAAACCAACATCATTTTGTAATGTGTACTAGTATATACTATTTGACATACTTGTCATAAAATAATGCAATAAAACTGTGAGTTTAAGAAAAGCATTTTTAATAATATTCAAAATTATAGAAAATAATGTAATACTAAAAAGGATTGTTTTGATAACTACTGTTGTAGAGCAGTAAGATTCTTAGCTATTGACCGCGAGATCACAGGTTAAAACGGTAAAGGGCAAAAAAAGATATGCTAAATAGTAACTAGATCTGAATACCTCAGTTGCGAAATCAAGTGGGAATTAAGTGTGATATTCACTAATTTTCTAAGTTTCTACCACCCATATCATAACAGTGCCAAAGTAAGAGCGAAATAGATCTCTTGCTCCAGTCAATTTTATTGAGTTTGCTTACAAAAATGCTAAAACAGCGAAAATCACAAAATTGTGACAGTTAAAAAAAAAAACTGGAATAAAAAAGTTGTATTTCGTTATGAACCAATATTTTCCAATCAACTATTGAAACTCGATACTCATTGCTCAAATTTCGCACGAAAAGATAAGGACTAAAAAATGTTACATCATTTTTACAAATAATTTTGTTCGAGGTTATTAAAAAATGCTAATTTAAACACTATTTTGTAATTTATTTTTGTTACATACTTTTTATGATGTACAAAGATTATAAAATAACCTTTTTATAAACGCAAAGTAAAAAAGAAAAAACATAGTATAGAGAAAAAAAGTTATAATAAAATTTGAAAAATATTGTAAATAAAAAAATAATAAATGACAAAAATTCCAAATACATATTTATATATATATATATATATATATATTTATGTATAGTGTAAATATAACAACGGCATAGGCAAAGCCAGTGCGTGGGTATACTTGGGATTAGTTCATAACAGTGATATTCCTATTCCTAAAATTCCTCACGACAACTCTCAGTGAGAAAGAATAAAAGCTTTTAAAAATAATGCATTTTCGTCATCTGTAATCTAGTAATTATCAATATTCATAAATATGAGTATTTATATATTGTATACTAAAATATGCAGTCAACACGGTTGGAAGAATCCTAGGTTATCTCTCACAAACAGACACACATTTCTCAATTGCGTGCATTCAAATGGCATGTCATATTCGAAAATAGCAATTGAAAAACCGCAAGTCCCATTGTTCTAGCCGCGGCGACATTGTGTTGGCTGTGTAAAAAATAAAACAATAAATAATGTACATAGAAAAGTGGGAAGCTGGGAGATTGCGTGACTTGCGGATCAAAAGCGATAACATAAATATTTCCACTGAAATAGAAATTACAGGTTGATGCGAGATATTTAAGAGGAGGCATATTCAAGCAAAATGTTCATATTGTCAATTTATAACCGTTATGGATATGGTAAGGAGAGAAAGAATAATTAGAATCAAGTACGAAATCGGCAAGATTTTAGAATAATCCACCCGTATCGATGTGTTATGTACCTACCCATACAGGAGATAACACTTTGGACCCATTTGGCCGACTTTCTATTATCCACAGAAATTTGTTATCACCCCTAAATTATTTTTGTTATGATGAACTATGTATTATATAATTATTTGGGTAATAATCTATGTTAAATAATAAATGTTATGTTGAACTTTACCCCAACTGATGTTGACATACCTTTTAGACATTCTACCACTATATGAGACGGTTCATTATGAAGATTTAAGTCAGTCTCACACAGTTAATATCAGTTGGAGTAACAGTACGCTTCTGGTGTAGATAATTACCCTGTAAAACCTCATACTATGAAATAAATACAAATAAAGTGCAAGTAAAGCGTTTTAGTACAAAAGAATACATAACAGCTGCGAAGAGCGATGTCGGGAGCGGGGTCTCTATAAGGTATCAGTATTCAGAGCGAGCATTAGAATGTTAGAATACTTGTCCGTACACACTACACACACCTCGATATATATATATATATATATATATATATATATATATATATATTTTTTTTTTTTTTTTAAATATCAACACTAAAACGAAATGTCAGTTTATAAAAATAAAATTATATTTTCACACGTTATCGGGTGCTTTTTTATTTTTTTTTTTATGGTGAATACCGCACAAGAGTCCCAACTCCTCACAACCGTCTAGAGCCAGTGAGACTATGGTATCCCCAATTGGGATATGTTGTGAGGCTGAAGGTAGTGGGGAGGGGAAGGAGAAGGGGAAGGTTGGGAAGTAACTTACTTTTCAGATATGGTCACCAAACACGGCTAAAGCCATTTCAAGCAACGTTTCTATTCTGAATGGTGGTCTTTCACCAGGGCGATACTTTGAGTATCTGCCACTCTGGAACGTGCCGCAATTATACTTTTTATTATTTTATATGAATTAAATGTGTTATGACACAAATTAATTAATTAAAAGTTATTGGCGCACGCCGGGTTTGAACCCGCGACCTTTGGATTCGTAGTCGAGCGTCTTACCACTATGGAGGTCTGTCTGGTTTCCACCGGTTGTTGCATGTTTTAATAGATAACGGTAGAAAGCTTAACTCTATTATAAGTCGATATTTTGATTGAATAATCGAAGGTTATAAAGATATAATGGAAGTAAATTTCAAAAGATTAGCCGAAAAAAAGAGTGATTAAAATAGATAAATATTTTTCCGGCATTCTGACGAGAGTTTGCGTAGTAATCAATGATGTTAAAACCTCGTAATATTAAATGGAAGTGGAAATTCAAACTGAAAAAGGGATTTAAATAAACTATTAATTTAAAAACGATGCGCTCGTGTTACGAGCCCTGGGCCATGGGTCCCAGACATGCCAGTGAAATCGGTTAACTGAAAAATTGAGCTAACTACGGACACGTTTACAACACATTTGTATCGGTTTATCTCTTCGTGTTTCGAAGGCATACAGTTCTGGCAGTCATTACTCGGCTGCCAACCCCGAGAGGTCTGCAGTAAGGGGAGGTAGGTTCAATAAGGTCTCCAGGAGGGGGTGGTGGGTGGTAGGTTCAATATTTACATACACGTGGCGCATCGCGTTGGTTCAGAGCCGACGTGAGTCGGGTCGCGATGCCATATACACAAGGAAGGCGACATGATGTGTGCCATATATAACTCAGAGACGAACAACCTTTTTAGCAGAAAGCCCGCATTACCTATTTTCCATACGTTTTCCGGCCGCATAGAGTACGAGTCCAGCTAAATTCACAATTTAAGATTTCAGATTTTTTTTCATTTTTCGGGGTGCCAGTTGTTCGAAAAACTTCCTGGAACCCATCTATTTAGCCATATACATACGTTTGGTCAGATATCTAAAAATAGGAAATAACCCCTTATAGAACCCAAACGCAATCCAAATACTAAGTTTGGAGATCGCGCTTTCGGAGTTTCGGGGCCGAAGGTTTGAAATAAACTCCCTCCGGAACTAAGATGTATAACGAGCCCAACAGAATTTCGGTCCAAACTGAAAACTTACCTTTTCAGACTCTCATATCCTTAAATTCATTAAAAAAATCTCAACATAATCTGTCTCTCGACGAATCACCTTTAGATATGCAAATTTTAAACAAATCCTGTACTGTATGACAAATTCAGAAAGTCCATTCTTTTAATTTCGCTCTCATGCCCTAAATTGGAAAAAAAAAAAAAATTTTTTTTTAAATTTAAAAAATTTAAGTTAATAATTGTGTCTATCTGATCTGATGGGACCTGCCAGGTAAGTATGTTCCTGTATATTTTCTTATTTAAACTAGGAATTAATATGTAATGATAGAAAATAAGATCTGTACAGCGCCCTTGAGGTGATATTTCACAAAAACGGCGCTATACAAATCGTCCAAATATTATTTTTATTATTATCAACCCCGCCACTTGAGAACAATTCGTTCAGGACGATGTTTACCAAACATAGAATCAGTTACCCCTTTTGAGTGTTACATGCGTATCATTAGGGGCGGGTTTTGAGGGAGGGGTTCATAATAAAACATTAGGAAGTCAAGTTTAATGACAGTCGTAAGCAGATAAAAAAAATGTTATAACACATATGGTCGCTGGAAAGGCAAAAGGGTTTAAGCAAAACTTTGGTCAAAATGATTTAAATGTGCAGTTTTGATCAGGTATTTTTTCTGCATCGAATGATCTGACTCTCGTTTGATTCTTAACACTTTTGTGGCCCTTCAGCCATATAAAAACTATTTACCATTTGAGAGAAGGCTCGACTCGAGCGACACAAGTTTGGAACTTTTTTTACCTTTTTGTCGCTTCGGGTAACTTAATGAGTAAACTTTTTTTATCAAAATGCAACCAGGTACTGAAGACTTATGAATTTTATTATAAAACAAAAAAAAACGTTAAAGTGCTCAGGTGTAAACTTCCCAAAATGGCGCTTCAGCCCTTTTGCCTTTCCGGCGAAGATATCACGTAACATATATAAACACAAGAAATGAGGAAAAAACTAACTAACTAACCATCATGCCGTTTTCCCCCAGGGGTAGGCAGAGAGGACGGACCGCCATATAACTCTGTCTTGGCACACACTCGCCAACACATCGTCTCATAAATACTCTTCTGTTATTCTGACTCTTCACATGACCCGACTAAAGTATTTGATTTACTTGATCGTGCCATGTCTTCCTCGGGCGTCCTCGACTTCTTCTTCCATTCACTTTCGCATCATATATTCTTTTCACACTCCTTTTTTTGTTCATTCCCTCTACATGCCCACACCATCTAAGCGTCCCTTTCTTGATCCTATTCATAACGCTCACATCAGCCTTGCATTCTTTCCGGATATCCACATTTTTAATACGGTCATACATGGTTTTACCGCACATGTCTCAGGGATCTCATTTCCACAGCATTCCGTCTACTTTCATCTTTCCTCTGCCAGTTCCATGCCTCACTGCCATACATCAGGGTTGGTATAAGCACTCCATTGTGAACTGCTAGCTTAGCTTCTTTGGACAATTTCTTATTTGCGCCAACAGCGTTCAGTCCAGTCTAGGATAGCTCGGTTAGTGCGAGGAAAAAACTGTTGATGTGATGCGACACGAATGAGTATTCGGATTGATGTTTGAAATTTCCCCGACCGCTGCTATATTTGGTTGTATTAACTAGCATCACTTGGAAACCACCTTGCGTACCCCTAGAAGCACGCGTACCACACTTTGGTAAACACTGGTTTGGTATATGTGGTATACGCTTAGAGTATACTAGAGGTAGCCCAAGCCAAGGCAGTGAAGTCAGTTTTGGACTTGTTTTTGATGATTTTAACATGACTCGGCGCACCTGGGCGTGGCTAAGACTAAGGCTACGGTATTTATACATCCATTCATATCACATATCGACATAATGTTTTTGTGTATTCGTATTGCCACTTTTTCACAGTATTTTTATCAACAAAAATATAGCATCTAACCTAAAAAACCGTTTAGTTGTGTCAAGTTTAGTGGCATAATAAAAAATGTTGGCGGAGTCCCGCCGTCAACCAGCACCTTAAGATCATTGCGACAGTATATAGAAGCGGTCCAAGAAATTTGTTGTCTCTTTCTCTCTCATAGTGTACGCCGTAAAAGCCCGCAGAAAGTGATTTTTCGCAAGTTTGTGTAGGTTGGGTAAAAATAATTAGCTCTCCCTCCATATATTGTTACTTCAAGGGTATACGTTAACAAAACACAGTAATGTCACGCCAAACTTTATATTTTTCCAAGTGGGTCGTACGAAATAGACCGCGGGTTGAGCATCACTGCTACAAAACGTACCGAACAAACGTGTGTGAAAACCTGTAACCATTACGAATTACGACGCGATATTTTTTTATGTAGGTTTTTTTTTACATCGTAAAAGGGGCACAAGAAAGCCCCTCCTCTATCGGAAACATTCACAACAAAACAACGGAACATTATGCGCGAATTTCGATGAAAAACAATTTGACGATGTTTCGAGTTAAGCTCGAAAATAAGCAGCATTGAGGTAAATAACGTAACCTTAAGATATGTGTATGGGTGTGTTTGAAGTGGGACACTAGAAGTTTGCAATCAAATTATGTAAAAAAAAATCCACCTACCCCCACCCAACAAAATCTTCTATTCGTAACATCAATTGATACGATAATAATAAAGTTTTATTCGAGAAGGTATGCAGGAGTAGTGCAATGCAATACTAATACATAATTGATAATAATACAGAGTAATAATAATATTGACATAAAAGTTGTAATACACACAGTAATAATATTAAAGAAAAATAAAAATGAATAGAAATTCACAAGAAAAAAATAAATAAAATTAAAAAAATAATACAAGTAAAAAATATTAATGGAGGATATTAGGCCTCGACAAGAGGGAGTCCATCCTGGCAGATAAATAATAGTACTTTATTTTTCCATCTTTATGAGAAAAGTATACGACGCGGCATTCATATTGCTGTCTTAATAATGAATATAATCGGAAGTAGTTATGCAGAAAGCGTCCAACCCACAATTTGCCAAAATTGAGTTTTACACGTTTTCCTATAGATAAATAAATACGAGATTTATATCTGCTGAAAACATTTTTGGTAATTCATTTTTTTACTAACGCACATTGCAGATATTTCACCTAAATTGAAGTTTAAAAACATTAAAATGTAGGATAACATAGGAAATACATATATATTTAATATATACATTGATAGATTATTCTCATAAAGAAAAAACAATTATATTCACTTTACAAACGCCGATTACACATATTAATGCTTTCGTTTTGTCATATTTTCAAACGCCTCTTTCTCGGTTTCATCTTTTTGTGTTGGATACTTTCTGCATAACTACGTTTGATTGAAGTTTAAAGCTAACAACATGTAACATAATTCTGTTATTCGAATGATCGATAACCCGGTGATTAGGACGCTCGACTAGCAGTCAGATGGGCTGAGTTCGATACACACAGATAGACTTCCACTCTTTCCGACACAAGTTATGCTTAGTGAAAAGGTCTGTAGGAACTATTGATATGATATGTTATTACTTTAAAAATATGTACAGTGGTGTGCGAAATAATTGTGACAAGCATTTTTTTCCCAAATGTGCGTCATTAGGTTAGATTTCCTAAATAATTAGTAAGTTCGATGACCTGCGTGGCCGAACGGTTAAGATCTTTGACTGCAAGTGTGGCGGGAAATTTTATGTAATTAATTCGTGTTATTTTACATTTAATTAATTTAAAATAGTGAGCGGTAAAATACTTTCAGTATCACCCTAGTGAAAGACTAACATTCAGAATCGAAACGTTGCTTGAAATGGCTTTAGCCGTGTTTGGTGACCAGATATGAATAGCAAGATACTTCCCAACATTCCTATTCCCATCTCCTTTCCCTCCCCACTCCCTTCAGCCACGCAACATACCACAATAATGGTAGATTCACACCAACGTCCGGATCCGCTCAGTGACGATATTGTTCCGCATGAGAGCTTATTGATATGGTATGAATATCAATCAAGGATTATGTGCCAAGACAAAGTTGTGTGGCTGTATATCCTTCTGCCCACCCTTGTGATATTCAACTACTTAGTTGGTTAAATAATTATTTTTACATCGCAGATTTTTTTTATTAAAAACCATTTTTTTATCACTAAATAATATTTTTAATAATTAATAAAAATAGTATTTAGTGACAAAAAAATGGTTTTTAATAAAAAAAATCTGTGATGTAAGTATTTTTACACTTCAAAATAATTATTCAACTAACTAAGTAGTTGAATATCACAAGGGTGGGCAGAAGGATATGCAGCCACACAACTTTGTCTTGGCACATACTCCTTGATTGATATTCATACCATATCAATAAGCTCTCATGCGGAACAATATCGTCACCGAGCGGATCCGGACGTTGGTGTGAATCCAGTTTAAATTGTGGATGCCATATTCAACTCAGATTGAATTTCGTCCGAAGTATCTCAAAGGAACCGTTACGCCCAGACCATATACTTCAAACTCATAAACACCCTTCCAAAGTGATGTTTTGGGGGTGTTTGGTGTTGGAAACGTAAAGCCTATCAACGGCATGATGGACAGTATCAAATATGAAGAATTTCCAAGGAGTATGCTGCTTCCGACACTCGAAAGAGAATTCCTTGACAAAATTGGATTATTCAACAATACCCTGTCCCGTGCCAAACACCTTTAAAAAATGCAAGCATTCTTTGGATCCATCTAGTAAGTAACATTGAATGGGCAGGGAACTCTCCCTGTCACAATGCCGTTGATAGTTTATTGGCGAGAGTGAAGAGAATTCTCAAGAAAAAGGATTGCACCACAAAAGGATAGCAAATTTCAGCATGTATTGAATGTTGGTTTCGTGACGATAAAATAAAATAAAAATACATGCAATGCATTAGCATAGTTTATCAATGTCAAAACGAAATAAAGAGTAGTGGTGGTCATATAAAAGGGAAAACATTAACAATGCTTGTCCCAATTAATTCGCACACCACCGTATATAATATATAATTCACATTTATGGTATGTTGTTTATTTTTTATAGTAAATACCACACTAGTCCCAACACTCCCAACTGCTCCCAACCACCTAGAGTCAGTGGGACTATGGCATCCCCAATGAGAGTATGTTGTGAGGCTGAAGGTAGTGAAGAGGCGAAGGATATGGGGAAGAGGAAGGTCGAACCTGGCTATTCAGATCTGGTCACCAAACACGGCTAAAGCCATTCCAAGCAACGTTTCGATTCTGAATGGTGGTCTTTCGTCGGGCGATACTTAGAGTATCTACCACTGGAACGTGCCGCAAATAGTTTTTACATTACTTTATATAAATGAAATGTGCTGTGACACATATTAATTAATTAAAAATTATTGGCGCACGCCGGGTTTAAACCCGCGACCTTTGGATTTGTAGTCGAGCGTTTTACCACTCGACCATGGAAGCCGGCAAATAATAATAAATATCATTATTTTTGTAAAACGCTAATAAATTACAATTATCAATGCTTACTCACTTCCGTGTGTCCAATGTGGATATCCGGAAAGAATGCAAGGCTGACGTGCGCGTTATGAATAGGATCAAGAAAGGGACGCTTAAATGGTTTGGGCATGTAGAGCGAATTAACGAAGAAAGGAGTGTGAACAGAATATATGATGCGAAAGTGAATGGAAGAAGAAGTCGAGGACGCCCTAAGAAGGCATGGCACGATCAAGTGAATCAAATACTTGAGTCGGGTCATGTGAAGAGTCAGAATAACAGAACAGTATGCATGAGACGGTGTATGAATGAAATAAGAAGCGAGGAGTGTGTGCCAAGACAGTTATATGGCGATCCATCATCTCTGCCTACCCCTGCGGGAGAACGGCGTGATGATTAGTTAGTTCCTCACTTTGAACAAGCAAAAGCAGTACGTTATCATAAATTTACGCGAGCGATATTATCAAAGTGTAGAATGCAAGGCATGCGGTGATATACATCAGTAATGTGTAATAGTATATTTGCAGCCTAATAACATGATGTCACTTTATTATACGACTGTATATCTCCGTAACTTCGAGATAAATATATTCACGCTTTCCAGATAACGAACGACGAACGATAAAAATGACAACTGTCAACCCCTAGTCAACCCGAGTGCGAAAAACGTTTCTGGCAAACAAATTTCAACGTGACGCGCAACGACGGGGAGGCCGTTTTTACACCTGCACGACATAATTCATTTAAAAACATTCATAAAAAACAACAACACGAGAATGTGACGTTCTGGGATTCCAAGTAAATAATATCCCAAATAGATAGTCAAAATATCTGCATAAAAACGACCGCAATGTTCGCGATCGCATAAAACGTGATTCAGGTTTTAAAAACCAAAAAAACTTCGGCCAAAATATAATATATTATTATGCAGAGTGTGCCATTTTCCTAGCACCTGATATTAACATAATGCCTCATCTTTATAACGCATTATTCAACAATAAAGGTTGAGCTTTACTAGTGCTATACATCGTACTGTCAAAACGTCGAACTGTATCTGAATGCCATCTAAATGGCAAGTATAAAATTGTACATTATAATCTTAACTTTAAAGAAAATGTATTTGTGACTCCCAATAAAAAACAACAACAACTCCCTACTCTCTCAATAACAGTGAGCTCTGGCTTAATGCAATTTGCTGCTTTTTCCGTCTAAAGATTATAGAAAAATTATAAATACTTCCGGTTTTAAACTAGTAATTTTTTTTTTTTTTTATATGAATACCGCACAAGTCTCAACTGCTTCCAACCGTCTAGACCCAGTGAGACTATGGCATCCCGAAAAATAGGGTATGTTGTGAGGCTGAAGGTAGTGGGGAGGGGAAGGAGATAGGAAAGAGGAAGTTGGGAAGTACCTGGCTATTCAAATCTGGTCACCAAACACGGCTAAAGCCATTTCAAGCAACGTTTCGATTTTGAATGGTGGTCTTTCACCAGGGCGATACTTACACTATCTACCACTCTGGAACGTACCGCAAATGTACTTTTACAAATGTAAAAGTTATTGGCGCACGCCGGGTTTGAACCCGCGACCTTTGGATTCGTAGTCGAGCGTCTTACCACTCGACCATGGAGGCCGTCAAATGAGAGAATATTCCTCCTACTACCATTATTATAAGTGAAAAATGATGGAGGACTTAGCCAGCAGATGATTGAACCCGCTACGACAGGGTGGGAAGCGGGAACCCGACACTTTAGACCACTCGACCAATAAACAATCTATTGCCGATCTGTTACCGAAATCTCGGTATATTGGTAATATATATCTACACCTTGAGATCGTAGGTTCGATTCCCGCCTTATACGTGCAGTGATATCAAATTGGATATTACAAAACAGGCTTCATAATTGAAGAAAATAAAAAAGTTTTTCTAGTATTTAAAACGTTCACAGAAAAAGTCCAGCAAGTTTTCCAGAAAACACGATATTTTCAAATACTAAGTGCTTTGTCCTACACACTTTCTAAGAATCGAGCGTACTAAATATTACGCGATGAAACAATACTCTCCTTTACTGTGCAACAGTCAACTCACTTCAAACTGCGCATTCGCCATGAAAAAAACAATACCGTTACGAAATACCATCATACGAGTGAGGTAGGTGAGTATTTTTTTAATAAATAAAACCTCACAATAAATTCCGATACCGAATGCAATCGCATTCTATTCGATATTTAAAACAGACTAAAAAAATGCAAACCAGTTTCAAATGGCGACGTTCACGGATGCACGTCAAATTAGCGCGATTAAGAGAATGTATTTTCATAAATATAAATATGTTTTATCGATTACATTTTCCTGCTCAATTAGAAAAATAATGTAGACATAACAACAACAAAAAACCCTTATATTGATGCAAAACATAAAAAATATTTATACAAAGTGTCCAGAGGTAAAGTGCAGTAACTTCGAGAGGAAAAGTGTTAATTAATACACGAAAGAACTGGTAAAATAAAAACAACCTTTTTTTGAAATTATTACATAAATTTAAATCTATAAAAAACATGAATTATCATTAAAAAAAACTGGCCACTCTAGAAAAGTGGACTCGATTGCATAATTGTGCAATCTCAAGTGGAATAAAATAAGGTAGTTTACAGTTCCGGATCTACCCATAGGAGCAAATGGAAACGTGCAACCGGAAAATCCTAAAAGCACTATTTTTATTTATTTATTAATTTACGGACTAAAGTCCAATTACAAAAAATACATATAAGACACGAAATGAAAAAAAGAGCAACAGTGAAGGAATAGCATATACATAATAATAAATGAAGCAATGACAAAAATAAGGCAAAATAAACATAAGAGAGAACATTCAAGCCATGGTCTAGTCAAAGTTTTGGTAGAGTGGTAAAGAATGACAAAAATTTCAAGACCATGGCTTGAGTTAACAAGTCTTGACATTCGTTACATTGGAGAATTATACCCATAATTAGTATTGCGATGATTGAGGAACAGCAATTCTTTGTTTCTGAGTCTACGATCTACTTTTTGAATGCAATCATTCGTTATATCGTCGTCGGAAAGGCAAAATGGCTAGAGTGCCATTTTGGGAAGTTTACCCAGAGCAATTTAAAGTCTTCAGTACCTGGTTCGATTTTGATTTTTTTTTAACTCAATGCTTTTACTGAGTTACCTGAAGCGACAAAGAGCTTTAAAAAAAAGTTTCAAACTTGTGTCACTTGAGTCGAGCCTTCTCTCAAATAGTAAATATATATTTAAGATGGCTGAAGAACCACAAAAAAAATGAATCAAACGAGAGTCAGAGCATTCGATGCAGAAAAAAAAACGGATTAAAGCTGAGTATTTAACTATTTTTTTAACAAAGTGTCACTTAAGCCCTTTTGTCTTTCCAGCGACCTTGGCTCGTCTCGTGCACCGCTGTTGTTGAATCACACAAAACAAAAAATTATTCGAACCCCTTGTTCCATTTTATTTTGTGAAGTCGGGTTTAAGCTAAACTAAATTTGCAGAATTATACAATAAAACAAACTAGAATATCTTTTTACAGAGTAGGAAATTCAACAATTACTAAAGTTATCATGTAACATTTTCTCTGATTTTTTTATAGGCTTCCGAATAAATTCTTCCGTAGATTTTTTTTATATAATAATTTAGACAAGATGTGTATTCTCTTCTTATATCTTGAATACTCGTGTTCGTAAAGACAATATTGGCAAATCCCAGTAAATGGGTGAACCAAGGTGAGACGGGAGTCATTTATAATCTTCGCCGGGCGCAAAATGTTGTAGGTCCAACCCTGATGGTTTTACAACAGAAATGGAGCCGATATTAAAATATGTATTATATTTGCGTACGAGCGTTTAGTCGATTTTACTTTGTGTATTAATAGCATAAGCAATGGCTGAATAAAAGCTGGAGTTATACTGCAAATATATTATACTACATCAAGAGATAAAGCCGGTAACGTTCTCGAAACCGCGATGCGTATGTAAATAACGAATCGCGTATGCGTACGGGTTCATTTTGAATATTTCACAAATAGACTAAAGCGCGCTCGGTTATTTGTGGCAGTATGTAGGAAGTATACGTCGAACTTTGCGACAATAAATCTTGTGAATATAAATCGGTTCTACAGTGCCAAAGTCCAAACGAGTGTGCACTTTAGTATTTAAAGTTTTGATCGAATGAGATGCGAAGATTTAGATTTAGTGGCGTAAAAAATATATACATCGACTGTGACATTAAGGTCAAATGTGTTATTTCACATTTGTGTGAGGAATTTTAAGCCTTAATGACAACAAATCGGTCTTGCTGTTATGCTTGACACCTGATCATAATTTTATCAAATGCTGGAACGGGCTGAGAATCGGTGGTTAACGGGGGCGATTACTTACTACGAAGTGGTAACGGTAAAAAAAAAAAATGGCGCTAATCATTGATTTGCGACAGTATGAAATGTGACAGTGGTTCAAACCACTAGGACTTAACTTTGCTTGCAAAAAAGTGGAATAACGCCTTTTGCCTAAACACAGTCGATATACAAAAAGGAATATAAAACCGAAACAGAGAAACTACAAGTGTTGGGACCTACGCTATAAAGTTTATGGAGGAGAAGGCCTTTTCCCAACCTGGGATGAAGGGTCGTACTGATGTTGAAAGACTTGCAATACAAACAGTTTGGTGCAAACGATTCGACAAGCAACATCTCTAAAAATCATCAATGTAGCTCAAATTTATTATTAATAACATTTTTCTACACTCTACACATCTGCCCCGATGATGACCACAACCTAGGCAAAGTTGTCCAAAACATTAGCTCTAGGCTCGATACCCTACAAGTCACAAGGCAAAACACTATAGACCGTGCGAATTTTAATAACATGTGCTAGACTCCAGGTGTTAGCTGACTGGGGCGACACCTACCTGGTGAGGGTAGCCGAGGTAGCAGTGGTCGATGTCCCACAGCCAGACCTTGTCCCACAGGATGACGAGCCCGTAGCAGAAGCTGCAGAGGTAGTAGAGGCACCTCCACGCGTTCTCGCAGAACTTGACCAGCGTGGAGGGCTTGTCCTGGCTGCGGCGCATGCGCCACCACCGCTCCACCTGGCGCTCCGTCATGTCCAACTGTTTGCCGAGTGCAACCACCTGCAACAAAAAACATGTTTAAAATGCTGCCAATTTTAGTGCACTAAATTACTCGGTCATTGGTAGGAATCGATTACAGCTGATGAATATGGCTGAAAGCTGGTAGATGATGTTAAAGAGTAACAGTTTACAACAGAGATGGTATATGCGATAGGTTTATAGCTTTGTCTGCAAGATGACGTTGTGAATCTTAACTGACTGTATTTGTTTATCCACATCTTTTACGACAGCTGTAAATGTATTTTTTTAATTGCCATTGACAGAATACAATGTAACCTACATTACCGTGCGCCGGACAATTGCATTGCAATAAAGGTGAGAACCAATCATTATCAGTTGCACCTGCATACGCTTTTGTATAGTCCCCTAAGGTGCACCTGCTAAGGGGTCACCTCGCGCCAAATAAAATGCCCAAATTCGCTCTAACAACATACTGACACAAACTTGTGTTAATAAATATTAGTTTTAGTAAAGGCTCGTGCCTTAGTTTTTCAAAAGAGTTAAGCCTTAATCAGTAGGAAGCAAATTGTTCGGCGCCAGTTCACACCAGTGACAGGCGTTTTGTTGTTGTTGCTACAAACAGTTTAACTTTTGCTCTATTAGTATAAATGACGTTAAAGTTTTCTCATCGTGGATTTTCGAGTAGACGAAGAGTTGGAGCCTCTAGAATTAGTTCATAGTTACGGCGAACCTAGAAAAATAACAGTCGGTAAAAACAAAGGGCCACAACTGTATACAGAAAAATGCATCATTTTTGAGGACCCCTTTTCTTAATTAGGCATAAAAGTAAGGAAACATGGTACATTAAATGCTGCTGGGCATCAATGTTAATTTTTAACAGCCTATTGGAATATTCACAAATATGCAGTATCTTGGCTTCAGTGGCAAAACATGTTATTCGATTTAAAGCTAGTAAACCTAGACTAGAGTAAACATTGTTAGATTGTCAGCGTCGTGATGGCTGCAAATCCATTCGAAGGTAAAACAGAATTTAAAGCACATGTTGGGCGATAATTGGCTGCCCAATCACAGCGTTACAGGCTATTTAAGAACATACAAAAGTTTTGTCGTAGCATTTTTGGGTACTATTTTACTATAATTTCGAAACCTTCCTCCGTAGAGGAAGTGAACGTTAACAATTCTCGAAGCAAGTTAATTATTAGTTGAATTAGAGTTTCATCAACTTCTGAAAGCTTGGCTTAATAATGAAAAGGGTCGCTCTTAAACTTGGCTCATCTTTTCACATCTCGCATTTTTCCGTAACCCGCCTTTCCATCACTTGACATTGCGTATTTTTAGTAGAATTAGATTTTTTTGGTAATAATCTTTGGGCAATCATCAAAATAGCAAGCAACATACGTTTTGGGGAATATCGTACTTAAAAATAATGATGTTTTACACAAGTTTTGTTATTCTACTCGTCATTATCAGGCAAAAGTCGAACCACATTCTGAATTGCAAATGATAACGTGATTTTAGAAACGGAATTGCACTGCTCAAATGTATCATGAATTCTGACACAGTTGGCACGTCGTGTCGACTAACAACGATGGTGTCCGTTTTTTATAAGTAATTTAATCCTGAAAAAATGACGTTATAAACCTACTGTTAATCTAGAATCAAGTTGGTGAAAAAAAATGGAGACTTAAATTATACACTAAAAAACTTTGAATGATATACCTACCCATAGAGTTGGTAGAGTAGTATCTATCCAAGGCAGTGAAGTCAGTTTTTTACTTGTTTTGATGATTTTAACCTGACTCGGCGCACCTGGGCGTGGCTAAAACGAAGGCTACGGTATCTATACATCCATTCATATCACATATCGACATAATGTTTTTGTTTATTCGTATAGCCACTTTTTCACAGTATTTTTATCAACAAAAATATAGCATATAACCTAAAAAACCGTTTAATTGTGTCAAGTTTAGTGGCATAATAAAAAATGTGGGCGAAGTCCCGCGGTGAACCAGGAGCTTAAGATCATTGCGACAGTATATAGAAGCGGTCTATGAAATTTTTTGTCTCTTTCTCTCTCATGGTATACGACGTTAAAACCCGGAGAAAGTGATTTATCGCAAGTTTGTGTAGGTTGGGTAAAAATAATTAGCCCTCCCTCCATATATTGTTACTTCAAGTACCTACCCAAAAAAAACATTTCGACAAAGTAACCTTGTGATAGCACAGCCCATTTCTATATTAAATCAAACTTTTCGCTGACAATTAATTAAAATGACACTTAAAATATTAACGATATTAAATACTTAACCGTTTAAATAACTCGTCAAACTTAAACGGACCTACATTAAACGACCTTGACATAAGGTTAGAGGAAAAAAGTTTTATTATCTAATAGAAATTTACAAAAAAAAAACATTTAAACACAATAGCGGCATGTAAAAAAGTCGTTAAATCAACCAGGCGGTTAATCCAATAAATAAAAATATTTGATTGGTAAATTTATTGATAAACGTTTCCTGCTTTACAGTCAGAGCGTTATCCTGCCTGAGGAAGCGGCTTCCGGTATATATTAATATTACGCAAACGTACGGATTAGCAACGAGGCGAAGATATCCTAAAACGTTGGGACTCCGCGAGGAATCATGTCTCGAACGATGACCCGAATATGCACCGTGTTTCAATGCGGTACCGCAAAATTTCATAAGGTGATTTAATTTCAAACGAAGCAATTCTACATCCCAAAAAAAAATATTTCGTTTAAAAATTGTCGAAAACTTATATTGTGGTCGTAGCTTTACAAAATATCATTTGTTTCGTCACGTCATCGCTAACATCCGGTAGGAGTAGGTACACGCTCATCCACTATATTCAATGTAGTTAAAATAGTATAATTGTGGTTGTTGTTTTTTATAGTGAATACCGCACAAAAGTCCCAACTGCTCCCAACCGTGTAGAGCCAGTGAGATGATGGCGTCTCCAATTGGGGTATCTTGTTAGGCTGAATGCAGTAGGGAGGGGAAGGAGATGGAGAAGAGGAAGATTGTTAAGTACCTGGCTATTCAGTTCTGGTCACAAACACGGCTAAAGCCAATTTCAATCAAGCAACGTTTCGATTCTGAATGGTAGTCTTTCACCAGGGCGATACTTAGAGTAAAACCATTTACGACCGTATTACCTACTGAGGAGATTCGAGAAGAAAGCAAAAAATACATTTCAGTTAAAACAAGTCGAATGGATGGGCGGAGAAAGGAGTTTCAGGAAAATAACTGACGTGCGAGCGAATTTAAGAAGTCGGGGATGTTGCAGGGTGACATGGCAATTTCAAATACTTAATATCACTAAGTCGGACCATGTCAAAAATCGGTATAACAGAAGAGTGTGGTATAAAAGTGAGGATGTATATATTTTTTAATATCGCTTAATCCATAATGTTAGATATTGTAGTGATAAAGCATATTTTTTTATCAGAAATTATTAACACTATAATACGTGTGATCCTGCATATGGTGATCATGATCACTGATTACTGATCATTGATCACTGCAATCACGGTGACGTATATCTCACTAGTTAATCTTAGAAATTATTCCCCAGAGTAAAGAGTAACCTTGGAAGGCGTCCACTCATTGAAAATTTTACTTCCGAACTAATGTCTGTGTTATTTTTCCAAAAGTACAATGTCGTCGTGATCTTCAGTGAATTTTCTTCGAAATGTCGACAGACGATAATGTTCAAGGCTAATTGCCGAGGCATTATAAACCTTTGGATTTATGGTAAAATATGAGTAATGTGACATTAAAACCAATAACACTTGTGTGTAATATTGACGTGGAAATTGAGTAAGTTACTTCAGTCAGATTCACTAATGCAAATGTCAAAGACTGGTCATAGGGCAAAATATAATAATGCTTTGAAAATAAGAGTCCTAAGAAAGGTCCTTTTAGTATTGCCCTGGTAAAATACCAAGAAACGTTGCTTGAAATGGCATTAACCGTGTTCGGTGACGAGATATGAATAAGCAGGTACCCCCCCCCCCCACTCCCTTCAGCCTCACAAAATACACCAATTGGGGATAGCATAGTCCCACTCGCTTCGACCGGTTGTGACTTTTGTAGTGTCATGTAAAAAAAACCCTGGAAATAAAGGGTAAACAATTTTAAGTTCTTCATGGCGTGACTAAAAAAAATGAAATTGTAGATAGGGATATAAAATCAGCAGCGAAGCTAGCAGTCCACAATGGAGTGCTTATACCCCGATGAATGGCAGTGAGGCATGGAACTGGCACAGCAAGGAGTAAAGGAGACTGAATGCTGTAGTAATGAGATGTGAATGGAGAAAGTAGTGTTGTGTGGCGGTCCATCCTCTCTTCCTACCCCTGCAGATAAACGGAGTGATGGTTAGTTAGTTAGTTAGATTTTCCTGATGATAGCCAACCCCCGATAAAAGAAGGCACCAGAAAAAAAAAGAAAACCCTTTAACAAGTCCTCACAACCACGAGTCGCCTAGAATGGATTAGTCACGTAGATCGATGTGCCTAGCAGGAGAGGACAGCCATTTAGACAGTGTACGAAGTCGAGGCAGCGCTTCACGAACAAAGTTCAGACCGGCCGGGAGAGGCTGGGAGAGAAGGGGCGCTAATAACAAAAGGGGATAGATCATCCAAAGTTGAATTGCATAATCAAAAAGGTCAAATCACTATAAGAGCAGTATGGCCACCAAAAGTTAAAAGCAAGTAGTGAATTCTTAAACCAAAATTGTGTGTCCAACATAAATAATGTATTGCTATATTTTATGGCAGCACATGGTACAAACTACAAAGTTCCCAGCCTATACCAAAAGTGTCAAAACAAGCTGTTTTCAACACGGGACCGTCGTAAATTTCACAAATTCGGAAAGGATCGAAAATATTTTGAAAGAAAATGTTAGAACGCGTCGTTGAGTTTTATGCTACGTAAAGTTTTTGAAATAAATTGATATAAAATAATGTTTATGATTGATGTTATCTACTGCGGAAAGCAGCCTTTCGCGTTATAGTCGTTTTCCATAAAACTGTATAATTCAGAAGTCAAGCTTATTACAGATTACTTACTATACATAATTGTGGGGATGCATTTCGTGTTTTCTATATACCTAATGGCTTTGTTACCCGGCTTCGCCCAAGTTATAAGTGGTTATTACAAGTTATGCTATTTTTATCGAAATGTTATTTACTACTGAATAATCGTAAATTGTTTTTTAGCTCACGATGGAAATAATGGAAAAAAAACTAAGAATAACAAAATTGACCTAGACGCTTCAAATATCACACAAACAGATATTCTAATTTAAACTTTCTAGTCAAGATCATTCTTAGCAAGATAAAGTTTAATACAGGGTGAACAAGAAAAATCTTATTTAATGTAAATTCCTTTATAAAAGGAGTTGGGAATTCTAAAATGAAATTTTCTAAAGGGAAACTTTGTCGAACTCACAAAATACCAGAATACCATTATACCCCCATATATTCCGTAAAGTACGTATAAAGGAGAAAATGATGGACGAAGAGGTGAATATAAAAGTTGTGGAACTAAATTGATACTGCAATGCAGACAAGGAGTAGTAACTAGTGAAATGGTTGACTTTACTTTAAAATACGACATGAGTTAACAAATTACAACATTGATACGGGGATTTGGTCACGCGAAACCCGCTAGACACGAGTAAAAATTGAAGTGGTGTAATACGAACTAATATTTTTTTTATATGTTATGACGATTAACTCTAATATGATTTAAAAAATAAAACCTTAAACGTTTTTCATAGAACTTTTGAAAAAAATACGAAAACATTGTGTTCTAACTTAAATTTTTCGTTTATTATTTTAATGTCTAGTTTTAGTTTTTTTATAAAAAATATGTTGTTTTTATCATATTTACAAAGTGGGCAAGCAAGATTATTTTTTCAATAAATTCTACAAATCACAAATTGCCAAGTTTCTTCGAAAATCATAAAAAATCAGAATCTTTTATGACGTATATTTTATAAACATATTTTTTTAAACCCTCAAGCGTACCAGATAGTTATAATACCTTTTGATTTAAAAAAAAAGTTCAGTGTTGTTGGGTATTTTAGCTTTAAATCCAAAATAAAATTTAAAAACAAATTTAACAATAGACAATAATTATTATATATTTTTAGGCGCATAATATTAATGTCAGATTCTATACATGCATTTAATTTAATAATTTTTGTTTTTTTACTCCCAATACTGACAATAAATACTGAAGTCAATTAAATTAAGGTCAGTTCTTTTATCGGTAGATATTCCAAACAAGATTCCAGACGGAATTGGATTCCAGTTAAATGTGGTTTTGGGTACGAAAGCGTGCTCAAAGCCCGGCTCGTAGTTGAATTGGTTAGTGTGAATTGGGTATTCTTGGATGGTTCGAGCAACATAAATAAGCCAATCATAATTAGCCGAGGCGTGAAAGAAAATCTCCCTCGCGACATGCTAAGCCAAGCTAATTGGGCTTGTGAGGTTTCTATCCAATACGACAATGTGTGGATAGCAAGTCTTGTGAAGAGTGAAATGTAAGAATAATAAGTATAAGATAAACTTTAATGCATTAAGTAAATAATCCTAGAGTGAAAACTTGGTAAAATAAGCACCAGCCACGATAAAATCTATAACTTTTCACATTATTGTCCATCGTGATTTGAATGGCATAGTAATGTTTTTAATAAATACGTCTTCCAATGGTTAAAAGCGTGTGACAGCCAGGAACATAACTTTAAGTCCGAAATATCTTTTTGTTAAGTTTAAATGAGGTTTTAAGGGAAATACTAGCAACAGCTAGGCCGAGAGGTTATTTCAAATTTACCGGATAGAAAAAAAGACAAGATGAAAATCTGTTTTTTTTTCTCTATCCGACAATTTAAGAGAAATCTACTTCTATAACTCTACGCTGTTCTTCAAAATTGGCTCGACGACTTCTTCATCTCCAAAACACCAGATTTCTTCAGGCGTGGAATCGAAAAACTACCAAAACTATCAATCCTAAGCTATGCAAGCGAATATATTATTGTTTAGTGGGTATTGTACCTAAATTGTAATTTTTTTTAAACTTACATTAATTTATAAAAATGTTACGAACTTAAGCTTCAAGCTCTATTCAAATCACGTTAAATTTAACACCACCGACAAAAATCAGAATACTCTTTTTACATTGTATTTAGGCCAGATCGTTTTTTTTTCTCCATTTCCGCCTAGCCTAGCCCGTCACAATGACACCAGGGCCACTAAATAAAACCCAACCCTTAATAAGAGACGAGCCCATGTTAATATGACCCATTTATACTGGGAATCCACCCATTTGTACGCATTAAGGCGGAGAGAAAATATTCCAGATAAAAATAAGCACGAAGTTCATTTTGACTAGAGGGCGCGAGGTTCGCTTTGACGGTGGGTCGGAACAATGGCATTTTAACTTCCGGAAAAATATTTACTTGACCTTTAATTTTATTATTTAGAATTTAGAGAGAGAGAAACACCGTTTTACCTCAGAGATATGAATTTAAACGTATTTCACCGTTTTTACCAAATATCGTTGCGATTTTAATTGAAAATATTTGATCTGTTTTGAGAGAAAGAAAACCCTTCATTAGTACGGTTGAAC
The DNA here is from genome assembly GCA_022651775.1 of Drusus annulatus. Lineage (NCBI taxonomy): Eukaryota > Metazoa > Arthropoda > Insecta > Trichoptera > Limnephilidae > Drusus > Drusus annulatus. Next base: position 330,144 of record JAGWCC010000238.1, on the reverse strand, counting down.
GAAAAACATAGAACTTAATTTACCTTTTCTCATAAGGGCTGTATATAAAAGGAAACAAGACAGGATATTCAATGAACAATTATACTGTCGCCGGAAAGGCAAAAGGGCTAAAGCGCCATTTTGGGAAGTTTACATCAGAGGACTTTAATTTATTTATTTTTTTACAAAAAAATCTTCAGTACCTGGTTGGATTTTGATAAAAATAAAGTTAACTCACTAGGTATCACTGAGTTACCTGAAAGGACAAAAAGCTTTACAAAGTCCTAAACTTGAGTGAAGCCTTCTCCCAAATGGTGAATATATTTTAGATGGCTGAAAGGCCACAATAGTCTTTAGAATCAAACGAGAATCCAGATGTCTATTTATAATAACTCGCCACTTGTAATCAAATTTTCTAAAAAACATTCCTTCCCAACATTCCTGAAAGGGGGAGTTTAACAAGAGGTTTCCGGAAACACGTAGTGTTTGCAGACTTGACTACAAGATCGTAATTTAAGAAGATTTATCGTGTGGATGAGAATGAAGAAATGATTTTCACTATCTCTATTCATTGTTCTATCGCGGGAGAACAAAGCGATTTTTTCGTTTGCCGCACAAGATTACGTAGCAACTGTCTAGAGTTGGTGAGACTATAAAAAAACTCAATATTCGGAGAGAGAGAAAGACGCTAGGAGATGAATCAATAAGCATGGTTAAAGATGATAATGGACCCTGAAAGTCGGTTTGAAACGTTGGCTCAAAGTCAAACAAAAGAATTTAGCTGAATTTAATCGGGCTTTAAAATACCAATTATTTAAAAAAGACCTTTTGTGTCGGACGCGATAGCCACGATGGCAGTGCCTTCGACAATGTGTAGCATTAAGATTATTTTATATTATTTAGAAATGTTCATCAATCATTTTAAATGTATATTTCTCCCGGCTTGATAGGCCCTAATGACGCAAAGCAATCGGCCCTTCGGGCTGGGTCGGCCAGACTAGGGAAATAACAAACGGAATGATGAGCGCGTAGCGCGGACCAATCTCGGCTGGCCTAACGAATCTTGCGTGAACGGGTCCGGGAGAAAATTAATCTGTCTAACCCTTTCACGGGGGCCAGGTTAATCACCCGGCCAAATAAAATATACCGTGGTGATAACTCGGCCCCCAGCTGCACAACTGTTATAAATCTATGTATGTAAATATGAGAATAAGTTAGTTAAGAGTTTAGCCCCAAAAAACCGGGCATTATTTGTAAACTAAATATTTGTACTTCTTTTGTGAATTTAATAAAAAAGATAGAGGGGCGGAATGAAGTTAAGGTGAAAGCTGGTGGAAAGGAGAACGGGATAGATTAATAAAATCTATCCCACAAAATTACCAACCAGCCGGGGAGAGGGAAAGAGGAAGCTAAATTCTCTCATACAATGCTCTCTCACCCCGGCTGCGCGCTCCCGTGGCGATTATATACTGCACAAAAACGGGAGAAAAGGCAGATCACCAGCATCCTTCGCCAGCATCACTCATCTTGACTACTCTCCGCTCCTCGACTTCGCCTAAATCTTGACTCCTGACTTTTATTTGACCATCGCCTGCCCCCCTGGACCGCCTAACTACACCTCTCTCTGGACCAGACCCGCAGCATCTTCACTTGAAGCAGAACCCTACAAGTCAACCCTGTCGTCTCCCTTACAACGAGACCGACCGCTTGGAGCACCTCACAGATTGGGACCGCCACCTATTACAGTTTAATCTTGTGTACCTTGATTACGTCGGGTACACCTTTCATAAATCTTAACGTATTTTAAATTTATTATAATAAGCCATTATTTCAAGTCTCCGGTAATTGTTTGGTTTTGGTTGCCTCCTTGTTATACTGTTTTATGTATACTTTCATATTTATTGCTGTACCTAATCTGACCTCTGTTTTTTTTATGTTTTATTGTTGTTATTTGTCCTATTCTATTTTTCACAAGTTCTTTTCTCATTGCTTTGTATGTTTAACAGTAGAACAGGTTTGTAAAATATTTTCCATCATTTTGGGTTCATATAATATTATTTGACACTATTACAGCTTCTTTCACATTTTAAAATTAATAAGTTTATATATATATATATATATATTATTATACCTGTGTTTGTGTTATATTTTAGCAATATCTAACCTAAATCTTACATTTATATTGCATGATCGGACTAAGATTAATATTTTTGCTTAGTGATTATATGTAACTTTATGTTATCATCTATATAAGCAGCACTGTGGGGTTTGGGAGTAATTTTAAAAACATAACCCACGAATGGGGTAGCAAAATCTTTATTTTTAAGTTTATCCTAGTTGATTGTTGAATGTTATTATTACATATTTTATAAAATAACAGTATTGGCCGTGATCTTAATCATATATTATGGCTAAAGCAGTTTAAAGTAACGTAAAAAAAAATGATGAAACATTATAATATCGTAATTTGGAACGTTAAACTATAGTGTTCATAGAATCGTTCTTTCCTCAGCCATAGAACGCATGCACTTAATAGTTGCAAATGACCGTATTTATACATCGGCATGCTCCGCAGCCCGTGGAAACCTTGGCCTCCTCCTCGGGTCTACGGCGCCCGATCAGAACATTGATCGGATTATAGCAGTCACCGAAGCGGCTTCGCAAAAACCACCGGGTCGGTGCCGGCGGCTGCAGATAACGCAACTGGCGATTCGTTGACCCTAGCTTTGGTATTGAGTAACGAAAGCGACGGTAATTAATTGTCAAGGAGCCCATAAAAACAAGACGAATGACATTAGGAGTCGATATAGATAGGTGCTTGAAATAACAATATGTGAAGGGAGAGCTAATTATTTTTACCCAACCTACACAAACTTGCGATAAATCACTTTCTCCGGGTTTTTACGTCGTACACCATGAGAGAGAAAGAGACAACAATTTTCATAGACCGCTTCTATATACTGTAAGGATGATCTTAAGGTCCTGGTTCACGGCGGGACTCCGCCCACATTTTTTATTATGCCACTATTTTATTGTTTTTTTAAACCATTTTTTTATCACTAAATAATATTTTTAATAATTAATAAAAATATTATTTAGTGATAAAAAAATGGTTTTTGATAAAAAAAAATCTGCGATGTTAGTATTTTTACACTTCAAAATAATTATTTAACTAAATAAGTAGTTAAATATCACAAGGGTGGGCAGAAGGATATACTGCCACACAAATTTGTCTTGGCACATACTCCTTGATTGATATTCATACCATTTCAATAAGTTTTCTTGCTGAACAATATCGGCACTGAGCGGAACCGGACGTTGGTGTGAATCAGGCTTAAAGCAGGACGAAGGGCTATTTCTCGGCGACTTTTCTCAAGGTCATCACTGTCGAGAGTGAATATCTACATATGCACCAATACACACAATCGTAAGTATGTGTGTATCGCATCAACTCTAATTGCGCGACATATACCCCACTTAATTAATTCCCACAGCAAATCATTGAGACGTTAAATTTTCCGGTCAAATTTAATAAAATCAAGTAGTTAGAATAATCTTTAAGTAATTCATTCGCCTGCTGATTGTAATATAGCTTCGACCAGACACCGCGAAGTCAATAAATACTTGGACATTAATAAGAAGGCCTGAATTTATGAATATAATCCCAAATAATTTCAAACACTTTATTTTGCCCTTTGGACTTCTAAATTATTTATTTGCTAGTTGGGAATGATTCACGTGCGTTGCTGCGGACTGTCTGGACGAAGCTATTTACTCTTAATGTTATTTCCTAAGGCCACTTCTAATGGCTTCAACGAGAAACTGCAGAATTAGTACTAATAGTAAGGTACAGTAATGTATTTACGTTTACCTGTAAGCAACATTGAAACGATGGTATACTTTGTAAATATTGAAGGCTGTAATTAACTATGAATAATTTTCTTTCTGAATACATACGTACGAGTGTGAAACTTTAAAAATTTGGAACTATAGATGAAAATTCTCAAATAGAAAAAAAAATTGAATCCGGACAAGCTATTACGTAGGCATCTACTTCACATTTATTGACATTTATTTGCCAAATCTTTAGTTTTTGATCGCTGTGTCAGACTACATTACAAGTCATGTATCCCGTGATTTTTCACGGGTAACAACTAGTAAATTTCTAAATTAGTATATAGTGAAAAGTGTAGGTTTATTTGTAAAGGTTATAGGAATTTAAAAGATGCAGTTAGGTGCATTCTTGTCTATAGCACTATTTTAACTGCATTTTTAGTGAAAGTTAGATACTTTCAGTATGACCCTAGGCAAGGCCAAGTGCCAGGAAGCATTTTTAAGCCAATTTTAACTAGTTCTATTTTGTAGCAGGTAGGTTTGTAGCGTAGTAGGGCGGTAAGCTCATTGATGCCAGACCCAGAGTTCGGGGGTTCGAAATCTGACGCGGGCAAATAAATTAATATTTAATTTGGGTGATATTTTTAAAAAAATAATATATTTGCACCTCGTTCTAGAGTGAGCCCCTGTGAAATGTCGCTGTTAAGGATGGAAAGTGTCTTGAAATAGCCGTGTTCATGTGAAAAATAAATCACCATAAAACTGTAAAAAAAAAACCAACACTGTACCTTGACGTATCGACGTCACTAGTAACAGAAGTCAGCCGACCAACAAGGCTAAAGAATTCGCATCGTGACCGTAGTAGTGGCGAGTCAAGTCGCAACGTCGGCCGCTGACTCTCGCCACTCCATTCATGGCTGCGGGAAACTTTGTCGCTATTTCGTCGTCCGTAGCACAGACGTCCGAATTATACATCAGCTGGCCAAAAGTACTATTTTGACCAAAGTTAAATTTTATTATATTCATGATATATTGACAGAAGTTTGGAGCACGTCGGGAAGGTTTGAGAACTGAAGAATGGCGAGGGACCGCAGCCAATGGAGAGCATTTGCGGAGAGGTGGCCAAATCCCACCTTGGGATGTATATAGTGATGATGATTATGACATATATTAATAGAAGAATAGTTATATTAAAAATACGTATATTTCAAAAAATTACATTAAGCAATCATAAATTGCAGCAATGCAAACACGCCACGCCGCGGCCCGGTCATTGATCGCATTTGTGCATCTGAAACAACCGCTTGCACATTTGGCCCCATTTAAGTGTTTCATAGAAAATAACTTATATTTCATTAAAACATAATTTTATCATGTTTATGTTTCCAAATAAATTGAAGGAATAGCTGTACGAGAACTGCCAAAAAATTGCGACTTGCTAAAAGTTGATAAAATCATTATAATACGTTGTATTGTTTAAAAAAATAATGGCGATTTTCAAGCATTGTTACATGAAGAATGTGCTTGAAATACAGTATTAAAAACAATAAAACATATCGACTGTTTACGTTAAAGGCGTTATTCCACATTTTTTTGCAATTAAATTTAGGCCTTACTGATAACATAACAGTCATGCTGTTATGCTGACACCCGATCATAGTTTGATCAAATGCTGAATTGTGCCAAATTGGCACGTTTCAGCATTTGATCAAACTGTTTTGTTTTGTGAATGTTTTCTGTTTTGTGAATGCTTCACGAATTGCTAGTTCTTTAAAATGAACCCTTCGCAGTGAACACTTCAATTGAAGTCGAACTCGCAAAAAAGAGATTTGAATTTATCCGGTTATTTGTTCAGTTCTTTTTGGAACCGGTTTCTCGCCGGAAAAGCACGTACTAGTCGCTAGAACTTTGAAAGTGAGAAGAAACTGGAACTGGTTCCTCGCCAAAAAAAAAGCACATACTAGTCGGTAGCGCTTTAAAAATGAAAAGAACTGGCACCGGTTTCTCGTTATTAGATCAATACTTTGAAGTCGGACTTCAATTGAAATACTTGTAATGAAGTACTTCTTTATAGGCTTTGAGTAGTAGTTCTTTGTAATCTAACTTTTATTGAAGTATTTTTTAAATGAAATGAAGTTAAAGAAATGAAGAACGCTAAAATGATGTACCAACTTCATTTGAAGTATTTGTTCAATGGAACGAAGTTAATGAAATGAATGAACGCTAAAATGAAGTACCAACTTCATTTGAAGTATTTGTTCAATGAACAATGAATGAAGTAGAAACTGTTGCCAAAAGAAGTAGTTCTTTCAAAGCGGTCACAACGTTAGTGCCAAACATCGATGGTTGACGGGGGCGATTATTTGAAGTTTCTTTTTTTTATTTACATATATATATCTGGCCAACTTGGGTTGCAAATTTGTACCTCTGTGCGTTAGAGACACGAAGAATTTGTATTCCGGTGCAGTGACCGACCTACAATTCCTGGGACGAAGGAGGAATACGGTATTATATTGAAGATGTGCTAAATGTTTCACAGCAATGTTCGCAATGTTAATAATTAGATCACTTCAATAACGTCGCTTTTGTGAAAAATCACGCCAGGGGTGCTTTAACAATATGTTTGTATGCATCACTAAAAACTCACGATACGATATTTTATGATGTTATTAAGTGAAGAATTGGTTGAAAGTATATCTTAACGATAAAAAAAAAATATAATATATTTTTTAATGTCTCGCTAAAAATATCCATATAAACTCAGGCAATCACAACGCAAATATTTTACGCTCTCAGTGTGATGTCCATCATGAGCAATTAAGTTTTTTAATATCAGTCAAACTGTAATTTTAAAAAAAACCAAGACGAGACTTAACCTCTGGAATGCCAGGAGTCCGGCAAGTTACAATTTCCGTCGGGCCTTACTGACTGTAATTTCGTAATAACTTACTTGCGTTTTACAAATTGATGTTTATGTTGATAGTGCTACCTTCTTAGATAATGTGTTTATATTTTATTTTTAAATTGTATGTTAATGGTATAAGCGTTTTTTTTTCTGGAATACCTTCTTATATTCGAAGAATCGTTTTTTTTCTCCCTCATATCACTAAAAAAAGTTTGGTTAAGAAATGTGAAGATATTTTTTTGTATTTTCGTATGGTTGAATAAATATTATTAGAAATAAAAATAAAGTTGCATAGTTTTCCTGTAATTACAAACAGTAATATCACTTTGAAAAACGTTTTTTTTATGCCGCACTGACGACGTAGGCAAACTACAAATATTTATTACTCGGCCTGTACCGAACTTAACGCAATGCAAAATATCTCTATGTATTGATAATTTCATTGAAAAGCGATTACGGTTCTTTTAAATATGCTAACAGGTTTTATAGGAGAAAAACTCCCGAAAAGATAATGATGAATGCGCGGGTCTACAAGGACACGCTGGCACACTAGAGGTTAAAAGATAATTATGTCAATAGTCAACGAGTACTTAATACCGTATAGTCAAGGTTTTACTAAACTCTCAATTAAGGATAGTGTGCGAACAGTAAACAATCAAAGCGAGCGGGCTTGCTGTTGTTTTTTGCTGTACATATTAGAGAAAATAGATGCGTTGACCTAGAAATTCCAGACAGAAAAAACTGTACAAATTTTACAACAGCTCCAGGGTTTAGAGTTTTTGGTCTACACACATTTTCTATAATACATTTGATCACACATCCCTAGTGTGAATGCGGCTCCATTCCTCCAATCATGGAATTATTATTCGCCTACGATTGAACACAAGACGCTCGCTTAAAATATGCTTCATTGATGGAGTCAAAGATCATTGGACCAACTAATTGGTTAGACCAGCGTATCTGAGGTCTGATTCGAGCTCGTGCAATACTGAAAAACGTCCAACCACGAATAAGATGGGCTGAGTGAGTTACTATTTAGGTTAATCAAAACATAAGACAGTCAATCACTTCATTAAATTATGATTTTGTTAAACTTTATACATTGTTCCACTCATTATTTTGGACTGGATCAACATCACACTCCTACGAAAACCTACTCTCAGCATCGCTCTGGTGAGGACCACCATAGAGAATCGAAACGTCGCTTGAAAATGGCTTTAGCCGTGTTTAGTGAACACATCTTAATAGCCAGGTATTTCAAAACCTTCTTCTTCTCCCATCTCCTTTCTCTCCCCACTCCCTTCAGCCTTGAAACATAAACCAATTAGGGATGCCATAGTCCAACTGAGTCTGGACAGCTGGGACTATCGTATGGTATTCACATTTAAAAAATATATATTTATAGTCCCGCCGCTAAGATTTCCGATGAAGCTTTTGAAGTTGAGGTATCAGCGGTATACCTATCCATATTAAGCAGTCAGGATATTCCGAGCAGGGTGAAACCGATCCAGTCAAAATGAAATTGAAAACAAAGTTACGAGTGTTAAAAAAAATCCACGACGAATTAACAGTTTCAAAACTTTTAATTTAATATGATGGCTTATAGGAAAATCGACTGTCGGGAATGTAATAACCGCTGCACCAAAAATATCAGCTGTCGACATTAAAAAGTCTAGCACAATTCTAATTATTAATTCAATCAAAAGGAATTTGGGTAGGTTGACACTCCCTAGATAGCTAAGTACATCACTGAGACAATGTGCTAATTATTTCATTACATCGCCTAAAGTAATTTCTAATGGCACCGTTGCAAAACCATTTAGTAATCATTCAGCAGATATTTTCATAACACCATCGGACCCACCTCACTATTCAGTGTTACGTTGGTAATTAATATTATTTTCACGGCTACTGTAACAGTAGAGAAATGTTGCTACGTCGCTTCATACCAGTCTAGTGAAATTCAGATTTCATCAAATCGAAAGACGTTGTCTTTAACAAGCCATATATGATAGGTATTTGATGAGGAATCGGTACTATTTATAAATCAATCGAAACTTGTTAACAAAATAATTGGTAACACATACGCAGAGGTGGCTGATGTATTTAACTGCACTGCATGTAGATACAAAAATACTATACTGTTATATATCTTCTATCAATTTAATTTTAATGTAATTAAACACTATTCTTTACTATTTTACTACTATTCTTAATTTTGCTATATGCGCAAATAATTTTCACTTGATTCACTGTTAAATGTACCTTTATATGTAAAAGGCCACTTGAGCGTATACAATAAAATATAATAATTTACTCTTGTATAGGTCAATCGAAACGTGGACAGCAAAATTTACTCTTCCATAGATTAATAGAAACATAGATTACAGCATAATTTACAGTTATATAGCTACAAAATGACTAAAACTGGTAAAACCGCGTTTACGAATGACGTAATTGAGAATCATACAAAAGTCAATTAAACAGATAAAATTAAAAATTTAACGTATTCTGATCAAATTTGATACGAAAGTTTGATCAGATCAAAAACAAGCATTTCGTGTAGGCTATTCGATATAATTTATTACAGGAATCGTAAAAATGTAGCCTTTAAAGAAACCGGTTTGTCATTATCGGAATGATCGATAAAATAAATTCCTTGTGATAACGTGAAATTTTCATCGTTTCCTCGTGGTTAGTAAAATACGTTATATTTATATTTATTTATTCAGTAGGTATAATGTTTAGTACAGGTGTATAGTTGGGACTGGCAACCACCAGTCTAGGCACGTGCCCGTGTTGTAGCAGTCAGTGATGATTGTACTAGGTAGAATAGGTTCATATTATGTCAATAATGTAATGTTCGCATAACGCCTTCGTGGAAAGAAGCCTCAAATACACGACAAAAGATGTAGTGAAATCAGGAGCTATTGCCAAATACTGAGTAACTCTAACGATACCCCGCTTAATTTCGTTAACCTTGAGGACTTGACTTGGCTACTATTATTTATGGGCTAAGTGCTTACGGGATGCAGACTATTTCCGTATCGACCAATAATAATAATAAAAACAGCTACTGTAAATTACGCAGAAAATGCAATTATCTTTATATTATATTTGTTAAGAACGTTATTTACAGCACGTGCTATAGTGCTTTGAAACATTCATTCAATTTTCAAACAATAAAATAAGATGCCATATTGCTTCTTTCTTTTTAGAAAACCTGGGTACAGTTGTACAAAAAAATGTTAAAATGTTATGTTAATAATTAATTTCTGCAGAGTTGCATTAACCACGCAACTGAACGTTTTGTATAATTGCTTGCTCCATAAAAATAAAATTTGGGAGAAGCCTGGTACCAGTAATGACATAAATAATAAGAAAACGAAGGCAGCTTTTGGTGGAAAGAACTTCATATGTATTTTAATAAAAAAAGTTATTTAATATATCACTTCGAATTTCAAGCCACATGTTCTACCAACTTATCACATAATGCTATGGAAACATACTCAACTACAAGAGATATCGTAATAATAAACTCGCATTGATCTGACTTTGTTTGACATTGACTAAAGAGTGGTGTGATGGAATAATATTTCTCCGTTTCTCATTTAATATATGCATCAATGACTGAATAAAACATCACGTCCAATGAAATTATTGCATTACAAGCACATAGTTAAAAATATCCCCAGTGAAACAGATAACTTTGAATTGTGGTAATTCATTTGCCGCACGGATTGAGTATCACGAGTTATCATTTGGAATGTGTAACGAATATGTTTCTACACATTACGAGCCGACTTCACCCGAGTTTTAACTTTTTTCAAATCTATTACAAATTATTTCCTGAATCTTCACGCGTTGGTGTTACTAAAGAAATTAATTTGTATGTTATTATTTTCTTGTGACCTTCGCGACAGTAGTTATATAATAATACCTAGGCAATAAACAGGTTGGTCACCTGTGAACTTGTACCTATTACCGAAGTGCCTAGATTCAAAACTGTCATTGTGTTTATATTACAGTGATGACTAGAACAGTAATGAGAATGAGCAGAGGCGATGATTGAAACATTACAAACTTTCTACATGACTAATTTATATATATTAGAAGATATCGACCGCTCCGAATGTAACTATTATATAATATGCTCACATTTCCGCTAGAATGGGTTAACAATATGGCCAATAATGTACTTATTTCTAGTGTAAAAAAAAAATTATGCATCTAGCTTTTCAGTTATTTTTTTTCCAATGGGTTATAATTTATTCCATTTTCTTCACATGTTGGCTAAAGTGAGTTAATAATAATGCTATTTAATGTAAGAATGTACGTCATATATTGCGTAAAAAATATATAATAACTTTTTTCCGGTGTTGTTTTTAAAAATTACCGGTTTTATGTATTTTCTTCTCCATTGAATTTAATATTTATTAAAGAAAAATGTTTCCATTATGCCTGACGATAGAAATATGATGTTTTTGACTGTAAATTTTGACATTCATAAAATTGATACGATATGCGATCTCTATGGTATTTTCTACTCCGTACACAAAGAGGAATTATTGCGGATAAGCCAAATGGTAAAAATAATTACACCAATTCAACAAACGTCTAAGTGGGGATTAGCATAGTAATAGGGTATTTAACACAACTAATTTTGGCGGAATATTCAGACATTCAAAACCCGTACAATAATTACTAAAATAATTTTTGTTTTACTGTATAATTTGATAAATTCTCGGTTGTGTGCGTGCTTTCAAAGGGGCTTCTACTCACAACCTACTTCAAAATCTCCCGCATCTGATTTATATTGTTGAATTATTAGTCTAAATTACTCGTACGTTCGTCAAGTTTTTCACTTGTTTTAATGTCGGCATTGTGATGTCCAGATACGATTGTCGATAGGGACGATGAAAGCTCTCCAGATGCCGCAATATGCAGTATTAGAACATCCCGACAGCGTTGCTAACATGGTTCTATCAGGAACAATTATTGGCGAGAGTGTAGCTGTCAGATGAGAAGCGCCGTCTGACACAACTGTCGGAATGACGAATGTTTGGCTAAATATTCTCGGAAGACGATTTTTATCACCCAATTTATTTATACGTACGAGTTTGTGATAATCTTCTAAACTATAATTCATAGTTCACCCGATCGCTTCTATCAATAAAAATCTAAATTAGTAATCCCGGACACAAATTTCAGAAGAAAAAAAACTTTCGGCGATAACTAACTACATGTCACTCGATAATGTTTATAATAAAGATGAGCTCATTTTAGAGAGATCGAACGGCCAGCTAATGCTTACATTTGTCTGATCCATAATACCGACCCTCATAATATTTTTAATAACCGGGTATAATGTAGACATAAAAAACACTATAAATAGGTAGCACAAATTAATAATGTAATTTTCAAACCCCCATGCTTTCCCCTGACCAATTACCGAACCCCCATAATAAAGTTTAAGCATACATTTGCTTCCACTGACAAGAGGTTTATCAATATTTATATATGTATGAGTCAATAGAGACATTGACTTTTACCCTACACAAGTGATAGATGTAATAATTTATACTAACATACACTAAATTCATCCACTATTGATCCAAAACGGTGATGCTATAAATAACCCTTTTTAGTATTATTATTATAATGTCGCTATCCTAATTTGTTCGAATATAAAAACGATTAGACGCCGTGGCGTGTGGTTAGGACACCCAACTTGGGTCCGAAGGCTACGTGTTCGATCGCAAATATTCCCATACAAGTACAATAATAATTAGTCGTGAAATAATTAAACGCCGGTTAATGTATTCACTGGTCGCTTAATCTGATCTATAATGGAACCGGGATGAATTAAAAATAAAAATGATCAATCAATCCATGGTTTTAAACTGAAAATATTTACCCATCAATATTGCCACGACCGATATTTTGGTATAGTGAAACGATTACAGAGAGAATTTTTGGCATTAAAAAAAGAATTCATTATAATGTAACTTCATCAATCAAGCCACCCCAAATAACAATATATCGCCGCTGGAAATTGAGTAATTATTGCGTTCAAACGTTTGATTTTATTTTTCAAAGTAAAGTATGTAAGCTTGGGCAAAGTAATTTATTTATATATCCTATGAATATTTTAAATAGAAAAAGTATAATTAAAATATCGTATTGACAAATGAAAGTGCTTGTTAACACTTCGTTACAATTTTTTTTTTTGTGAATACTGTGTAAATGAATATTTAAATATCGACACCGGAAAGGCAAAAGGGCTTAAGCGACAATTTGGTCAAAAATGAGTTAAATTGCAGTTGTGTTTTCTGCATCGAATACTCTGACCCTCGTTAGATTCTAAAGATTTTTGTGACTCTTCAGCCATCCAAAATATATTTACCATTTGGGAGAAGGCTTGACTCAAGCAAGACAAGTTTGGGACTTTTTGCCGCTTCAGATAACTCGGTGAAAACATTGAGTTACTTGAGTTAAAACAAAAAAAAAAACTTAAAGGTGCTTTGGTGTAAACTTCCCAAAATGACGCTTCAGCCCTTTTACTTTTCCGGCGACGATATGTACTATAGAACATGGTACTATCCAACTTTCAAAAAGATTATAGGTTTATGCGAAACGGGATTCTCCAATAACCGATAATTGTAATAAAAAACAATAAGGATTATTATAATATGGACAGTTATCGAATTTATTAAATTATTAAGTTCTGAAAAGTCGGCTTATTTTTATGTTTGGAAACCGTTTTGCCCTTCTTATGAATTATTAAACTTCGAAGGGCAAAACAGCTGTCACGTTTAATAATATGGAAACCAAAAATCTCAGAACTTAACATAAAACGTTTAAACAAACTAACGCCAAAAACCATAAATCAATTAATTTTTAATATTCGAATAGAATTGAATTTGGTTGGATTTTAAGTGATCTGAAATTTATTTATAGTTAGGTTTATAATATATATTGAATCGTGATTATTCCAGCAGTATTGAAGATTAAATATCAACAAGTACTGCTATTAAAACAAATAAAGTAACCATACGTTAAACGAGTAGCTAGTTTTAATTATACTAGTTAAACGAGTGGGCCAATACTTTGCTTCGCGGAAACCGATCTAACCACGTGGTCTCGAAACACATCGGTGTAGGCAATTTACCTCCTCAAGGTAAACAGCATTTTGTACTGGGGCAACACTGCATCGAAGAGGCGGTATAATCATTACACATTTGTACGCCCCGAACAATGATCGGCACTAAATCTGTTCAATATCTAAAATAAACGTTATATTTTTAGAGTCGTTTACATAATACATAATGATCGTTTATTTTTTTAATAAGAAACAAAAGATTAGCTTCTAGTATACTATACACCTGGCCTAGCGAATAAGGTCAAGAAATGTGATACCGGACACACGTCAACGAGATAACTTCACTAAGGCTTCAACTAAGCAATACGGGCGGCTTACGTATGACGTTTATTGATAAATGTAGCTGTAAATACCTTATTTAGTTAACGTTTCCTTTACCAGAAACTTCCGTGGGCTTTTCAATCTTAGATAAGGTTTTGAACAAGTAAAACATGGTATGTAAAGTCGGAAGGCAATATATTATAAGCGAGTAAATGTTGAAATTCCTTAATTTTAGGTAAAAATATTCATTTAAGCTGGATTCACACCACCGTCCGGATCCGCTCAGTGACGATACTGTTCCGCATGAGAGCTTATTGATATGGTATAAATATCAATCAAGGAGTATGTGCCAAGACAAAGTTGTGTGGCAGTATATCCTCTCTGCCCACCCTTGTGATATTTAACTACTTAGTTAGTTAAATAATTATTTTGATATGTAAAAATACTTACGTCGCAGATTTTTTTTTATTAAAAACAATTTTTTTATTACTAAATAATATTTTTAATTATTAAAAATATTATTTAGTGATAAAAAATGGTTTTTAATTAAAAAAAAATCTGCGATGTAAGTATTTTTACACATCAAAATAATTATTTAACTAACTAAGTAGTTAAATATCACAAGGTTGGGCAGAAGGATACACTGCCACACAACTTTGTCTTGGCACATACTCCTTGATTGATATTCATACCATATCAATAAGCTCTCATGCGGAACAGTATCGTCACTGAGCGGATCCGGACGTTGGTGTGAATCCAGCTTTAGATAGCGACCTCTGTGGCAGATCGGTAAGATCTATTCCACTTCGGTGTCAGAAAACTCGTGGTACAGCAGAAAAATGTGATCATCTGCAGCACATAGAAAACCCAAATAAACTTTTTTTTTCGACTTGAACATTTTTACGGTTATTTAAGGGTTAATAAACGATTGAAGCTCGGTCTACGTTTCAACCTCAGAGTAATAATATACCAGGAGGGATAGCTTTGCGAAATAGTGCAGTCAGGATTGTTGTTTTTTCTCGACTCGGGCGTGAAAAAAAACAACAATCCTGACTGCGACCAGAAGTACTGCGACTAGAGTAATAATATACCAGGAGGGATAGCTTTGCGAAATAGTGCAGTCAGAATTGTTGTTTTTTCTCGACTCGGGCGTGAAAAAAAACAAAACGAAGTGAGCAGAGTCGCCGGAGACGCGGGAGGTGGAAGATATATGCCTACATACCTAAAAGTGGTGCGATGTTATGTGACAACTTGTCTTGCCTCTTTCTCTCTCACGGTTTACGACGTAGAATACCGGGGAAAGTGATTTATCGTAAATTTTTATAGGTTTGGTAAAAATATTTACCTCTCTCTCCATATATATTCTTACTTCAAGTTTTCAACTCATTTTAAAAGACAATAAACAACTGATAGTAACCATGTAGCGACCGAACGTGTTGTATCTGACCAAAAAAAAATTATAGCACAAAATCGACTTCAAATGTGATGTTATTTCACCCGCGCGTACTACGAGTTTCCGGACACCATGTAGAATTAAAAATAATACGTTTGCTCTTCTTTCCAAATTGGACGATACCTTTATAATCGTCGTGGATATAAAAAAAACCCCTCTCAAAATAAGCAGGAACATCACAAAATTCCTCTACAACCTTCACTATTCCCTATCACATTTCCTTCCGTCTCAAAGCATTTCCAAAATAAGGGGTGCCATAGTTCCGTAGGCTCTGTCAGTGAGACTTGTGTGGTAGACAAATAAATATTAAATTAAATAAGCGATGTAATAATAATTAAAACTGCAAAGGGAATTTTATGCCCGGATCGCGTAAGATTTATCGGGTGAATATTATCGCTGGGCAATTAGTCAAGAATGAGGGCATTCTTGACCTAATGCATATTTGACCTGACACTGACATTACGTTAGGACTTCCAAGTAGAAGTTATGAATTTAATTATTACAGCCAATACTACTAAAGCGAAACGATATAGCTATATTGGAATAAAATAATCTGTAAAAATATACTATGTAGAAATAAACCGTTTATGTTTTTGAAATAATAATAATATTTTGATCATTTATATAGGGCCGTTTTTTTAAGAGCGCTATGCAAATCTAAATTCCTAGACTCCAAACTAACCATCACCCCGTTTCTCCGCAGGAGTAGGCAAAGATGATGGACCGCCACACAAATCTATATTGGCACTTTTTGCTTCATTCACATGTATACATCTATTAGTCTGACTCTTGACACGGCCCAATTCAAGTATTCGAATCCTCGGGCGTCCCCGACTTCTTCCACCTTTCATATTCACGTCATTGATTCTTCATAACAGTATTTTCTTCGTTCATCCGCTCTAAGCATCCAAGCCATTTAAGTGTATCCTTCTTAATCTTTTTCATTACGCTTTATATCAGCTTTGCATTCTTACCGGATCTCCGCATTTTCAACGCGGTCATACATGGTTTTATTACATATACGCCTCAGGGATCTTATTTCTACGGCATCCAATATACTTTCATCCTTCCTCCGCCGGTTCCATGCTTCACTGCTATACATTAGGGTTGGTATCCGCATTCCATTGTGGACTGCTAGCTTTGCTTCTTCGGACATATTTTTTTATTTACTCAATCCTTCATCGATGGAGTTTCCTGCATTCACCCTTTAATATCCTTGTCAGCCTTTCCATCTCTCTTGAACATACCAAATACACAAACTCATCTACTTACTCCAAGTATTCATCATTCACAAACTATATTGCACGCTGTTTTCGTACTCTTTCTTTCAAACACCATGAGTTTGGAATTACTTACACTAATCATGAACTCATTCTGCATACATACTTGGTTCATCCTAGACACGAGAAACTGTAGATCTTTCATACTATTAGAAATCAACACAGCATCGTCAGTATACAAAAGACAACATACTTTCAAAATGTTCATTTTCGCGCCCAAGCCCGTAATTACAGTAATTACGTATAGTATTACGTAAGTACCTACATAGGTACTATCTGTGAGGTGGATTATTACATTTGCGGGAAGCCAACATTTTGGTGACGGCCTGCCTAAATGGAATCCACTCCCGTAGACCCCCATTTACGTCTCATGCACCCCCAATTTTTTTTTTCACTGACGTGGACTCCTTGCAGGTCGGAATCGACCCCTGGGGGTCGATATAGACCACTTTGGGAATCACTGATGTAGACAATAGACATAGCTGGGTAACTTATTATAGATAAATGATGAACGTCACAACGCTTGTCATTAAATTTTTGCATCATAGATTATTATAATCGACTATCATTGTTGTAAAACGGAAACAATCGATATAATTAATTAAATATATATTAATTAAATACGATATTTTAATGGGATTGCCATCACGCATAACTATAGGCATTGGTAGCAATCAAGCATTTAATTCATATTTCAAACGAATATCTATAACCGTCGATATAAACACTCTTGGTCGATGGGTATTAACTAGCGTTGGGAAAAACTTCAATGTTTTGTGAATGCTTCACGAATTGTTAGTTCTTTAAAATGAACCCTTCGCAGTGAACACTTCAATTGAAGTCGAACTCGCAAAAAAGAGATTTGAATTTATCCGGTTATTTTTCAGATCTTTTTGGAACCGGTTCTTTGATATTTTTTCGAAAAGTACTAGCAAATCGACAAAAGTACTAGTCGGTAGAGATTTAAAAACGAAAAGAACTGGAACTGGTTCCTCGCCGATAAAAACACGCACTAGTCGGTAGAGATTTGAAATTGAAAAGGACTGAGTACTTCTTTATACGCTTTGAAGTTCAACTTCACAACTGAACTGCTGCAAATTAAAGTAGTTCTTTGTAATCTTACTTCCATTAAAGTATTTGTTCAATGAACAATGAAGAAAGTAGGAACTGCTGCCAAAAGAAGTAGTTCTTTCAGAGCGGTCACAACGCCAGTATTAACACTACTGGTAACTGGATATATGTATAGTGACTGCTTGTACATAAATGGAAATGGAAACCTTACCATCCAGACCTCAGAGCAATAATATACCAGGAGGGATAGCTTTGCGAAACAGTGTAGTCAGAATTGTTGATTTTTTCCTGACTCGGGTGTGGCTAGGGTTTTCATGGACACACGTTTTTACATCCATTCATAGCACATGTCGACATAATGTTTTGTTTATTTGTATAACCACTTTTCGCAGTATTGCTATCAACAAAAATATAGGATATAACCTAAAAAACCGTTGAGTTATGTCGCATAACAAAACGAAGTGGGCGGAGTCGCCGGAGACGCGGGAGACGGAAAACATGCTTACATATCTAAAAGCGTTGCGATATTATGTGACAACTTGTCTTGTCTCTTTCTCTCTCACGGTTTACGACGTAACAACCCGGAGAAAGTAATTTATCGTAAATTTGTATAGGTTAGGTAAAAATATTTAGCTCTCTCTCCACATATGTTTTTACTCCAAGATTCAGACCTATATTCAACGATTTTAACCTCGAAGCAAATGATAGCATATCGTCGCCGGAAAGGCAAAAGGGCTGATGGGCCATTTTGAGAAGTTTACACCAGAGCATTTAATTTTGTTGTTTGTTTTACAATAAAATTCATAAGTATTCAGCACCTAGTAGGATTTTGAAAAATAAAATTAACTTAGGTAACTCTCACTGAGTTACCTGAAGCGACAATAACTTGTTTTCGTTTTACAATAAAATTCATAAGTCTTTACCTGGTTGATTTAGAAAAAAAGATAACTCTGGTAACTCAATGCTCTCACGAAGTTACCTAAGGCTACAAAAAGCTAAAAAAAAAAAAAAACATGTGTCGCTTGATTCAAGCCTTCTCCCAAATAGTAAATACATTTTAGTTGGCTGAAGGGCCACAAGTCTTTAGAATCAAACGAGAGTCCGAGCATTCGAAAAAACTAATCAAAATAATAATAATATTTGGACGATTTGTATAGCGCCGTTTTTGTGAAAAATCACCTCAAGGGCGCTGTACAGATCTTACTTTCTACATATTAATTCCTAGTATAAATAAGAAAATATACAGGAACATACTTACCTGGCAGGTCCCATCAGATAGACACAATTATTAACTTAAAATTATGATTATTCTTTTAATTTTTTTTCCGATTTAGGGCATGGGAGCGAAATTAAAAGAATGGGCTTTCTGAATTTGTCATACAGTACAGGATTTGGTTAAAATTTGCATATCTAAAGGTGATTCGTCGAGAGACAGATTATGTTGAGATTCTTTTAATGAATTTAAGGATATGAGAGTCTGAAAAGGTAAGGTTTTCAGTTTGGACCGAAATTCTGTTGGGCTCGTTATACATCTTAGTTCCGGAGGGAGTTCATTCCAAGCCTTCGGCCCCGAAACTCCGAAAGCGCGATCTCCAAACTTAGTATTTGGATTGCGTTTAGGTTCTATAAGCCTTCCGATAGCCGATGACGTTGCTGATGCATATGTAACTCGTTTATGACCAGTGTCGCTTAAGCCCTTTTGCCTTTCCAGCGACGATGATTATTTTTTTTTATATGAATACCGCACAAGAGTCTCAACTGCCAGTGAGACCATGGCATCCTCAAATAGGGTATGTTGTGAGGCTGGAGGTAGTGGGGGGGAAGGAGATTGGGAAGAGAAAGGTGGGGAAGTACCTGGCTATTCAGATCTGGTCACCAAACACGGCTAAAGCAATTTCAAGCAAGGTTTCGATTCTGAATGGTGGTCTTTCACCAGGGCGATACTTTAAGTATCTACCACTCTTCTAAAAGATTCTAAAAAAACCTAGCGTCAAGTCGGGCCATTTATAAGGTTGTGGTGTTTCAACCTCCGTTACATTTGTGTTACGATAAAATCGACGGTGAACTCCATTTTGACATTTGTCTAGTCGCCGATTAAACGTCGACTCGCGGCCCGTTTCAGCTTTTTATATTTTTTTTATCAAAAAGTTTAACGGCGTTTGAAAATGTTACAGCGGATCTATCAGTGGTTTTCCTATAAAACGTTGTTCTACGATGTTTGTACCACGATTTGTCACATTATCGATTCACTAATGAGATAAGGGGATTTATTTAGAGGTTAGCGGACATGACCGCTGAAAAAACAGAATGGCATTGGACAGCGAATAAATTTTTAATATGATAGACAACAAAACCACTATCAATTGAAACGACAATCGTTTACATTATAATTTATGTTTTCAACTACACAATGTAAAAAATATAACGTGTCGACAGTGAAAGGTTGATCAGGAGATCAATTTGATAATTTAAGTAGTAAATAATAACAAATACTTTCTTGATCATATAATCAATTCATTAGCCTGTCTGGGGCCTATGAGTCGAAAGGTTTTATTGACATCGGTATAAATCACACTTTTACGAATTTTGTGTTCAGTGCTGTGCAGTGTGTTTTGTGCACAACATGCAAATCTATTCGAATAAGATATGGCGATATTTTTTACATAAGACTATTTTATTAGCATAAAACTATAATCATTAATACTCTTAGTGTATTTTTTCCTTATTTACTATCGATCTAGTCTTATCGAATTTTTTTATTATTTTGTTTATACAAAGACCGCTCTTGTTAAATTGCCTTTACTTGTTAGATGATGATGATAGATGGTTTAGTATTCAATAACATTGTAACATAATGTACTGATCATTGGGTGGTAATAAATTCACGTTCATTATCAAAAATATTAAAAAATAAATACATGGCCTGTTCAAAAAAAAAGGTGAATTTTGAATTTTCGCGGCCTGTGTACGTTCGATTATCGATTTGTTGTTGTTGTTGTTATGTTGGTACACATATGTATATCATATGTTAGCATTATCAGACATTTTGGATTAGTGGTTTGTTTTTGACAACTGGAAAGGTTAGTCACGTTTTTGTGTGTTCTTGGATTTTTTACTTTTGAAAAAAATGGATCAAAGAATAAAATCCATGATTTGTTTTTCCACAATTACAGGACGCTCATCGTCATCAACATCTTCTCGGCCTTCTGTGAAGCGCTTGTACCACTTATAAACACTTTTTTGAGACAAAGTAGACTCGCCGAATGCCACAGTCAACATTTTAAGTGCGTTGGAGCACTTTATTCCATTTTTAACGCAAAATTTAATACATATTCTTTGATCCATTTTTTTCAAAGCAAAAAATCGAAGAACACACAAAAACGTGACTAACCTTTCCAGTTGTCAAAAACAAACCACTAATCCAAAATGGCTGACAATGCTAACATATGATAAACATATGTGTTACAAAAAAAAACGATAATCGAATGTTTTCAGCCCGCGAAAATTCAAAATTCACCTTTTTTTTTAACAGGCTTCGTATATACAGAATGTTGCTGGAAATTTTTGACAGACTTTAGGTAACCAATGATTCCTGAGCTTTTTTAGATTAACCCCCCCCCCTCTTATCTCCTGCTGCACCCCTTTCGTTCGTTACCGAGATATCCGCCCCCTTTCCCTACTCCTTCCTTTTCCCACCTATCACCCTCCCAACCCCTTTTTCCCCACTCAACCACCATTACCTTTTCAAGTTACATTGCATGAAACTCTTCAATATAACATTAGATTAGATGGTAGCAGGTATTTCTTGAATTTGAACGTGTCATTTACGTATACTTATCGGGTTGCACGTGAAGTTATAATTATTATGACATCGGTAGGTACGGAGATAGTGCGGCCAGAGCTCTTTGGTAAATATAGATTAGATTACTAATGCCGATTCCAGCTTGTTCTATCGCGATTAGTTATTAGTTGCCCATATTAGTGGATCTGAACGTCATCAGACTAATTTTAACTGCTCATTTATATAAATATTGTCTTCATGCATTGGAAAAACTACTGATAGATCTGTTGTAAAGTCTTCCGCTTTTTCTCATAAACTCGACCGACGAATCCCCCTATAAACCAAAACATTCGTGCTGCCACTGAGAACTCACTGTTCAAAAGAAAAAGTGAATTTTGAATTTTCGCGGGCTGTGTACATTCGATTATCGATTTTTTTGTTGTTTTTATGTTGGTACACATATGTTTATCATATGTTAGCATTATCAGCCATTTTGGATTAGTGGTTTGTTTTTGACAACTGGAAAGGTTAGTCACGTTTTTGTATGGAATGTATTGCATTGCACTACTCCTGCATACCTTCTGGAAAAAAAACTTTATTATTATTATTTTGTATTTTGGACTATGACGATTTAAGCCTTAGTTCTTTCACACGGAGTGACCGTTTAGACAGCTATAAGATAATGCATGTCAAACTTGATAATCAACACTTGGCAACACCCAGACTGGAATGCATTATTCTATTCAGTTGTTCATAAATAAAATTGCTTGAACAGCAGTGTTTGCTGAAATATCAACAAAAAATCACTACATTCATTACAAAGAGGATGGAGAAGAATACAAGCGCCTTCATTAAATAGTGAATTTATAACATAAAATGGGAGAATCGTAAAAAGAAAGTTTAATCATTAAAAACTTATATTTAACGTAAAAAAATAAAACCTTCAGTATTATATTGTATATAATCAAGCATTACATTATCTTCACAATATCTCGTTATTGTGAATGCTGCGATAACCTTGAACATGTTCATAATACCAAAATCTGATTATCATGCAGTTTCACACCAACAAATATTTAATTATGCTATATGACTATCCCCGCAGCCCACAGTCCCGCACAATCGTGAGCAGATAAGAGAATAATTCTTCGACGTCTACTCGGTGGGAGACTGTATACCTAGTTCACGAGGTCACGATTATAGCGTCAACAAAAGCATTATTCTACAGAAACAGTCAAAGAGGAAGTTGATCTTGGTGGCGTTATGAATGATAGTGTGAAATGATCTCACCCGTGAACATGTTAGATAGGTCGTAAGCCGAACGAAATCGTCATTTGTGGTGCGTTCATTTTGATTATAATTAAAATACATTCCCGTCAAAATTTTGATAATTTTGAGTGGTAGATACGCTAAGTATCACCCTGGTGAAAGACCACCATTCAGAATCGAAACGTTGCTTGAAATGGGTTTAGCCGTGTTTGGTGACCAGATCTGAATAGCCACGTACTTCCCGATCTTCCTTTTCCCCATCTCCTTCCCCTCCCCACAACCTTCAGCCTCACAACATACCCCAATTGGGGATGTCATAGTCTCACTGGTTCTAGACGGTTGGGAGCAGTTGAGACTCTTGTGCGGTATTCACTATAAAAATTATATTAAAAAAATCAAAGATGACATTTCTCAGGAGAACATTTTGAAACCTTTGATAGTTGTGCGTGTAAATCTTAGAATAATAAACTTTCGCTGGTTTGTTTGGTTTTGTTAACAATGCGTGTGTATAAGATAGATTTATGGTATGTATAGTCAAACGGAAGAGGACATAACATTTAATTTCCATCCCCATGTTACGAATAACCTGACAATATTTTAACTCTCCCTACTACTGTCTTTATAAGCGATAAATATTGCTTGAGCAATGATGGAGGGTTTTGAACCGCGGCGCCCGAGGAAACCCTACACTTTTTGCAGTTATCAGAGAACACATAAATAAAAAAGTGCAATTTAGTCATATATTTCACCCTAAGTGCGCTTTAATTTACATGGATAATCTATGGGTGTACTATTTAAATAATTTACACAGTAGTCGTTAAAAAAAATGATCAAGCCATGCAGCACGTATTGAACATTATTTATGATAGATATTATAGCCATTAAGAGACCAGAGAAAATAGAACAAGATATTTGCTTCTTTATCATTTAATATATCACCTTTAATTAGCGTTTGTTACAAGGTTCAACCTCGGCAAATTTTACACACGAATGGAATCTGAACCGCTATCCAAAATAACATAAAAGGGGAACCCCATTGTGACCAGTCAAAAGTGTGAGTCACAATCGATAATTGGGTGAGGATTCACCCTAGATGACTAATCAACCCTGTAACACCCCCTTTTTATTTCTATACACGTTTTGCGACAGTGATAACAGTATTATCAAGAGCATCTAGATTTTTTTTTATTTACTATACTTCATGTTTATTTACAATATTGTACATACGTTGTCCTCCAAGCTAGGAGTTCACCAGTGATGTGGAGGACTTGTTTATACTGTAAAGTTTGCAGCAAACAAACCTTAGAAAAAGTTGAAAAACTTAGAGTTGTGGAAAAACAAATCATGGATTTTATTCTAAGATCCATTTTTTTCAAAAGTAAAAAAAAAATCGATAATCGAATGTACACAGCCCGCGAAAATTCAAAATTTACCTTTTCTTTTGAACAGGCCTCGTATACATGAAAAAACATGTGATTGCGGGTTAATTGCTTCTGCTATGACCGTCGATATGAAATGAAGTAAACAAAAAAACGTTTTGCATGGATAAGATATCCGTATTCTTATCAATAAAAATAATTGAAAAAGCTATCACCTCGGTTGATTTCATCGACATATTGGTCAGCGAAAGGTTAAAAAAAAGCTGATTGTAAGGAGATTGTAAGACGATAAACACGACTTTATCTAGTGTTACCATTTACAGAAACAATTACGTGGATGTCAGACTTGTGGCTATATAAATCCATCACTACCCACTTGTACCTAAGTACAGGTAGGTACATCAATAGTTTCAGAATTGCGGCAAGTATTGTTTTATAAATGTATATATTTAGGCCAGAAGGCCTGAAAAGATAATAATATGAAGCGCTTACAATATGTTAAAATATTGGCTTTGTGCAAAAACCATAGTTGTTTTTACTTTAAAAGGCAATAATGTTAGGGGAAGACATTACTTAGCACAGTTCAATGCCACATAATGCCGTGTATTGAATACGTCCTGAATTTTTAATTTGTTAAAAGTTTGTGTTACTTGTTGGCTAAATAAAATTGAAGGACAGACTTCGGAGGCTGCTAGAAGCTAGAACTATTCGAATGAAATGTTCAATCGGGAATATATTTGAAAACGCGAATTAATTTGCATTTTCAACTTGTTGACATCTAAAATACCAAATCAACTAAATATGGTGAAATTAATTAAAAAATTAAATCAAACTATAAAACGTTATTTGAAGGTTAATCGTAAGAATTAAGAAAATATTTATTGCAAATTTTAATAAAATAAAAATATGAATCTGATTATATCCTACATTATGTTCTGTAAAATCTCACATTCCTGATAAATTGGCATGGTAATATTTTACTTTTGATTTTACCTTATTCATAAAATAATATTTAAATGTATTTTTCTATTTTTTCAGTATGTCCCACTAAAATAAAACTCTCATATGGTGTTATGATTCTTTTTAGAGCTTTGCTGTCAAAAAAATGTCTAGGTCAACGCAACGATTTCGTGTAGTCAACGCATCGATTTAATTTCTATCGTGAGCTATGAAGCTTGTAAATATCAATGCAACTGTCAAAAAATAAGGCAAAACTCAATATGAAAAAAAAAAAGTTGAAACTCGGACGAAAGCGTGTAGTAAGTAGTTTTAACTGACTGCATATTGTTCAAACAGGAAAAACGAATAAAACCCTAAAAAATCACTTTTCCTTATAGTGAGTATTCGATTGGGAGTTGATAATGTATGTCTTCATTTCCTTGGATAAAAACGTTCATCTTTATGACTGTGACAGTTCGAAGTGTCAGGTGGCACTTAACTAATATAGGCACAATAATAATACCGGTGCTATCAACACAGAATTGAAGACTGACATTCATGTTTCAGAGAATGGAATGAAAGACTGATAAGGCATATGACTAAGGGCAAACTATTTTTATCAAATCGAACGATGGAAACATTGGTTTGGAACTAAAAATAGTATATATTTCCACTATTTTGACTCCCAAAAAATCATTCACTATAATACAACATTATTAGGCTTTGTGTATTTATTATAAATAAGAAAATAAATTAAGATTCTTACCTGCTTGTGTTTGATTTTGTTCGAATTCTGGTATGCATTTTCTAGGGCAGGGTTGGTGGCAGCTTTCTTTGGTCTGGAATTCTTTATTCCGATGGATATGCCAACAGGTGAAAACCAAAATCTGTCGACGAAACATTTGCGTCAGATCATAACAGCTAATATTTACCCACAACTCATATTTTGAACATGTAAAAGATATAAGAGCACACTCTCGAGAGCGGCGTTTGAATTAATCACCGATATAATTCGGTTACACGCGGTTTCACTCACTTCACCCACAAATTTGTAAATGACAAGCACAAAAAACATACATAAAAATGGATCAAAAATAGAATATTCACCTATCTAAAACGTGCCGGATTATTAACATTACCAATGCCATTGGCAAAGGATATATTAAATCCGAATAATCCGCATACTGAACTGACTTGTCGGGACCGGGAGCGATATCGGCCCATGTTGTATTTGGCGGCAACCACACTTTTTCGGACCAAAACGAATCTAATAAATATCGCAGCATTTTGTATAAATGTCACTGGCGACACTTAAACCGCGAAATCTAGTCGAAAACAAACTTATTTAAACGAATCGCTACGAACGTAAGCCAACTCCCATGTTTGCATCACGTCATGTCCGCGGGTAGAGTAGATTTCTACTTTAACACACGCGAGCGACTGGCTACATGAAAAGTGGGATCATTTATCAGAATATCTTTAAAATACTTTTCTAACTTGAAAAGTCAAATAAACGTTATCATTACCATTTTTATCATTCAATAAGTATGATTATGATTCCGTATATTTGTAATCATATTAGTATACTTAAAAAAATCGAATTTATGTGAAAAACAAAAGGAGAAATTCATTTTTCTAGGGTCATTTTTGCATGTGTTTAATTGGGAAACATAGCTTACTTGTAGCTCCTTTTGGATAGAACTTGCCAACACTAATAATAATTGAAAAGTAGCGAGAACGGTCCTCAAATTATTTTGGTACATTTTAGGGTGTTTTTTAAATCTTTATATATTTTTCTAAGCCGTGTATGTATTTTTTAATTTAAAAATTAATTCAAACATACCCTGGTAATAAAAAGCTTGAAAGTATTTGAAAAACTTTTACTACCGTCATAACAAACGAAAAATGTTGCTTATGTCCAATGATAGGGAATTTAAATTGCAGAGGAATTTAACCAACGACGCCTGACGTATAGGTGAGAACCCATTTGTGAAATGGGCTCTAACCGGTCATCAAGCTATTTAATATTGTTAAGAGAAATATTATCATGATATACCATATTGCTGGTTGCCGCAGGAGTTAGCACATAAGATAGACTTCACTATTCGTCTTTATTTACACTTCTTGTTGAATAAATACAGTCCGTGGAAGAAACCTTCAATGCGTTTAAAAAAGCTGCCAAGCAGATTGACTTAAAGATGAGCGACGCTCATGTGAAATGTATAACTGCCTGCATATATTTTGCATTTTTGGTGTTTTTTTAAATGCTAGAAGAATTTTTCATTAGAGCCAGGCATTCAATCTACAACTACCAGTATGCGTATGTGGGGCATAATTAGAAACCTACCTTTGTACAACTATGGATTTGTTTGAACAAGTAAGAATCATTGGAACCATACTAAAAAATATTTTACAACAGCCCAGAGTTAGTTGAACTCCTAGTTTGATATTGAAATTTGACCGAACATTGCAAAAATATTATGTGGGTTAGATGTCAGTGAAAAAAATGTTACTACAGATTTGTCCGCCATAATATAAAGACATCCCTAGCCTTAGATGAATTAAATAATGTAGATACGTTACTGAGACACCGCGCGTGACTGTACGAAACTAAGCCAACGTGGCATACCTGAGATTTACTGCGTTTAGTCTCGCACAAATATTCGTTTGACAAACAAGCTGTCACCAGCTGCCACAAACGCATTGCTGTAAGCTTTTTTCTGAGATAAAATGCCTTCCTGTGCTTTTGACAAGTGTAAAAATCATTTGGGAACAAAAAACAAATCCCATGGAGTTTCTTTTAATGCGAAGTAAACACAAATCACTTATTATTTCAATTAATACAATTATTCACATACAAATGGTTTAAGTGAGATAGCGAATGAAGAAATACATAAGTGTGTGGAAGACAACCTAGCGACAGTACACGAGTACGTCGCATGCTACTTCGCTCGTAAGTTCGTTAGGGAAGAGGGGGCATGTAACGCGGAGAATTTAATGCGGGACGTTCATATAGCTATCTCATTCATACACACATATTCTTCTTAGTATGGCTATCCTTTTCATGCTTTCAGAGCATGCCATATTTATCGTTCAATTTGTATGAATATGACGTGTCTTGTATTTTATGTCTATGTCCCTAGCATGGCGGGCGAAAAGGTACTCTATAAATTATTAAAAAATCTTATTTACATGTTACATGTGATCAAAAATAGGTGTACAAAAACATTTCTAATATTTCATTATGTATAGGCACCCGAATGATTTGAATATAGTGCAATATTATACAAAAGTATTTAATATTTTTATTATTATTAATATCTACATATATATAGCAATCCCGATGAGTTATAAAAACTCATTCTGGGACAGTGTAAATTAAAGAAATCCATGAGTTACAACAGAATACAGAGATCAAACTAACATAAAACGGCGCTATACAAATCGTCCAAATGTTATTTATAATTATTATTATTAAGAAATACAGCTTTAAAAAAAATAGGTACTAAGTATTAATACAAAATACAAAATTATGAATAGAAACAAAGGAGAAAAAATAAAACCCAGAAGGGCAGTAAATGAGAATGTTTTTACGCTACCGGGAAAAGAAAACTGATTTCGAAATTAGGTATTTTCATCTTTAAACAAATTTGAAAAATATTCTTTTAAAACATTATTTTGGATTTTTTTATTATGTTGACTGTTTTTATATTTATCCATTTATTATTTATTTAAAAATATTGAATTCTATTTAATGTAGAAAACACCTAGACAGAGGTGATATAGCGATATAGGCTTAAAAGTTTTTTTATCACACTTGTAAGTAGATAGTATAAAAATATTGATTAATGATTACTTATATAAACCTATTATATACTTTTTAACGAATGTTTTTTTAACGCAATATCAGCATATTGTGCTTTGTGATTTATTTTTATGGGGGTTAGGGGTTTCGAGAAATATTCAGGGAAAAAAATAAATGGAACCTGTATATGCCGCTCACGCTTGGTTGAAAAGCACCAGTTCCTTTCCAAATATTATGATTTTGTGAGGAAAGAGGATTTCCAGAGTAATTACGGTGAAAAAGAAACGGAACTGAGTTCGTTTTGTCACGATACTTCAGCGCAAAAACCACAAGTTAATTCAAAATATTTGCAATTTTAATTTTACAAAAATAGGAACCGGCTCCAAAAATAGCCTGTTCCCCGGAGAAAAAAGTATCGACTATTCTGGTCACCGGGACCGGAATATCAAACATCTCTCTACGAACAGTCAAAGTTTCTCGATATCATTTGTCAGTTTCTCGGACAAATAATATCGATTTTTATTTGGCCAAAAAAGGAACCAGTTTCTCAGAGAAATAATATCGACGGTTCCAGGACCGAATTGGAACCGGTTCCTTTTAACCGGGACAGGAATATCGACCATCTCTAAACACGTGCATCGAATATGTTCGAGCTACGAACCACGAACTGTCAATATATGAAAATATTCTGTGCTAAGTGGCATTTGAAATTATTTTTTTAAATATTACCGCCTTTTGTGAAATCCCTCATCTTTGTAATTTTGTGGAAAGAGTTAAGAATCATTATTATAGACAAATGAAGACACAATATGATTTTGTTTTGTCCTGTTTGTGCTAATATTTTGTTGGTCGAAGAAGCTCACGCTTCACACTTGCGGTACGCTTGTAACACATGCCCCTACGTGTACAACATAGGCAAGAAAATTAGCAGCAAGTCTTACCCCAAACTTAAGGTATCCAATGTGTTCTAAGAGATTATAAATGTCATTGCTGTGACGTATTAGAATATGACGTTCAATTTACGCATCCTTTTAAATTAATTATGATAAATTCTTAACCTTCTAATGGATTCAATGTGTAAATAACCATAATAATATATTGTTATAATTTTATCTCCTACGGTAATATGTGCTTCACCAAAGCTCTATTCTTTTGTGTAATTGAGTACCGGTGATGTAACTTTTTGTAATATTTGAAAAACCTTTCTTAGATATCCTCATGGACATAAAATACAAGACACGTCATATTCATGCAAATTGAACGATAAATATGGCATGCTCTGAAAGCATGAAAAGGATAGCCATACCAAGCAGAATATGTGTGTATGAATGAGATAGCTATATGAATGTCCCGCGTTACAAACCCTCTCTTCCCTAACAAACTTACGAACAAAGTAGCATGCGACGTACTCGTGTACTGTCGCTAGGTTGTCTTCCACACACTTATTTATTTCTGCATTCGCTATCTCACTTATTTGAATAATTGTATTAATTGAAATAATAAGTGATTTGTGTGTACTTCGCATGAAAAGAAACTCCCATGAGATTTGTTTTTTGTTCCCGAATGATTTTTACACTTGTCAAAAGCACAGGAAGGCATTTTATCTCAGAAAAGAGCTTACAGCGATGCGTTTGTGGCATCTAAGATTATCCTTATATTTTAGGGCAGATTCGTTCAGCTAGCAATACATCATGCACCGAGAGCTGCTTATAAGCTGCTGTTTCAGTTGGTCAAGCATCTTTTTGGATGGACTCCAATAGAGTGGAGCCTAGTGTTGTGTCGAATTTTATGCATCTGTCGATAAACCGCTAACTTAACCACAATTCTAATATTTTTCTTATTTCCTTATCTCAGTTGTTTCTTTAATAAGTCACTTATCAGTAAAGTCCTTTAATATTGTGAATCGCACATCAAACTGAAAGAGTTTATAATGTTTTCTTGATCGCTTTATTTAATTTCTTTTTCAGGAATTGGACTTTGTAATGGGAGGAGCAGCGGCCTGGGAGAATGTAGACTCCACTGATGCTGTCTGTCCCAAATGTTGTAACAAACGAGCCTTCTTCATGCAAATTCAAACCAGATCTGCTGACGAACCGATGACCACATTCTATCGATGTTGCGATAATGTATGTGCTCACAATTGGCGAGATTGAAAATACTTAAAAATCAACAATCCAAGAAATATGAACAACATCATAGCAAATAGACACTCTTGTAAAAAATTGGGTTCGATTTTTTATAAAGTTAGGTTTTATTCCACTTTACAAATGGATTTGAATAAATCTTATGTTGTTTTGAAGTGTTCCGATCCAGAAGCAGCAAACCTGGCTGCAAACTTTATAACGCAACACAAAGTCATAGCACTTCCAACAGACACAGTTTACGGATTAGCTTGCAGTGCTAATTCTCCACAAGCAATCAAGAAGTTATACCAAATCAAAGAACGCGACGAGGCAAAGCCTGTCGCTATTTGCGTAAGCACGCTGGAACAAGTGAAATTATGGGGTCACGCCCAACATTTACCCGACGAGTTACTCGGTAAATTATTACCAGGCCCTGTCACGATAGTATTGGAAAAAACACCAATGTTGAATAATCCATATTTGAATCCTCATACAACCAAAATTGGAATAAGGATACCAGATTATAATTTTATTCAGAGTGTTGCCACAATTAGCGGAATTCCTATTGCCCTAACCAGTGCCAATTTAAGCAATCAACCTTCGAGTTTGAGGGTTAGTGAATTTGAATGTATCTATTCAATATTGGGAGCTGTTTTTGATGGAGGTTTGCTCGGGAAAGGGAAACAAGATGGAAGAGCTGGCTCTACAGTTGTTGACTTATCAAAAGTTGGACTTTATGCAATTTTAAGAGATGGTGTCGCATACGAACAGACTATAAAGTTATTAGAAAGTTTTAAAATTTATAAAGACTCATTTTAGTGATTCATCGTGGTGGTAAAACATAAGATTTGAGTAGAATAAGACTTCCTTACATGTTCTATAGTTTAATAAATTTTTCTCATGTATTATTTATTATTTTAAATGAAGATCCTATAACATTATAAAGTGTTTTAATAAAACAAATTTGTAACTTTATTCCACTTTTATTATTTTGACTGGACCGGTTTCAGCCTATGACGGCCATCTTCAGACTAGTACAAATGTTTGTTAACCTACGGCTTATATACTATTTTTGGGGATGTTAGGGGTAGTAAACAATGATTTTACTTTAATTATATTCATCAGTATTGTTGCATGATTTTAATAGTTACAGGGTAAAAGTTACTTTTAATTTATTGGTATTACTATTTTATATATCTATCTGGAATATTTATTTATTTTATTTGATATTTAAGATGGGTTACAGTTGCATTTCTATAAATATGAATTGACAGTGTATTTATATAATGAAAGGTTGGTGAATACTGATTGTTAATGAGTTTACTTTAGGTTTTCCCATCTCAATTGTGATGTCCAGATGTACAACATAATTTTCTAATTATTGGGTTACTCCCAGCATTATGGTATATTAGTTTTATGATTCTATTCATTATGCACTGTTAGATAAATTACTTCTATTATTATAAAATCAACTGTATCAATTAAATATCAAATAAAATAAATAAATATTCCAGATAGATTATATAAAATAGTAATACCAATAAATTAAAAGTAACTTTTACCCTGTAACTATTAAAATCATGCAACAATACTGATGAATATAATTAAAGTAAAATCATTGTTTACTACCCCTAACATCCCCAAAAATAGTATATAAGCCGTAGGTTAACAAACATTTGTACTAGTCTGAAGATGGCCATAGGCTGAAACCGTCCAGTCAAAATAATAAAAGTGGAATAAAGTTACAAATTTGTTTTATTAAATCATTAAAATGGAATTCCACCACGAATTAACAGTTTCAAAATTAGAAATAATAATTATAAAGTGTTTTTTGGTATGTTGTTACAGCAGAAATCACAAAAGTAAATCATAAACCTGAAAGTGAACGCTCTGTCCATGTAATTCATTGGTTATTCATTCTTGGTGATTGGACTCACTATAGACATGGAGAAAATGAAAATAATATGAAAATCAAATATGCAAGCTCATTTTTCTTTTTACCCACGATATTAGAATCGAGTACATTTTTATTGATCTTGTATTTGTCTCCTAATTATATTGTAATAACTTCTTAGTTATCATATACTTTACATCACCATTATATTAAACAGGACATATTTATTTATTGACAGTGAATATGAAAAAAAATTGGAATTGCAATGTGCCACACTAAGAAAGCTTTTAAGTATAATCCCTTGGGCCAGTGTGACTGACTATTTCAAATACGACCATGTATCTTAACCTGGTTAGAGAGGTTCCTGCACGCTCCATCGAAACCGGGTCCGTTCCCAAAAACGGATTCAATTTTAATAAAATTTTTGTACAAGGAATGTTCTACGAAACTGTTTATTACATGTAGGTACATGCAAGGCTCGTTAGATCTAGGGCATCCAATCTGCCATTGGCAATTTTAAAGAGACATACTAAATCGCTCGCTGTATGTCCTGATGATAAATCAGGTAGATGGAGCAAGTCCATTTAAAAAATATAATTGAGATGTTTGATTGGAATACAAAACTTATTTTAATAAATCTTAAAAACATGCTCCAAATTTATTTTTTTGTTGATGAATCTTATAATATGGAGACCAGACTGTCGAATCATACCCTAGATTGCTTATCACCAACCCAGTCAAGAGTAATTTAAAATAATTCATGTACGGGACGTGTTCTGTAAACACACGTCCGCGTCAGAAGAGAGAGTGTGCTGGGCCTGCTTCGGTTTGTTTCAGTACACGGGGACCATTCGACTTTTTCTGAGTATGTGCGAGTTTGCGCTTTGAAGGCGACTTTTGTATGGAGTATTTGCGTATTGTTTCGGTTCGGAGTATTTGTAAGTTGTCCCGCCAGTCTGGTGATCGCTGCCGGTCCTTCCGCCGTGAAGACTGGAGTCGTGTGGTAGAGAAGAGGGCCAAGGTGTTGAAATAATAACTCCAGGTTTCAAGTCAGCAGGCAGGCGAGGCAGCGAAGACGAAGAGGCGGGCAAGTCCAGAGGGAGGAGAAGATCTCAGATTGAAGCTGATTTGGTAGTTTTTTTTTTTTTTTTCATTTTCTTGATTCTTATTTATCATTAAGTGATGAATCATTTAAAGTTACTGACTCTAACTCTAACTCTTGTTCCTTATACCAATAGAACGGCGCATTGCGCCTTACTCTGTTACCTCATGTGGGTGAAAAAATGCATTTACGTGACTATTGAATTTAAGTTCAGGAGTTTACGTAGGGAAAAAATATGTTTGTAAAAACCCTACAAAAATAACATGAAATTACCTGGTCATCAACGTCTTCTCCCTCTCGACACAGCACTACGGCATATATACATAAGTGTGTTCGTGTTGAGTGGGGATGGGTGGGGGTCGGCTATGGCCTTTGTTTAGGAATTCCACCGCATTCGTCGCGGTTATAGGGAAAACCATAGAAAACCCTATACAGGTGGACGCGGCCACATGTCCAACATGAAGACATTATGGCCTTCAGTGACGTCATATCTGACGCCCTGCATTGTGAGGTGTTGGTGTGTGTCTGTTTTTATGTAGATAAATAATTATGGGAATATATTAATATACATACATATAAATATTTATAAGGACAGGAATGGATAGGTATTGGGAGATACCTATCAGAATCTTGGAATTAGGAAAGGAAAGTACCTATTACGAATACTCGTCCATGTCTGGAATATGCCAAATTGAATTTAAATCTAACAAAATGTGTTTCGGCATTCTGTGTTTGTAACGGAAGGTAAAATCGCAAAGTGAATCGTATTGACCGATTGATTTGATGAGAGGATTTTTGTTGTGTTTGAGTGAACTGTAAAAGCGCTCGGTCAGGCGGTGTGTGTGTTCGAACAAGGTAGGTATTTCTTTTTTCAGTGTGTAATCTTTTGAGATTTGTTCTGAGTCTAGTATTAAAAATGATTTTAATGCAACAGTTCTGAATGCACTGGATCTTGGTGTGTGTAGAGTGTGATATGCTACTCCAGACGGGAATAGCATATGTGATGACAGGTCGTATAAGAGTATAGTATACCAGGAGTTTGGATCTGGGAGGTAGTGGACTTCGTCTGCTGAAGATTGGCCTCATGGCCCCGATCGCTTTCCTCGCCCGGTTCTGCGTGTTGATCACGTGGGATTTCCAGTTCAGTCTTCTGTCCATGGTGAGGCCGAGGTACTTCACTTCTTCCTTCCACTCAATGTCGTGTCCCTCCATTTGCATCTGGAAATCAGGTGTAGTGATGGCACGTTTCCTTGTGAACGTAATGGCTTCCGTCTTGGCGGCGTTCAGCTTGAGGCGCCACTTCTTGTAATGGGCGGATACGCCTGCTGCCACGTTGGCCCACGAGCGGGAGTCCGTCCTCGTGGCCTCGGCTCGGGGGGCGGCGGGCCTGTTGGCCGGGCGCTGCGCTGGCTTCGCATGCGGTTGCAGCGACGCGACGTACGCTACTCGCTTGGGACATCCTCGGAAGTTGGATTGCAGTGTGAGCATTGTTGTGTAGTGATCGGTAATGGTTGATTTGTAAACGATACTTTTACTTTGATTTTTAGTTTTGACCATAAAGTGATCAATGCATGATGCTGATTCGTTTGCCAATCGTGTTGGTGTATTGATGGTGCTAACTAATCCATGAAACTGTAACATGTTCAGGTAGTCGTGACATTGGTGATGCGAGTTATTTGGAAGAATGTTAATGTTTAAATCACCTACAAGTATAATATTTTTAGCAAAGGAGAGATTAGAAAGAATGCAATTGAGACTGTTAAGAAATGGAATGATGTTACGGATCGATGGAGAGCGGTATATTGCGAGAATGTAAGTATCGTACTTGTATTTTATTTGCATACAGTTTGCGTCCTGAATATTAATTTCCGTGACTAATGGGTTTTGATCATTGTTTTTTGTGTATACAACAACCCCATCATTCTGACTATCAAATTTTTGTTGAGTTGTATGAAGTGAAGTTAATTAGGTTTTTAGGTGTGGACAAGTTTGTCAACCAACATTCCGTAAGAATAATTGTATCAAAATCTACACATAGATGGTTAAGTTGAATCTGAAGTTCATCAAAGTTTTTATTAATCGATCTAATATTTTGGTGCATAATGGTAATGTTATTTGGATCGTCCATCAGGTATTTACATATTTTAGCTTCTGAAGTCGTATAGAAATTATCTAGATCATCTATTTCTTCTAATAAACTTTTCATGGTAATAGCCATGTTGTGATTACAATTTTACAATAAGAAAAATAGTAAAATTATTTGAGAGAGCTCCATCGTCTGTGGCAAACACTGGGGATTTCACCTTTGTTGGTAATATTTTGATTTTTGATTTTATGGATTCTTTCGTAATCCTCTGCTAACTAGCTGGGGCTTATACAAATACCCCTCATAATGTCTATCTAAATAGTACTGCGGCTTATTAGGCCTTATTACTATCACCATCTGATGGTTTTATTTACTTGACTGAGTTTATTTTTACATTAGTGTTTTCTTAGGGAAAAGTTCTTTACTGGATAAAAAACCCTAAGCAATGACAAGATAAAAAAGTGTACAAAAGTTCTGAACTTGTTACTGATGGAAAAAAATTACTTGACTGAAGTTAAATATTTCATGTCTTTTCATCCTTTGGCTGCGTCCTTTTTCATTTGGCAGCTCCCACCTGAAAAAGTTCTCAGCCGCTGTGCCGCAAGTTGAAGTGCTCGGCCGTCTCCAAGTCCTCGGCTTCGCTCTGGTCATCTTCGTGGGAGGTCGTATTCAGATGTTGTAGTTGTTCAGATGTTTGAATTGAATCAAATGTTGTGAATTCGACCTCCGACGCCGCACTATCCGTTGATGGTGTCGGTCAGGAGCTCCATTAGGATGACCAGCTTTTCAGCCTTGGACTTGCAGGTGGCGAGCCTCCCGCGGACCCCTGATGAGGCCCTGCAGGAGAGACATTATGTCCTCGTCATCAGTGGCGTTCGAGGGTTCCTGCCCGCTCTCTCAGGTAGCGGCTCACGTCGCTGCTCCGGTCGTGGGGGGGGGGCTTGATGCGCCGCCACTGGCCACATTCGCCCAGGATCTGCCGTCTACCCTGGATGTCGGGGCTGGCTCGCGCGCCTCTGGCGCTCTGCGTTGCGGGGCGCTGCTGGGCCTCGCTCTGCGCTGAAGAGCGGCTACATAAGCCACTCTTTTTGGGCACCCGCTGAAGTTAGCGGGTGAGCGCCTCCACAATTGCAGCACTTGGCGGGCGCCGCGGTCGATCTTGGTGCAGTCAGCCGTGGCGTGTGCTCCCTCGCACTTGACGCAGCGAGCGACGTGTGCGGAGTTCCTGGACCCGTGCCCGAAGTTCTGGCACCGGTGGCACTGAGTTCCGTGCTGCAGGTGGTTGCTGCGGTATTTCGTCATCGACACCTTGCAGTAGCACAAGTATCTGACGGCAGCCTTGAGGTGGCCCATGTTGGTCTGCTGACCAAAGTGGGCGAGGTATAGCGGGTACTCAGTGCCCGGCGTGGTCATTTCGACCACGACGTTTGCCGGGAAGCCTTGGGCCTCGAGATCTTCGAGGATGGTAGCAGTGGGCATCTTCGGCAGCCCTCTGATGATGGTCTTTTTGATCTTTTCTGCCTCTGTGGTGTAGGTGTGGAAGGACTTTTCCTCACCTCGGAGCGCGGTAGTGAGCGCACGGTGCGCCTCGACCGAGCGCACCATCACGCTGATGGTCCCTCCCCGGTTGTACCGGAAATTGAAGGGTGCGGTGCCGATGTGGCGCTTCACCTCGGCGGTGATCTCGTTGTGGGTCATGCAGTCTATGGACATGACCACAGGCGGCACCCTGGTGCTTGGTTTGCCTGTCTCAACGGCCGCTGTGTTTCTGGGATCTCTGCGCGGTGCTGTAGGAGCGGGCCGTGTCTTGGGCGCAGCTTTGGATGTTGATGGCACGGGACGTGAAGTGGGTGCCGGGCGCTTGAAAGGCGGTGGAGCGACGGAATTGTCGTTGCCTACCTCCGGGAGGACTTCGAACTTGTTCCTCTGAACAAGCTCGAAGGTCGGTGTTGGTGGGGAGTGCGGACGTTTCGATGCCGGAACTCTCTGCCACTCAGCCTCCATGGGCACCGTCTTGTTGGACGTTCCGGGTCCAACCGCTACTTCTTGGGGGGCAGCTAGTTGGTAGGTAAATACGGGCTTGTTGGTGCGCTGGTCTATTCTTACCGAGGTGATTCCCGGCGGGAAATGGATGACGCTGTCTGAAGGGAACGCGTTTTTGGTGCCCTTCAGTCTCGGTAGTCTCATTCGTAGGGGGGATGGCATGGCGTGATGGTCTGCAGCGGTCGGGAGGGCGAGAATCTGAAAGAAACTCGGTTAGCTTGCCTTGAGAAAGGCAGTTTTTTGCGATGTGGATTATCGGCGGGCTGGTTGCCGGCAGCTACAAACCTCGCGCACACCTCTGGTACGCGTAGGCCTCACTCTGCCAAAGCACAGATTCACCTTTCGACCTCGTGTGTTTACTTGTTTAGCGGAGCCAGGCTTGCTAAACCAGAAAACAGCACTTATCGCTAAGCACGTCGACTTCCTTCCGCGGTCTAGCGGCGTCGATTCTTTGTTGGTAATAGAGTATGGGTTATTGTTGCAGTAAAATAACAAGTGCCGAATTTCTCTTACCAATGTGAAGGGTATTCAAGCCAGTGAATGACCGACGACTAGAGCTCAAGCAAATAATTAAACGATTTTATTAAGGTCTACAGAATGTTTTATGTAGATGATTTTATCTCCTTCTTTTTTTTTTTTTTTCATCATAATTTTGTTATCTTTGAACCATACATATTTGTACCCCATTTCTTTTGCCTTTGACTTGGACCTCCAAAGAAGATCCTTGTAGAAGGGGCAAAGCAATTCACTGACATAAACCCTTTGGAGTCCCTGATCTTGCAGTCCAGCTGTGTTGAGCATCTTTTTGTTAATTAATATTTGGTGTCTTTTGCGAGGGTTGGTTAATTTCACGTGTAGTTTGTGTGGGGCTCCTGGTCGTCTATCCGGAATCCTCCTTACCTCCAGGATGTCTTCCTCGTTTAATATGACGCCTGCGCCCGCCGCTACCCGTTTTATTATTTCTGCAGGTTGCTCATCATTTTTTTCTTTTATCCCTGAGAATTCCAGGGAGTCTTCACGTGAAGATTGCTCTACCTCGGCCAATCTGACTTCGAGGCCTTTGATAACTCTGTCCTTCTCCGCTAGTTCTTTCCTCATTGCATCCACTACGGAAACCATTTTAATGATGGTCTCCATCTTGAGGTGGAGATCATCATACTGCCGACTGATAAATTCTCTTGAATTTCTCGATTCTAAGTTTTCTTGATCTATTTTTTTTATAATTGCGACTTTAAACGCTTCTAGTTTTTTTTCAAGTAGAGACTCAATGTTGGAAGCCTGTGCTTCTGGTGTTATCGCAGTCGGAGTAACTTTGCTTCTCAGGTTTTTTTCGGACATTTTTTTAATGTCAGACACTGACAATATCACTCTTTCCAATTTACACTTGGCAATACGATATAAGATAGGTTTTTTTTTGTACAAAAACGCGTACACGTATTAACTGTTATTAGTTGTTTAACTTTTGCACTTTATCTTGTTTAACTTTTGCACTTTATCACTATTTAAAGTGGAGCTGTCAGAAACAGACTTTTGGTATTGTAGTTAACCATAGAAACTGGAATACCCCTGCTTCCTCTTCATGCGGGGGGCCGATTTGTAATCCATCCCGGGTGGAGCCAGGATGGAGTTAGAAACAGGATACGTAACAGTTTTTGAGATTAGTAATAGTTTTGTAAAACTTACTATCATCGGCAAATAATAGTATCATAACTCTATCAAAAATAGTGGTTATATCATTAGTAAAAAAGGAAAGCAATAACGGTACCAGATGTGACTGCTGTGGAAAGCTACTGAATATTTCAAACTGATGTGAATTGAGTTGATCTAATATTTTTTCGTTTGTGTGGATAAATTTCAAACCATCTTAGAAATTTTTCAGTTGTTTCCAATATATTCAATTTATGTATGAGAATCTTATTCGAGACTGTCAAAAGCTTTAATAAAGTCTGTTTGAAGATATAGCAAGGACAAACAATAGCTGACCACCAGAGAGGCTTCTCAAAATATCTCGCTAGCCATTTGTATTTATGTAGTTGTTTATGAGAAGGTTAAACGTTAAAGCGATCTAGTGCCAAATTGATTTTTGAATGTAATTATCTGTTAATTTTTTCTTTTTACCAATAATATTATATTGTTTGGTTTCCTGATAAATGAGTTTAAGAAGCCATAATTTTGATTAAAAAAAAAAATTTGCAATCCATAGATAAAGCGTACAACTGTCAACGTCAGTTTATGCTCAAATTTTTTACGTTCTCGGAGGTTAAAATACATTATGTAAAGTGAGTTTTTATTATAATCTAATAACCAGTGCGTGGGATTCACTGAACAATAATTAAATAGCGCCAAAGTTCTTCTTATTCTTTATATACGCGGATGAATGTTGTTTCCCGGAGTAGTAAAATCGGTCCTTATCGGAGTACCAATAGGCATAACATTCCTCGATACCGTTGGCTATGTAGCCCGCGTAGAAGGAATTTCGATGCAACCAGCGTTGAACCCTGATGCAGAGGTGACGGACTATGTGTTTTTATCAAGATGGTCAGTCAGAAATTACGATATCCGACGCGGCGATATTGTTTCGCTTGTATCGCCCAAAGACCCGAGTCAGAAGATTATAAAGAGAGTTGTCGGTCTTCAAGGAGATGTAGTGAATACTCTTGGATATAAGCGACCGTATGTGAAGGTTCCCGATGGATTCTGCTGGGTGGAAGGAGACCACACTGGGCACACTCTCGACAGTAACTCCTTTGGACCGGTTTCCCTTGGCCTGGTAACAGCCAAAGCATCTTTAATCGTCTGGCCTCCAAGCAGATGGCAATGTATAAAAGCCATGCTCCCCGCAGAACGAACTCCTGCTAAAGCCACTTTATAACACGAACATAGGTTTCATTTATTGAAATAAAGTAATATTAAAATGTGGGAATCTCTAGACTTGTAATTATTACCTCAACTTTATTGTATCAATTTAGTTTGGAAATCATTTATATATTCATTCATACTCTAATCCTATATTATCCTAGTTGGAACAGTTTTATTGTTTTAGATTAAAATATTCTATACAGTGGATATATTATCATAAAATTACAAAGTTTTTGTCGAGGTTGACAAAAGTGTTTAACTTACGATTTTGATAGGATATTTATCCTAAAGAGTTGACGAATTTCGACACTCATTGTGTTCATGAAAGTGAATTTCTATGATGTTTCAAAGATAGTATTTGAATAACCCAAATAACAATAACTTGATGTTATGTACATATTCACACTTAGAAACATTTTAATAGGAACTTTTTAAAGTTTGGTGTATAATGAAAACTATTATTGATGTAGAATTTACTTTATAAGAACTTGTCTAGCATTCAAAATCATTTGGTTTCACTGGTATATTACTTGTATTTCAATGTATATTCACAAATGATGAGCAATACAATATTTCTCAATGTTGAATAGTGGCATTGATTTATTTCAAACAGTTGGTTATTTATAATAATTGGCTACGGACTGCACTGTAACGAGAATCAATTGGTAATGCTGTTATTGTATTCACCTCTGTAAATATTTTTAAAATGTATAAAAGCCACGGGTGAAAATAGTTTATTTATGTATGTTTCTCAAACATGAGCCCTTTCTTTGGTATTTTGCAGGCAGAATTACTAAAAGTTTTTTGAAACCTAGTAATAGACATTACAGTGTACCGTAAGTTATGCATAATAGCAAAACCATCTCATGTGTATGTAATGCCTGGACACTGACAGCGATTCCAGTGGCAGACGCCAACTAATTTCGAATTGAACATTGTTGACATTTGCCACAAAAGAGTGAGACATTTTTAGAACTTGTTCTGCTGAATGATTTGCCGGCATTTATGTGTCCTCCCTCCTATAACATGGGTGTTCAAGACCCAGGTTCACTCC
Organism: Drusus annulatus; assembly: GCA_022651775.1. NCBI lineage: Eukaryota > Metazoa > Arthropoda > Insecta > Trichoptera > Limnephilidae > Drusus > Drusus annulatus. The sequence goes on along the minus strand of JAGWCC010000238.1, from coordinate 287,865 downwards.
TTACCCTCCTTAAAATACTCTTCACACATTATCTACAAAGGTGACATAGGCTCTGAGGTAAATGATTTCCCTCGGGCCTCTGTGTGTGGAGTTAATATTTAAAATAGAAATACATTATTATTTTTTACCAATGTATAATTATTTTTCTGAATTTTCATATTTGGCTGCTATGTTGTCAGGCAGAAGAACTTGAGTAAATAAATTATAAATATCCATCATGTAAGATATTATGTTTTGACTAGATTGGAAGCCATATTGGCTGTCTGTATCGAGGTTTTCATAATAGTGGTTGTACCAGACGTTTTGTCAGCACATTGACTATAAATTTTGAGGGGCCAGTTTCTTCAAGTCAATCAGCGAAGCGGGCCTGGGTCGGTTGCAGCAAGTCGAAGTTCCAAAGGCGGGAGAAGGCGGATGGTCCAGGGAAAAGCAGTCAAACGAAGTTGTAGAGTCCAGGCGGGAAGAAGCGGTCAGAAGCGTAGAGTCAGGAGAGATGATGTCGGTAGAGATGCTGAGAGTGTTCTACTTTGGACCGGTTTGGGCCCTGTATTTATATCCCCGGCCCAGCATCCGCTGGACCCGGGATTCGGGCGCTCAAAACGCCCGGTTTCTTGCGAGTTCTCCTCTTTGAGAGCTCGTAGCTCCCGCTAGCATTTTTCTAGCGGGAAGGCAAAATATACCAACATCAGCTCTCTTTATGACCTTTCGTTTCCAATAAACCACTTCTTCCCAGCATTTTTATTAATCTCAAAGTTTTACAATTTACAAATTACTAGGGGGGTTACATAAGGGGTGGTGGTACATGTTTTGTCTTATAACTGCTTAATTAACATAATCACAACATTTTATCTTATACAATTATGTAGTAGGGAATTCAGCCGTCAGATCTGTGTACTTTTATTTATCGTACCGATGACTGAATTCCCGCCAATCTAGTTAACAAATTAATACCTAACCATAATTACGCAACAATAAGATTTTTAAAATACGCCGAATCTCTGCCTAGCGCTCATTGGCTACGGATCGGTCCATTGACCGGGGCGGCCAGCCTCCGGGCGCTAGAGAGGGGATGCGGCGTAAATACTGCCAGCCTAGTAAATCGTTTGACAAACGGCCGGTAGAGCGCCATAAGCTCTCGGCCGTCGCCGGGGAAAGGTCGGAGCTAGCTTGTTGTATCGCTTAGCCTCTGATCGTTGTGGAGTGGGACGTATATAGCGCGTACCCCGCCGCTAGGCACGTCAGATGAGTCCGGCCAAGCGGCGTAAACATAGCTCCCGGGCAGTATTTGCTCGGAAACAACAAAACATGAAATTTTAACATTATTATTTACACTTAATGCTAAAACATATTTAATTATTTATTATCACTCTAATGAGCAGCCGGTGGAGGCTCAAAGCGTCCGATACACCCACCCCGGTGCTAATCCATTGGCACCAGCTATCCTCGGACGCGACGGGGTCCCCTGGTCCAGCGGCGTCCTGTGCGGCCTTCCTTTTAGGCGGCTGTGGGCGCTCCTCTGTGGGAAGAATCTCCGGCGCGGATCCTCGGACTTGACGGGGCCCTCTCGTACAGCGGCGTCCTGCGCGGCCTTTCAGGCGGCGGGGGCGCTCCTCTGCGGGGGGTCTCCGGCGCAGACATTTTGTCAGCGGGGCCGAGAGAAGGGTTTCCTCACGTGGTGCTCGTTTTTGTGTGTTGAAACGCTCCCGGCTCCTCTCATGTAGGGAGACGGGGTGACAATAAATTTAGTTGTTAGGCTCGTTTGTGTTTGCCAAACGTGCGGCCATCAATGCTGTCTGTAGCTGTAGGCGCGGGATGGAAAGGGGCTTTTTTATGCCACTTTAAACTTGCTTGCCAGGAAGGTTGAATGTGTACCTTCCTGGGATTTTTTAGTGAGGTTACGATTGTGCAACACTTTAACTTGGTTGTCACAAAAGGCTAATAGCTGTTCAACACTGTTTTATCCCTTTAGGCAGCTTCTCGGGGTAGACTCGTCGCTATGGCAGAGGAGTTGTAGCCGGTTCGTCCATTTTTGGACGCAATCTTTTTTCACTTTTTCGCCTCTTTCAGGCGTAATCCTCTTTTTCTTTTTGGTCTATTTTTGGACGTAATATTTTTTCACTTTGGTCCCTTTTGGACATACATATTTATTTTGTTTTGTAGAGAAAACGGTCGCCCATAGAGTTTAATACTAGGCACCGTTTCTCTTGTTTTTTACTGCCCAGCTGCGTATCGATGCGGCCGGCCTGGCGCGCCGTTTGGACGGCACTTCACCAATAGGAGCGGGGCAGTTAAGCGCTCAGTTCTTCAGTAGAAAGCCCCCTTTTGTAAGAAGGGTGCTCTCATCTCGTACCGTGGCGGTGTCGCAGGGCCGTGTTTTGTTAGCCGTGAGGGCTTCTACCCTTTGCGTGGCTGCGTCCATGCGGGCCGCTGACGTCACGCCGGGCGAGTCAATAACGGAACTTTGTTTTATTGACACAGAGAGGCGATCTGCTTCGTTCGGTTTGCCGATGACGTTGAGCGTGACGTCATCCTCGGTTTGTTTGCTACCTCCGTGTAATATCCAGGCGGCACGAGATAGCATCCTTTGTCTCGCATCCTCACGTACCTCCCTCGACACGATGAGGTGAGCATTATCTTTTCCCAGTAATAAGATGGGTTTTATTTGCCGTTTGCCGGCCACTGTTTGTTGCGGCAGGTCAACAAGGTTTTCGACCATATTCGCCGAAAAAATGTTTTTGTCACTGTTACCGCGCACTGATAACTTCACGCCCTGTGACGTATTGTTCGTCAATCGCGTTCTACTGGTCCCGCGTATTTGAAGAGCGCGGGTAAGCCTGCTCACTCCCACTGAATTGAGACACTTGTAACACAGGCGTTCGTCTCTCACTTTTTGCCATCGCTTTGAACATAGCGCACAGTTCACATTTTTTACCGCACTTTCTTCATTGCGATCACTTTGGGCGAACATTTGCTCGTGGCGAGCGCGCGGCGACCGGGCACTGTCCACTAATCCCAATCTGGGAGTCGCATTTATAAACCCCTTGAGAAAGGCGGATAGTTCTCGAATTGTTTTCCACAACGCGAGATTTTTTCCGATCGCGGCGGAAAACTTGTGGCGTTTTCGCCCACGCACTTGGACACTTTTGATTGTTTTCCACATCGCGAGATTTATTCCGATCGCGGCGGAAAACTTGTGGCGTTTTCGCCCACACACTTGGACACTTTTGATTGTTTTCCACATCGCGAGATTTTTTCCGATCGCGGCGGAAAACTTGTGGTTTTTTCGCCGACACACTTTGACACTATCACTTTTGACAGTGGCACTTTTGACGGTGAAGCACTTGTAGTATTTTTTTTCACTTTTTATTACTTCACCGCCATTATCCGGGCGGCCGCTCGGCAGGTATGTACGCGTGTACCCGACAATTTGTGAGAGCGAGTCCGCTCTATTGTTGACCCTGTCTTGGGTCTGTCGCGCCGTTTCGTCCGCTGTAAGACGACTCGGGGATGTTGCGTATGCACTATTCGCAGCTGGTATTTGATCCATCATCTGCGTATATGTGGTTCCCAGCTGATATTCCCGGGTGTAAGGGGCGGTAGGTATGTTTACAGCTCCCTGGTTCGATGATTGAGGCTGCAGAGGAGGTATCGGGCCGCGCATCGCAACGTGGGATGCTGCTGGCTGACACTCTGCGCCATGTGTGTCACTTTGTGTGACACTCTGAGTAACACCTTGTGTGTCACCTTGTTTGACACCTTGCGTGTCAGTGGCGTAGACTTGAGGCTGCAGAGGGGGTGTTTTTCCGTGCATCGCATCGTGGGATGCTACGGGCCGGTACTCTGCGCCGAGCGTGGCGCCTTCCAGGGCGCCTTGCTTTTCAAATGCGCCGATTTGAGGCTGCAGAGGAGGTATCGGGCCGCGCATCGCAACGTGGGATGCTGCGGGCTGACACTCTGCGCCGTGTGTGTCACTTTGTGTGACACTCTGGGTAACACCTTGTGTGTCACCTTCTTTGACACCTTGCGTGTCCGTGGCGTCGACTCGAGGCTGCAGAGGGGATGTTTGTCCGTGCATCACATCGTGGGATGCTACGGGCCGGTACTCTGCGCCGAGCGTGGCGCCTTCCAGGGCGCCTTGCTTGTCAAAGGCGCCGATTTGAGGCTGCAGAGGGGCTATTTTACCCATTCTCTGCGTATGGCGCGCCGTTTCGTCCAACCTAGGACGAGACGATAAATTCCGCACATGTTGTACCCGGCTGATACTCCGGTGTAAAAGGGGCGGTAGGTATTTCCGCGGCCCTCTGGATTGATGTTTGAGTAGGCTGGAACGGCTGATGTGCTGGTCCCAGACTCTCCTTGTTGATGGCGCCTTGTGTAGCACTTTGTGAGGCGCCTTGAGCGGCACTCTGTGTGCTGATATAAGGCTGCAGTCGCGTCGATCCTCTGGCCCGTGAGTTGTGGAAGGCTTCGACCACAAACACGGCGATTTGCGAGGGATCCGCTCTGCAATTGACCCATTCTTGGGCTTGGCGCGCCGTTTCGTCCTTCGTGGTACGACACGGGAAATCCGCGCATGTATCCTTCGCAGTAGGTATTTTACCTAATATCTGCGTGTAGGTACATCCCTCCGGCTCATACTCCGGTGTTAAAGAGGCGGTACTTATTTCCGCGGCCTCCTGATTTTTGATGGTTCCCGGCTCATACTCCGGAGTTAAAGGAGCGGTAGGTATTTCCGCGGCTCCTTGATTTGTCATCTGAGTAGGCTGGTACGGCTGATGTGCTGGTCCCAGGCTCTCGATGTTGATTGTTCCCGGCTCATACTCCGGTGTTAAAGGAGCGGTAGGTATTTCCGCGGCTCCTTGATTTGTCATCTGAGTAGGCTGGTACGGCTGATGTGCTGGTCCCAGACTCCCGATGTTGGTGCTTGTTGAGGCACCTGTTGTAGCACTTTGTGGGACGCCTTGCACCCTGGCGCCCTGTGTGCTGATGTAAGGCTGCAGAGGGGTTGTACGGCTTTGCATCGTCGTCACGAATGCTGCGGGCCGGTACTCTGCGCCTCGATGGTCGCCTTGTATGGCGCCTGGAGTGACTCCTTGTTGAAGTCCTCGGATGAAGTCGTTGTCGGCTTCCTTCGTGATGCAATGTGGCGGCACGGTGGCAGGCTCCCTGTATGCGGTGAATTCAAGCCGCGGAGTCTGCTGTGATGAGGCGTTTATCGATGAGATAAGGGCCTCCTGCAGCTTCTGGTTGCGGCGCCTCTCATCTCGTAACTCACGTCGTAACTGTCTGATTCTGTCAGCAGTTGCGGCTTCGCTGTCCGACGATGTATCGTGGCTGGCCGTGAGAGCGGGAGAGGCGTCAGAAGGTGCGATTTGCTCAGCAGCCTGGGAGGCAGCCCGGGCCCGGCTGCCGCGGCAGCCGACGAGGTAGGCGGCTGGGCGTTGGCCCCAATCGGGGGCGCAGTGCTGCTGGCGGCTTGAGAATTTTCCTCAGCGGGTGCAGATCCCTCCGGTGTGCTCTTTCCTGAGCGTAGTGTTGGTGACATCTTGGCTGCTGATGAAGACGAGATGATCCTGAATCGAAGGACCACAATGTACCAGACGTTTTGTCAGCACATTGACTATAAATTTTGAGGGGCCAGTTTCTTCAAGTCAATCAGCGAAGCGGGCCTGGGTCGGTTGCAGCAAGTCGAAGTTCCAAAGGCGGGAGAAGGCGGATGGTCCAGGGAAAAGCAGTCAAACGAAGTTGTAGAGTCCAGGCGGGAAGAAGCGGTCAGAAGCGTAGAGTCAGGAGAGATGATGTCGGTAGAGATGCTGAGAGTGTTCTACTTTGGACCGGTTTGGGCCCTGTATTTATATCCCCGGCCCAGCATCCGCTGGACCCGGGATTCGGGCGCTCAAAACGCCCGGTTTCTTGCGAGTTCTCCTCTTTGAGAGCTCGTACCTCCCGCTAGCATTTTTCTAGCGGGAAGGCAAAATATACCAACATCAGCTCTCTTTATGACCTTTCGTTTCCAATAAACCACTTCTTCCCAGCATTTTTATTAATCTCAAAGTTTTACAATTTACAAATTACTAGGGGGGTTACATAAGGGGTGGTGGTACATGTTTTGTCTTATAACTGCTTAATTAACATAATCACAACATTTTATCTTATACAATTATGTAGTAGGGAATTCAGCCGTCAGATCTGTGTACTTTTATTTATCGTACCGATGACTGAATTCCCGCCAATCTAGTTAACAAATTAATACCTAACCATAATTACGCAACAATAAGATTTTTAAAATACGCCGAATCTCTGCCTAGCGCTCATTGGCTACGGATCGGTCCATTGACCGGGGCGGCCAGCCTCCGGGCGCTAGAGAGGGGATGCGGCGTAAATACTGCCAGCCTAGTAAATCGTTTGACAAACGGCCGGTAGAGCGCCATAAGCTCTCGGCCGTCGCCGGGGAAAGGTCGGAGCTAGCTTGTTGTATCGCTTAGCCTCTGATCGTTGTGGAGTGGGACGTATATAGCGCGTACCCCGCCGCTAGGCACGTCAGATGAGTCCGGCCAAGCGGCGTAAACATAGCTCCCGGGCAGTATTTGCTCGGAAACAACAAAACATGAAATTTTAACATTATTATTTACACTTAATGCTAAAACATATTTAATTATTTATTATCACTCTAATGAGCAGCCGGTGGAGGCTCAAAGCGTCCGATACAGTGGTAAACTTAACGGAAAATTAAATACAGGAATATATTTGTTTAATACACGAGTATTTTATGTATAGATTTGTGCATATAATAATACATTTATTTGTGTATGAATCAGATATGTCCAAAGTTCAAGTACCTCCTACTGAACTTTATCCCTAATATCATAAATTTGTTTTGATCAGCTATATTATTGTAAAATAAAAAAGGTGCATCATTTTATTATGATTATGTACATACAAGTAGATTCTCACAAATATATACCCCAAAATGAACAAAACAATGTAATTCTGTGATGTTTGTTGCAATTTATTTTATGTTATGTATAGTTTTTGTGTTAAATTTGTAGAACTTGATTTAATTTTTTATAATTTAATTTAATCAAATTTATTATTATTAGGTACTTGTCAAATACTTTCATTTCGTTTACACAATTCATTTTCATAAATGGGGAAAAAACTAATGGCAATCAAGAGAAACCCACTTTGGTAAAGCAATAGTTTTGTAATTATTATATTAAATGGGGAAAAACAGATTTTTAAGTTAGGTACCTCCCGGATTTCAAAATAATTCGGTTATTGCCAAAATTAGTGATTAAACAGTAAACTAAAATCAAGTAAATAAGTAGTTTCCATGTGGCCAAACCACAGTTTGATAGTGGCATTAAAAAAGCTGTCACAAAAAAACTTAAACTAACAATAATAATATTAAATTTGATTAAATTAGATTATAAAAAACAATCTTTTACCCAAAGGAAATCATGGGATAACTTTTATTTTGCCATTAAAAATTAAATTGATTTTAGAATAATATTATGCTGGTAACTAATCAAATTTAGCCAAGACATTGCTGTAGTATTTAAAGAGCAGTCAGTCCAGAAATTTTATTATGAGTTATTGAAAATAGGTATGTAGGCATGCAAATATTCTCCGGAGTGGTAGAAACTCTCAGTATTGCTCTGGTGAAAGACTACCATTCACAATCGAAATGTTGCTTGTAATGGCTTTAGCTGTATTTGGCAATTAGATCTGACTAGCCAGGTTGTGACAATACCATGCTCGTTTGCCAGTTACTAGCTTAATCTTTTACGCTTCTTTTCGCGTAGTTTCAGTGCTCTCTCCACTCTGCTTTCTCACCTTTCAGCATGTGTTCGGAAGAAGGAGTTGAATTTGAATTTAAAGTCTACTGTTGTAGAAAAGAGAAGTAGGTTTATTAATTAAATTTCCCCGACCAGTACCTACCAAATGCTCTGCAACGCTGTGGACGACTATTTGAGAGCCAGTGAAAAATGCTATTTACTTTTTTACCTTAAATAAGCTCAGAAATTGTTGGTTAAAGTTAGTCAGGTACGTCTTGCAACATCCTGTATAGTCTTGTGTATTTTGCCCTTTGCAAAATGCACCTATATTGCAGAAATAGATTTACAGGTCGCGCAATCAGAGTTTACTCAAACTACACCCACTTAGAATTGTGTGTATTGCTACTTATTTATTCACTTGCGACAGTGATGTCCTTCCAAAACGTCACTGAGAAATAGAAGTTTGTCTTGCTTATGCCTGATTATTGTTTTTAGCAAAAAAGGGACAACGAGTTTTACATTGTTCAATTTTGAATATTCGAAAAAAAAATACAATTATTTCCATAGTTTTAAAATGTGTTGTTTTTATCTTATTAAAAATGAACATCAATTCTACTGGATTTCTTTTCTGAAGTGGAATACCAAATTTGAAAACACACATTATGCAAGCAATCCATATGTGTGAGAACTGTTCATGTCAACTCTGGCTTTGATACCTACAATAAGTAATGTTTTATACATGTTATTGTACATTTGGTAATGTTTGGGTCAGTACACTTAATATTTATTTTCTTTCAGTGTAATAAAAATCATTCTCCTGCCCTCTCCTATCCGAGGTTGACAATCGTCGGGGCAATCTTCACCCTAAAGATAAATAAAGCAACCTTTTTTTTATAATCGAGAATTTCTAGAGTTTATGGAAATCAAGTAGAAATTGTAGTCACAATAATATGAATCATCTGTGGGTACTCAATAATGTTCTCTTTTCGGGGTAGAAAGTTTGTTCTTGTTGAGTAGGTATAAAATTCAATATTGCGCAGATAATGTAGAAAAACAATTGTAAAATAAAAAAGCCTAGCTAGACTGATTGAGTTGTTATTTATTTTATAATATGTGAACCCTTGTATTCAATAGATTTTAAATATTAGGTTTATATAATATTTATAATGATTGTATTCATTGTTTGAATAGTGGATGCTGATGAAATAATTTTAATAAATTTAATTTTAATTGAGTGTTGGTTTTATTTAGTTATAAACTATTTTTATTTTAGCTTTAATTTGGTAATAATAATAACATTGCGTTTATATAGTGCAGTTTTTGTGATATTTCACCTCGACTAGAATAAACTAAAAATTACTCCCACGGTGCTCCTTATATACTGATAAGATAGAGTTATAAATATGTAATCTTACAGCTAAAATATTGATCCTAGTCCAATCATGCAACATAAATATAAGATTTACGTTAAATATTGCTAAAAACTAACTTATAAACAGATATGCACATAAACGTCATTATTTAAAAATATTAATGTAACAATAATGGTGTCAAATAATATGAACCTGGAAGCAATGGAAAGTATTTGACAAAGCGGTTCTACTGGTAAATATACAAAGCAATAAGAACAGAACACATGAACAATAGAATAGGACAAAATAACAACAAAAAATACATAAAAAACAGGAGTCAGCTTAGGTTCAACAATAAACATACGATAATTCTGAGCACTGAGTAGGTAATAATAATATTTGGATAATTTGTATAGCGCCGTTTTTGTGAAAAATCACCTCATACATAATAATAATAATAATGTTTTATTCCAGAAGTTATGCAGGAGTAGTGCAATGCAATACCTTCCATAATTGATATTAAAACATAGTTATAATAATATTTACAAATAAAAATGAACAGAAATTCATAAGAAAAAATGAATATATATTTTTAAATAATACAAGTGAAAAAATATTAATGGAGGATATTAGGCCTCATTTCTGCAAACCGCCACCAAGAGGGAGTCCATCCTGGTAGCGTTAAGATTGATGGGGCCAATAATTTACTCCAATGCGCTTCTATGCTTGAGTTCAGGATCTGACGGGATTCCATGATGAGGCCATTTCTGGAGTTGTTAATCCTTTCCCGCATTCCTGCTACCCTAGTTCTCATAAGGGCTGCAAATCCTGGAACTCGCCCCAAGCAGCAGCTGGAAGCACTGCAGCGCCTGGGAAGACTGAAAATCATGCGGTAGGCGTTTTTGTACTGGACCCGAAGCCTTTCCATGCTACTCTTCTTAAAATTGGTCCAAAGCTCGCACGTGTATAGGGTAGTACAGAACGCCAGGAAGAGTGTCCTTTTCACTGGTGGACTACAGAGCCGAAATCTTCTACTGAGCATGTTTGATTTCACACTGAGTGCTCGCCTTTGCCTGTCAATGTCGTCGTCATCCATGATGGTGATGATGAATGTTTTTCGAACCCTGCCCGTATCTGATACCCATCAGTGCCATTTTTAACGGATTGTAAATCATGTTTGTTTCCTGAGCAAACTCTTCACAGATATTCAAGAGGATACGTAGCCCTCTTATAGACGGCGGCATGAGTACCATATTGTCTGCATAGCTCACATTTACATAAAACAGTTCAACAAGAAGGCAACCAAAACCAAATATTGCGGGAGATTTATGAGCAGTAAGATAATTTGAATAATTTTGTTTTCAAAGCTTGTTTAAATTCAGCTAAGTTCAGAATATTAGTAAAAGCCGAGGAAAATTTACTCTATATGAGAAGGCCAGTTACACAAAAAGCGCGATCTTAGTAGCTTACACAAATCTTAATACACAGCTCGATTTGATCTAGAAAGTTTAATTAAGCGATTAGCAGCATCTAGAATTGCTGACCTCAATCTAAAACGTCTCCCGCTTAAGTCTAATCAGACACATAGTTTTGATATATAGAAATAAAATTAAAGTTGAGCTAGCACCACGCTTTGCCACAAATTTTAAAAACAAATCAAGAGTCTGTATAAAATAAAATTATTTAGCCTGATTTAAAAATGTATTAGGAAGTTGCTGAGATAGTTGATAATCACCCCCTTAAATATTGTGAAATGAACAGTGTAACGTTAACATGTTTTTTTTCTCCTTTTTCATGTAGGTAAATAAATACTACCATTATTTGTATAGCTCTATCGCTGTTATAAAGAACAATCATTTTACCAAAATCTAAATAACCATGCAGGAGACTTCCAGAACAAGGAGGCAAGAAAGTTTACCATTTTGTATTGAAATTTTTCGACAAAGTTAATAGAGAAAAAAAGAATGTATAAACAAAAAAAAACCCACAAAGGCAAAGCTTGTGCGTAGGTATTATTAAGATTTTGTCGCATTTTTTAGGGTTTAAATGGAATGAATGAATTCATATGTGTCTGCTTTGATTCTTGGCAAAGGGTAAACCGATAAAAATAGGTTTTCTGACAAAAAATATACTATAATCTATATAATTTAAGCCTAGATATTTTGATAAGCTGTTGTCAACCACATAAAAACGTTCAAGAGGTACAGCAAAGAAGAGATCGACTAACTACTTAAAAAAAAAGATTGGAGCAGGATTGAAAACAAATGACTGGAGGACCGGAGCCCATATAAAACATTTATAATGAATGATCACAATACCAACCCACAAAATTGTAATTGTCACCGCAGACTAAAAAACCTAGGGTAGTCTTCATTAAAAATTGATATAAAAATATTGTGTATATTTGTTCATTGTGTTTATTTTTAATTCTTCATGTATTCAACATAAAATATACATAAGTTTTTTGGAACTATTTTGGTCTTCAACTTTTTGAGTCCCCCTCGAATAAATTATATTTTATTTAAAACTTAGTATCGAATATTTTTATGCTAGTCTATGGTCAAATATTTTAAAAAATGTGAGGTGATGTAGAATGTGTAGAATATACAACATTACACGATCTCAACCACCAAACAAATAGATATTAATAAAAAAGCACTTAATCTAGAGAGAGGGCAAGCAAATCGGGTTCCACCCCCTTTTTCAAACAATATATCTTTTTAATCGAGGTCTTAGATATCATATTTGCAAATTGTAGAAGATGTTAGTAAAGATATATTTTCTAAATGTAATAAATTAAAAATATTTTCCTCTGAATCGGTTTTTATTTTCTGACTTATTATTTTTGTGAAATATTGGGAAAAAATGCAAATTCAATCAGTTTGAAAGTAGTTAAATTGTTTAGAAAAGAATATGTATCAATCTCAATTCTGAACTTATTTGAAAATAACCCTTAAAAGTAATTTTTGTATGAAAAATGGGTAAGTACTGTATGAATTTTGATTTTATTTCATGTAAACTAGAGAAATTCGTAAAGCTTTACAAAAATATAGTTTCTTTTCTAATGTTTTTTTTTTTTTCAAAACAATACATATTTAAGACAGTAAATCAAATAAATCAGAACGTTTTAAAATTTGTGTCGCAAATTAAGCTTTTTGGTTTTTTGTCGAAATAACGTTTTGTTGGTACTTACCCAGAGAACCATATTGAAATTACTACGTGATACAAATAAAGAATAACAAAAAAGACACTTTTATAATTATCTTCTGATAAATAAGAAGATATATTTTTATATCATTTATAATATAAAGTTAATTTTTTTATGCGTTTTAAATGCATATCACAAATAGGTCATTAGACATACCGATACCACTTGCAAAATAGTTGTGTACTTTCTTTAGTCCAGTTATTGTAGTAAGCATAATATTTGTATGAAATGGACAGTGAATTACTTCGAATATATAATGTTTGTTCGAGTTATATTAAAACACGTTATGTTTACATTCAGTTAAGAATTCTATATCCCAAGGTTGTCGTCCTTTGCAATAATATACAGTTGTAGAGAAAAACCTACAATCTACATAATCAGCTGTCAATGAGATGGATCATCTGTGCCTGTAAATACAAAGCCAAACACAGAAATAACACGTTTTATAACTCCAATTGTGAAGTGTTTCACCAGATCTACATTTGCCAAACTAAAAAGTAACATATTGCGATTGTTATTGTCCACACGATGGAAACGGGATAATAACCTAAAGATACAGGAGCGAATACTTCAAACATCATGGCTTGATTGCGCTATTTCACAAGTTTCGCTACTTCTGCAGTGCAAATAGTGATTAGCGGCCTCTAGGATGTCAGGATCGCTTCCTCCGCCGCATAAAACGATCAGTCCGATCCGATGTAGCGAAAAACCTTGGGACCTATGGGTGTCTGAAATCGGACACTCTTCGCCATTACGGGATGAGGAGCCACCGGTGGCGCCGGCGGAGGCCTCCAAGGGAGCTCCCGGCTGCCGCGCGGCCCCCTCCACCTCCAGCAAGCATCCGCCCCACACGGGGGTCACCAGGCTCAAGCTGTCCTCCATGTGTCTCTATGGACAATTCCCCAACACGGACAACCTGAACGCCGCCGTGTGCTATATGTGTGGCATGACTATGAAGTGCAGTGCAGCTCACAGACACTTAGTGGAATACCATTCCTCCTCAGTGGACCCCATCCTACCACCCCCTCCTCCCGCCCCAACTGTCAAACTTAAATCCTCCCACTCCAAAAGCAAGTACAAAAAGGAAGTCCCTCCGCCCAGCATAGGCCTGGTGGAGGAGCTGCTCCCTCCTGCCCCTGACCCTCCTCCCGAGGCCGAGCTGAAGCCCGTTCTGATTCCTATAACCCCGCGGATTATGCTCTCCCAACAAGATATGACATATTTCCCCGAACTCGAAGTTACCGGACAGAAGTGTACTCCGAGTACTCAAAGTGAAGTGAAGGTGTCCGTGGATGACAACGACCTGCCCGTGGTGAGCATACAAGACAACACCGACTTGCCTCTGGCCGATGATATTATAGAGATTATGAATTCTGAGGGAATACAGAGCATTGAAGAGGCCGACACGGCAGCTTGGAAAAATTTGATGCAGGATTTTGGGGCTATCCAAGATATGACCCTTCAGAACACTACTTTGTTGGCAGACGGGGTCACCACTCATGGGCTGTACGATGCTAACGGCATTCCAGTGAGGATGACAGGAACTACATTCGCCTTGACCGGCGATGACGGGACATTGCAATATACTCAACCTATTTCCTTAACTCCTACGCTTTCTGTGGACAATCAGTGTGTGACCTTTCCTAACCATCCTGTACAGTGCGCTCCCACTAAACCAAAACCTAAGCCGGTTAAATCTTCCTGCAAGACCACTAAGTTTGCCTCGAGGGAGTATGATCCCAATAAACACTGCGGAGTCACTACCGGGGAAAGCCAAAAGCCCTGCACTCGCTCTCTTACCTGTAAGGCTCACACTCTCTCGCTGCGAAGGCTGGTGGATGGAAGAATCAAGTCCTTCGACCTCCTGCTGGCGGAGCACAGAGCCGCTAAGCAAGCTAGTCTAGTTAGTCCTCCACCTTTAATTTTAAACCAGGTGACTGCGCTCCACCAACCCACTTTAGTCAATCAGCCCATCCTACCTAATACCGTAAACATGGTGAGCCAAGTCAGTTTGGTGAGCCAAGCCAACCTCATGAGTCCCGTGGCAGTGGTGTGCAACCAGAACAACGCCGAGCCCGCGGGGATGACTTCTCCCCTTGTGATACCGGGCCAGGTGGACATCAGTGCTTTCGGAGGTTTCCCCAGCCCCGAGGCGGAAGTGCCAGACTACTACAACAGCGTGGTGGGCGGGAGTCTGGTCGAGGAAGTTGCAGCCTCTGTCACATGCCCGGTGTCTGTGGTGGCCCCCGCCCCAGCCCCTGTGGCTGCTCCGCCGCGGCTGCCAGAGCCCCGCCCGGGAGACGTGTGCTGGTACCCCTCTAGCCCTCGCCCCCTAGCTGCCTGCACCTTCTCAGCATACCACATGGGTAACGCTTTACTCCTAGGCAAACGCATGGCGACAGTTCGAAGTAACATTAAAGCAACCTTGATGCAGCCCCATTCCAAGAATGTGAGTGGCTACTACAACTTCAGTCAGAACTCCTTGTCGATGAGTAAAACTATGCATGTGAATAATGCGGCTAAGCCAGCAGTGCCTGAAGTGCGTAAGCTCATCATGTCTTGCCCCGCCGTTTCTGGTTCCTCTATAAAGACGGACCCCGGCCTGTACTATACCTCGGGCAGTAGACACAATGGGCACTTATTCTCCTCCAAGCGTCCGTTATTGGACGATTACGAGGACTTGGAGAGCAAGTGTCTGAGGACTGCGGGATCCAGTGTGAGTTCTATGAGAAACAAAGTGTCCAAACATTTGAACCAAAGTGATATGATGGAGTTAAACTTGATGTTCGATCCGCTCATGGCGGACGAGAAATGTTAATAGGCTAATGGCGAGCGAGCGCTTGGTTGTGTAATTTCGTACGTATATATTTATTTTAATTATTGAAACAATATCAATAATTTTCAACAAAATATGAAACTGAGAAGACAAAGAAAATAAAAATAAACCGTCATTTTTATCAATCTCATATTTCTTTGAAAATTATTAGTATTATTTTTTTCCCAATTTCTTCCGATGTAGGCAGCCATTTTTGTATTGGTATGCAAAGCTCTACCCGAACACAGTTGTACACCTAGATAATGTATTGGATAAACTGTCCATTTTTATTTACGGAAGGTCTTTTGACTTCTTACAAAGTCTAGAATTAATATTTTAATTAGAATTAACTTATTAAAGCTTTATTTTTATATTAATTATTGAAACAATATCAATAATTTTTAATGAAATGTGAAACAAAAGAAGACACACAAAATAAAAAGAATTAGGTAGCGACCCAGACATGAACTCAGAACCTCCCTCTACTCTATCCGGAAGAAACGTCTCTGCCAATTGAGCTACCGAAACATTTTTAGAAACTGTCATTTTTATCAATCTCATTTCTTTGAAAGTTATTAGTATATATTTTTTTTACAATTACTTCCTATATAGGCAGCCATCTTTGTATTGGTATGCAAAGCTCTACCCGAACACAGTTGTGCACCTGAATAATGTTTTGGATAAACAATCCATTTTTATTTACAGTCTCGGTCGCGACCTGATTCTTTTTAAGCATAAAACTTTAATAAGTTAATTCTAATTAAAATATCAATTCTAGACTTTGTAAGAAGTCAAAAGATCTTCCGAAAATAAAAATTAATAGATTATCCAATACATTATCTAGGTGTACAACTGTGTTCGGGTAGAGCTTTGCATATCAGTACAAAGATGGCTGCCTATATCAGAAGAAATTAAGAAAAAAATCATACTAATAATTTTCAAAGAAATATGAGATTGATAAAAATTATGGTTTTTAGAAAGGTTTCGGTAGCTCAATTGGCAGAGACGTTACTTCCGGATAGAGTAGAGGTTCCGAGTTCATGTCTGGGTTGCTACCTAATTATTTTTATTTTGTGTCTTCTGTTTCATATTTCATTGAAAATTATTCATATTGTTTCAATAATTAATATCAAAATAAAGCATAAAGCTTTAATAAGTTAATTCTAATTTAAATATATTTATTTTTGTGTATAACTCAGAATGTTGACATTGTAAATTTAGATTTAATCCTGAATTATTATTGGGAATTTATATATTTTTCTTTTGATCTTATTGTTCCCATCAAATTGACTAATACGATTCTGTATTATTTTGTACATTGTTTGTAAGATTTTTTTTAACAAATTTCCGATGCGAATATCGGCACTGTCAATAAAATAGACTTTTCAAATTATAAAGTTTTTTTTAAATGTTTCCCATCACTGACTATTTATTGATACTCTGTTTTATGATGAAATATAATCTTCTTGTAAAACGAAATCTTGATACATCATTTCCAAACTGATTTTACATTTCCATACAAAACATCGATACATTTTTTTACAGTATTTATTTATGTATTCCTGTAATTTTATTTCCGTATTTCAGAAGGCTTAAGCTTATATTTAGACATGTCGATACAACTTCAATCAGTTTATTAGCTTAGGATGCAATTTGTATTTATTCAATGAAACACTGAAGATATAAAGTTTTCATCTGCCATGGTCTGTGTCGGAACTGGTTTGCGAGTGATAAGTGATGTACACAGTTCTGTTAAAAAGTTGTAATTTATCTTTTTATCTGAAATCAAATATCAATCTTGTTTTCTGTAGGCATTGCATTTAACCTTCTTTATTTTACATTATACTGTACATACTCTGATAAAAAAATTGAAACTTTTGGTAGTTAATTTGTTTGCATTAACTGCAGCATCCTCTGGCCTGAAGCCAGGTATCTATGTCATCTTGCATTGGGGGGACGTTCAGTGGCAGATCAAATAAGTGATTCAGCTACTTAAAGATCTTCAGAGGATGAATAAATACCCATGTATCTATGTTGCCCACGTCCGACCTTAATGGGAAGAAGTGTCAGATACCTGGGGAACAGTGAAATCGGAAGACATTTCCGAACACCCAATGTCTTTAATAAACATGTTAGATTAATTATTTACTTATCTGTTAACCATTAGAAACGTTGAAGACCTGATAAATAACTCAAGTGGTTTTTGCAAAGTTAACAAAACTCTTTAAAGGTACATATCGCTTTAAAGTAATAACTGACCCTATTGTATTTATCAGGTCATGTAATTAATTGTGAATCAACAAAATTGTCTGTGTCCTGATTTTTTACTTTACTTTAGAATTTATTATATTATCTAGTATACTTTTAACAAACATTTTTGCAAGTGAAAAAAACTATGTGTGACCATATTACAAATGTGGACATCTGAAAAAAAGGCAAGGCCGATGTAAGCATGGTTACCAATATTAAGAAAGGTATGCTTAGATGGTTTGGAGATGTGGGGCAGATGGACAGGGAAATAAATGTGACAGGAGAATATAATAGGATATGAAATTGGATGAAAGAAGTCAGGGACGCCCCGGTGTTCCATACTCTGCATAACCCTGTGGAGAAATGGTGTGATGGTTAATAAGTTTAAGTTTGTATGATAGTTCAGAGTGGTAGATACTCTCAGTATCATCCTGGCGAAAGACCACCATTCAGAATCGAAATGCTGTTTGAAATGACCATGATAGCCAGGTTTGGTGACCAGATCTGAATAGTCAGGTTCTTCTCGGCCTTCCTCTTACCCATCTTTTCCCCTTCCCCACTCTCTTCAGCCTCACAACATACCCGAATTGGTGATGCCATAGTTCCACTGGCTCCCGACAGTTGGGACTCTTGTGCAGTATTCACATTAAACAAAAACAAAAAAGGTAGTTGATCGCTATTAAGTATTTTTAATTTTTCTTTGTTGTATGTATGTGACACATGTAAACAACTTTGCCTTTAAAAATAAATCATTTGAAGAGTCGAGACGAGTTCGTCAGAGTTAGTAGGGGGCACTTCTGTATTCTATAGGTATTACAGGCGCTGGTGTAAGCTGAGAGGATGGAACGCCACATACTACTTACCTTATCCACATTCACACATACTCCTATTGTTCTGTTGAGGTTTCCCCCGGCGCCTTTGTTATCTATGAGGGTGCTGTCCATATGGTGTTTTTGAGGAAAATAAGGAGTACATTCCGAGCTGTTGAGCACATGAACGAGTCGTAAAATTGACTCATTCTCGTTTGGCGTGTCTTCCGGCTTTGCATCGGTGCTGAAAGGATCAATAACACCTTTTATGTAAATACCGTTAGAACACAGCATTCTCATTTAACATCTATGTTCTAAAAATTACAATCTGACTGTTGAGGTAGGCAAATAAATCAAACAGATTGCCCGTTTTTGCAGTGAAGAGTTTTTTTTCAGGCAACAAGGAATTCTTAAACAGAGGCGACTACCAAACTCAAAGCGGGGTAAACTTTATAAACCCCGTGACGATGCAAAAAGTTAAGCAGTACACACTTTGAAAACTGGAATATTCACAGATGATGGAATTCGAATGCCAGTTGTCATGGGAACAAGTTTAGAAAAAAGTTATTCATCATTAAGATGCTCCTACATTGGTGTCATAAATTTGGATTTTGGCAAGTTAGGCTTCCATGCAGCAATGTCCCAAGCAAATTCAACAAACGAAGGTTGTTTATTTTGTTGAATATATTTTTTTAACAGAAATTATGAAGATATTGTTGAATTCGGGCATAGTGATAAACTTTGGAGATTCGGGATAGTTTCCATCGGCGCGAAAATGAACAATCTGAAAGTATGTTGCCTATTGTATTCGGACGATGCGGTGCTGATTGCTGACAGTATAGAAGATCTACAGTTTATCGTGTCTAGGATGAACCAAGTATGTATGCAAAATAAGTTGATGATGAATGTAATTAAGTCCAAAGTCATGGTGTTTGAAAGAGAGAGTACGAGAACAGCGTGCAATATAGTTGTGAATGATGAATACTTGGAGCAAGTGGATGAGTTTGTGTATTTAGGAAGTATGTTTACGAGAGACGGAAAGGGTGATAAGGATATTGAAAAAAGGGTGAATGCAGGGAACTCCATTAATGGAGGACTGAACGCTGTTGGTGCAAATAAGAAGAAAAAAAAATTGTCGAAAGAAGCGAAGCTAACAGTCCACAATGGAGTGCTTATACCAACCCTGATGTATGGCAGTGAGGCATGGAACTGGCAGAGGAAGGATGAAAGTAGACTAAATGCTGTGGAAATGAGATCTTTGAGACTTATGTGCGGTAAAACCATGTATGACCGTATTAAAAATGTGGATATCCGGAAAGAATGCAAGGCTGGTGTGAGCATAATGAATAGGATCAAGAAAGGGACGCTTAGATGGTTTGGGCATGTAGAGCGAATGAACGAAGAAAGGAGTGTGAAAAGAATATATGATGCGAAAGTGAATGGAAAAAGAAGTCGAGGACGCCCGAGAAAGACATGGCATGATCAAGTAAATCAAATACTTGAATCGGGTCATGTGAAGAGTCAGAATAACAGAAGAGTATGTATGAGACGATGTATAAATGCAAATGAAGCAAAGAGTGTGTGCCAAGACAGAGTTGTATGGCGGTCCGTCCTCTCTGCCTAACCCTGCGATGGTTAGTTAGTTAGTTTCCATCGACTTCTCCTTGGTGGTTGCAAGTCTATAGAAGTGGACGAGTACACAAAACCCTCCCTTAATATGACCTGCTTTACATATGAATCAACTTCCTTAACCTGAGATGGCATGATGACTTGGAATCCAGGCAACCTGTGTCCAAGCCATATAATCACCAGATGGAACAAGAAGGTAAATTGGGTATGGGGAAAACAAACTAAAACAATTTGTATTAAACATGTTAAATATTTTATTAATCAAAATATAACGAAAAAGATATTGAAAAACATTTAATATCAAGAACATACTATGTAAATTGATTAGTATGAATTTTCGTGAGTTTAAATACCAAACAATATTTTGAAGCATTTTCAACAACAGATCATGTCATTTGGTTATAAATATGAATTAAAATTACTAAATAGTACCAAATATTTGATGACTTTGAATTATCCATCCTTGGTTTCCTACCGAAGCATATCAATAATTTTTTTCGGGTGATTTTAAAGAATGGACCAAAGAATACCAGATTTTTATTTTCAATTTGGACACAACCGACATTCAAACTACCAAACTCTCTTCATAAATACAGTAGAATTTCACTAATCAGCATTATCCAATTCGGGGCCAAGGGTTGAGTGTGACAAAACAATCGTCAAAAGTGGATTATTTTGGTAAATAATAAAAAAAACTTTGCTACTAGCCAGATAATTTGACTGAAGTTTTTAAATTCATATGTATAAATATGCTGGTGGCTGGATGGTGTGGAGGTAAACGCCTCAGCCTTAGACATAAGGGACTGGGTGGAAACATCAGGAGTGGAGGCGTCTCCCGCAGGTGGCCAAGACTCTCCAAGGGCTGTAGCGCTGATGATGTATGTGTGTAATACATATTATTAGCACAAATGCTTATTCATATATTCCAGTAATTTGGCACCATCAGGTTTTATATAGTACCAGATTACTAAGATTCTACTGTAGTTTACAACCTTTCATATACCCTCCTGCATTGTCTATCAGATTAATTTACAGTAAAATATCACAATAATTGCGCCGAACACTGACTCTTTATTGCCCCTTTACTTCTTGCAGCGGACCTTCAGTTTGGCTTTTGATATTCTCCCGGAAGCGGCTCCCTTCTGTGCGCCTTTCATTATGTTCTTGAACTGTCCCGCACTCTTCATCTTTTTCCTGTTATGTAAAAGAAAAAAACATTAATGTTGTTAGATACAATTTTATAACAAGCTATATGCAATGGCGGTAGCTATTTCAAAATTAATACTAGTTTGACCACTGGATCAACGACTGTTTGGTGCAATTTCACTGAAGCATCCTCTACAACAAACTTTGTATATTATATTGCAGAACTATGTGATTTAACTTGAGATAAATAAGTAACAAAGACTCCAGTGAGATGCTTAGAGTAAGTATCTCAGACCAGCTCAATTATCGAGGCTCCATAGAAGCCTAAGTGAATTTGGCTGCCAAAAAGCTGGGCGTTATGTATGGGTTTAGCAGATAGTGAACAGATGCTAACCCTATACAGATCTGTATCTGACAATTGAACTTCGTAGTCACCTCTGGGCTGGAGCCCCAAAGAGGGATGGTTCATCTGATTTACAATCCATTGATAACAAATCAATTGCCATCTCTAATGCACAGACACAATGTAGGTGTGTTTAATTTGAACCTCTTTAAGACCCACATTAATAAATCCCTCCCAAAAGCTTCTTCCTTAACCCACCTCACATCGTCACCCAAACGGGCAGGAAAAATAGTAACCCTAGTTGTACAGCGCCCTTGAGGTGATTTTTCACAAAAACGGGCGTATACAAATTATCCAAATATTATTATTACACAGTTCAGATAGGTGGGTTCATGTGAGGTGCCACATAAAAATAAAAACACAAATCTAGCAACCTGAATGATTTGGTATCCTTGGATTTTCAACCGATTCTACTCAAAAAGATATAGATGGTAATAAATAATTAGAACCCTTTAAACATAGAATAGCACCAGTATTTTTTGGACACACTGCAAATAAAACAAACCTTTTGTTGAGTGAGTTCCTAGCAAGAGGTACGTAAGCATATGGGTCTGGCTTTCCTTTCTTCTTCATGTCTCCCTTGGCCTTCTTGGCTCTGTATTCAGACCCTCCGGAAGACTTCTCAGATGGTGCTGTATTTCTATAATGTCCAAAACAATTATAATATAATATTGTGTTCACATGAATAGGTCAGTGTGACCGGAGGTGTATTGTGGCGTTGGTGCCTTCTGACTGGCAATATTATTATCATAAAAATAATGTGAAAAGGTGAACCTAAGATACAAACAATAGATAGATATCCTAGTGCATTTCTTCGTTGAGTTGCTTCGGGCAGCAGCCTGCAGGGCGAAGTTCACCCAGTTGATAGCCAACCTCCAATAGGAGGGCCCCAGAATAAGTTATATTATGAATAAGTCAATGTACGTATGATGGATGAATTTTTGTTTTGTTTTTGGTTTTGAGGACTGAGATTAGTAGCCTCTAATAAAAAGTTGTCAAATGAACCTCATCAGCGTGAAGCAGAAGATGTAAAGAAGGAGTACGTAGGTAATTTTTTAGTTAATTAGTTACCTGTGAATTCCTTTGCCACCGGTCTTGTACTTGGAATTTTTGGAGGAGGCAATGCTGAATCCTGATTTGCCGCTCTTGGTGCTTTTTGTGTCATCATATTTCCTCTTCTTGCCACTTGTCAGAGGCATGGTTTCCGCAGCAGATGCATCGTCATCATCATCCGAGTTATCTATGTGGAAAAAAAACATTTAATCATCCCCTTGTTGGTATTATTAAATTAATTATATAATAAATAGGTTTTAATTAATACAACAGCTGTGCGTGGCGGAACTCTAGGAGACGAATATAACTTTATCATGTTCAGGAGATCTTTATCTTTCCCATTTATAATTTCATGGCAGTTTTCAAAAGAAGTAAGCTAATGTAAATTAAATTGAGGCAAACTATTAAGTTTATACAGTTTGCATCTAATTATGTACAGCATTCAATACAATTGAGAAAATTATTAAAGAGATGGGCCTTAAAGTGAACCAAGATACTAAAAAAAATCTTTGAAGCCTTACAGGAAAATGTCTGACGGACAACTGTAAAATGTACAACCACAAGCTATAACCAACTGTTTGAAGAGCCGTCAATAACAAGCTTTATAAAACTGAGACAGTTTCGCTTGACAGGACATGTATGAATGATAGAAGATAGCCGACCACCGAAGGGGTAGTGAGAAACTTAAATTTAGGTCACTGCATCCTTGTGCATAAAGTATAAGGGAGACAGCAGGAGAGAGGCAGAAGTGAAGGGATTTCCTATATGCAGTCAGGAGTCCAAGGGTTGCGGCTCCGATGGTGATTTAATGTGTGTATAGAAAATTGTTAGTTATTTAAAACCTACCTGAATCATCAGAGCCATTCTTTCTCTTCTTCCCTTTTCTGTCGTCTTCGCTGTCTGAATCATTCTTGAAGTCTAATATTAATTTTCCATCAGGTGTTTTCTTAATGTCCTTCTTCTTTTTTTGTGTTTGCCCTGGGCATCCTCATCGGTACTTTTGCCTGCGCGATTGGGGTGGGAAGCTAAAATAATAAAAACAAGAAATTAATAAACATGTCCATACCAGTATGTACTAAACATCTCCATTATATTTCTGGTCAAATTTGTGAAGCAATTTTTCCTTACCCGAGATATTCTTAGCAGAAGACGGGTCCATCAGATCAACAATATTATCCGCATCTTCCTTAATCCAAGTTTGATTCTTCTTCTTGTTGCGTCCAACTTTAACCTTAACTCTGTCATTCTCATCATCGTCTCCCATATCCAACTCGGAGTCGGAATCCTTCAGGATCTCTTCAAGAGTCATAGAAGTTCCTCTGACTTGGATCTCTTCATCAGAATCATCTCCTTTCTGTGTCCTTCTAAGTTCACGCTGTCTCTTCTTCCTCGAGTCCATCTTCCTCATGTATCTGATCTTTCTCTGCATGCCCTCATCTGTCTCTGGAATGAGTCTGCCAATTGTGTCAGCCCCGTATTTGCGCATCAGTCGGGTCAGTAAGTTGCCTAGTTCAGTCCTGGTGTGTCTTTTGCAATCTTCTGACATTTCAGCGATGGAGTTGAAGATGATGGGAAGACTTCCCGATACAAATGGTGCTGGGAGAGACTTGGTGTATACCTGAAGACGATTTATTGATACATATATAACAAAATATACATGGAGTTCTGAATATGTACCACGTTACATTTTAATATGGTTACTTTTTCTTCAAAACTAATTATGGTGCTAATTTCAAAACCCCGAAAACTATTTTACATTTAGTTCTAACAACTGTCCGCTGCAGGAAACTTAGAACTGTAGAGGAAGAACGTCTTCCCTGAAGAACCTTTGAGAAATGTGCGATTGTTGAAAAACTTCATTTTTATGGGTGGCTGCCTCTAAATTTTGAATGACTCAATAAGCCTGTGATTAGTCAATTTATTTTTAAAGCATTTTGAACATTATCCTCGGACTATTTTATGGACATTTTAAAACAAGCCCGGATTATCTAAATTAAATTTAGCATTTACTATTTTCACACCTCAAAATTATTACTAATATAAACCAGTAATAGGATTCAGATTATATCACACAGGTTCTCAAGCTCAATTCAAATGTAAATAAACACTTGAAAAATCAACAAGACATGATAAATCATCCAAGTTTATCTTCTAAATACGTCATATGGCGCCAAAGTTGGTTTCCAAGAACAAGATAAGTAGATTATTTAAAGCAGCGATTCCCAAATTTATTATTTAATGGCTTATTTAAGATAATATTTTTCCTCCAGGAAAACTGTATCTACTTTTTTGACCAGCGACATTGACTTGAAAATTCTTTAAAGGTCAAAAGTGCATTATTTGTTAAAACCTACCATCTTGAAACTCAATCAGTTATAATGTGTTTTGTGTTTCAGTGGAAAATAAAAATTATCGCAACATTTGACTAATTGACCAACATTTGACCAATTGAAACATTATTTTTTGCACTTTCTTATTGCCCTTGCTACCCCTGAGGATCTCTCCATCGATATCGCCCACTTTGGGAATCACTGGTTTAGAGGAAAGCGACATTGGAGTTGATAGGTTATTTAAAAAACCCTTGAAAGGGGTTTTGGAATAAAAAACCAAACTAAAGTTTCCTTTAAAACATTCGCATGCCAGGTTAAAGTGTTGATATAAAACCATGTTAGTCGAATCTAAACATGTACCGTAGATGACACTACGCTTCCATTTTACTTGACTAACTTTTTCGTATAATTTTAATAAATGGATTAAAAAAACGCAGTTTTTAATTGAAAAACATACCTTTAGGAATGCGATGCAGGCTGACACAACCTGTCTATTCGTTGTTTTGATCAATTGGCATATATTTTCCATGATTCTCTGCAGATTGGCGATACCGAGAGCGGCTGAGAAGTTATACGTGGCAGAGGCCAGGCACCAGATGGTGGCCGTGATAATCGTAGCTGGGCCCTCCAACCCGGCTTCCAGCATCACCGTGAAGTGGTCCAGGCCGTTCTTTTTGGTCTGGAGGACCTCTCCTATGGTGTTAATGAGATCGAAAGCAGTCTGTCTGCATTTGGAGTTGATGTCCTTGGTGCAAATAATTGCCTCAGGTAGGGCGCTCTTGATGAGTTTGCTCTCATGGTCTAAGTGGGGCTGGGATTTAATCAGATAATTGATGCATCTGTAGAAATAAATCGTACATTTGTATAAAAAATAGAATTTTTAGAGTAAAATGTATGTAGGCGTATATATTATCTGTCAAAGCAAGCACATCTTTCAGATTTTTATAGAAGTAATATTCATTATTACGATGCCAGCGGAAGGTGCTTCGGTAACCAGAACCGTCAATCTTTTGGGTTTAAAAATACCTTACTGTTTGGAGCTTGTAGGACTATGGCACCCCAAATTGTAGAATGCTGTGAGACAAAAGGACATGGAGAAAGCTCTTACTACTATGCCTACGGGCTCACCAAAATTATACGGATTGACACACTTAGCTTTGCTGCTGGTCGGGTCGCTAGTGTAGATTTTAGAGATACAAAAAATCAATGAATTTAAAAATTAATTTTTCGTTTGTTACTTCATCCTTTGGCCGATTGCAAAGTTAAATGTGTTAAGCTGTTAATGTCTTAATATGTATTTAGAAGAAACTTACTTGAGTCTAGTTGCTTTACTGCTCTCTGCCGCCTTATTCAAAGAATGCACCAACATTCTCTGTATCTTCTTTCTGTTCTCATTCATGAAAGCTTTGCAGTTATCCTGATGACTTTTGAATATCTCCTCGAGGATCCTGTAGGCCTTCTTGTGTTCCATGTCCACCATTCTTATCTTCAGCTTGACTAAAGATTTATCTACTTTCTCAACTGGCTGTTCTGTCTCCATCTCCCCGCATTCTTTATTCTTGGTCTTGGCTTCTTTCTTTGCAGTTTTCTTCAGTTCGTCGGTTGAAGCTTCGCAAAGAGGGAACACCCATTTGACAAAGAGTTCTGATATCTTTTCTTCAGTTTGATATAGGACGAGAACTCGCAGGATATCCAAGAGACATTCTTTCTTGAAGAAATCTGTTTCAGCGACTTCAATTTGTGAGAGAGCATTTTGAAAGAGTTCTGTGCGTAGGGTATCAGGTGTGATTGCAAGATAGACCTGTATATATTAAAAAAAAAAAAATGTATTTAAATAATATGAAGAGATAGGTAAGTACCTCAATATGGAAGCAATAATATTTTTATTGAGACAGTGTAGTCATTGGGTTAGGTACTTTATTGCAAGAGTTTTCTTCATAATATTTGAATGTGTTCCATTTTTAAAGTGTATCAAATGGTGATGTTGACAGATAGATTATTGGAGGGAAAATAGATTATTTGGGGGGAAAACTGTTTTTTGTGCACTTAATGGCTGTGGACATGTTTTTGTAGGCTTCATGATTCATGATTTTTTGGGTTTTTGCTAGAATGTTTTGCATTGTGTTTTGGAAAAGTGTACTTGTGTAAATTGCGTCAACAATGTTGACATTTATTGTTACAATTTAGATGTCAGTATGGTAAATTAAACAAACCGAATTGTTAAACATCCTCGAGGTGATGTTCTTTACTAAATGGTGCTATAAAAATTGTTCGGTAATAATAAAACAGTAGATTGGTTAGGAAAAAAAAGAGACTTGAAATTGGTTGGAGATTAGAGTAGTGTTGTGAAAAATTGCGTTATTTGAAGATAATAAACAGGAGAGGAAGAGAACAACAGAAAAATAACTGTACTATAAATACGTAACAATACAGTTACAATACTCTTGAAACACCGGATTACACTTAATCAAGACGTTTCAAAGACTCAAACTATTTTTTCAGTCAACAATAATTGTGTAAATGAAAATAAAGATTCGGCAATTTTTTGTGTCCCTCACTGTGTCAACTGTGTATGTTTGACCTATAACCCCGTGTCGTACTGTTATTATTTGTCGGTCATATCAATTTGTTGATTGCAAAATGACAGAAAAATGTAAACGAGTGTTGTGTTGACTTTTGAACAAAAAATTAAAATGAATCATTAATGAACGGTTTTAATATTGGTAGCCAAACTGTACACAATATAATAAAAATTAAGTACAATAAATGTGAAAATCAGTGCTCTCCTGAAAATGTTTCTTCCCGGATGGACCGTCAGCCTTGAGTTATCAGAGAAAATAAATTGAGGCAGGTTTGTCATGAACATTTATTTTTAACTCTTTCACCGCGGCGAGTGACTTTAATCATTTCTACAAATCGTTCGCACCACAAAATGCGGCGGCTGACTTAGGTCATTTTCAAGTTTCGACTTCGTTTTCCGAGCACATGTATGCCATATTCGGATAAAATTTGTTTTAAAAATAAGAATATTCATTTGTGGAGGGACATCTCTGATATCATCTTTATTAACTACTTCATTGTTTATCTTATAAAATAATAAAACTGAGAGCCCGGGGACAGCCGCTAGCCGTGACCATATGGATCGACTTGTTGCGGTTGAAATTTACCGCGCTTGTTTTTTAACTCTAGTAATTGTTTATTGATACTTCAATGTTGGAGGATGATTTTAGGATAGTTAATAATTCAGATAGTGATTTTGTTTTCCTAAAAGGGTCATTCTAAAAATACCATTCAACCAAAAATGCGTAAACAAAAAATGTGCTGCATACGGACGACTGCTTAGGTATATTTATTTAGCGGTTAAAAGGTTTAATAGATTGTGAAAAAATAGTCTTGAAATGAACAAATATTTTTTTTTTACTAGGTGACGCCGGGTAGTAAATGAGACCACTAACCTGAATAGTTTCCAACGCCGCCAACCTTTGACCCTCCGCCGAACTCCCCTTTACAGGAGTCATGTAGACATTCAGCAACAGCGGCAAGAAGTTCTTAGCGAACCTAGCCATTTCCTCAATATCCTCTTGTCTTCCCGCCTCAACGCTCGTATTCACTAGCTTCCTCAAGCCTTGCATCACAGACGGCCTAAAATCTGGGTTATCCTTTAAAACCGTACCCAAAATACGAGCCAGGGACTTGAAACTGGCCTTCACATCACTAGGATTATTGCAGAAGTTTGGTAACAATGCCCAGAATTGAGCGCAGAGCAATTCGTAAGTGTGCGCATTTACCGCGTCGTTTGCAGTCGAAGCTGTTTTAGATTTGTTACGGCATAAAGACGCGAGTTCCAATATGTCTTTTACAAAGTATTCCAACGTGGAGTTTTGTATCTTATCCTTGAATACTGGGAGCAGCCAACTTCTATCTAGGTTGATTGAGTCGGGGGAGGTCTTGAGAGGGATGCATTGCAGTACGAAGTCAGGGCCCAAGTGCTTTACGGCACATCCGGTTGAGTATTCCATCTCTTTGATCAGGACGAAGTTGTGACTCTCGCGCCTTTCGTTCAGGTGAACAAGCAGTGGTGCTAGTAGAGAGGCGATTCCTTTGTTTGCCACCTAAAATATAAGTAACAATAATAAATTTAAATAATTGACAGCAATGATAACAACACCCATTGACATAGGTACTCGGTGTAATCTTAATTGATCAGTTCAGGAGCGGGGGCTCCATCTAAACCAAGTCAAGTTAGCCTTTTAGAAAGTGGGCATATTGTACAGAACTTACACATGCTATAATATTATTAAACTATTGAAAATTTCAAAATCGCAAGTGTGGCTTACTGTTGAGTTTAATAGCCACTTCTGGTCTGGAGCCTAACAACTCTGGTTCTAGTGTGAAAACAGGCAGTATTTATCCTTTACGCGCCAGTGAATAGACAGCAAATGCATGCTCAAAATTTAACACATGAAAATGATTTGTTTTTACGACTTACTCTTGGGCCCAACAGCTTGGCTGTGGAAAGATATGCTGATTTTTGCATTTCCACCCTCCTAGAACAGGTTCACTTGAGGAACAATCTTGTAAATAAATAATAACGCAAAAAAAACATTTTTATGTCTGTGGTACTGACCTCAAAGCAGACTCCGATGGTGAGGATGACATGTTTGGTGGACTGGTTGAAGGGGTTGTCAAGGCCAGTCTTGATTGATTTGAAAATGGACTCCAAACTGTTCCAGTAAGTCCGTGCGGATTCTTCCGTCTCACAAGTCGGCTTCACACAGTCTATCAAAACAGCCTGAAAAACAAAGAAGTTGAATATAATTCATAATATGGCAAACAAAAGAAATCAATCGGATGGTCTGTAGGCAGCTATAAGTTAAGCTACTATTTAACTATTTGAAACAAGAAAAAAGCCGGGAATAAGATAGGCAAACCAGGCTGCAATCTCTTTTGGCACTGTGACATATTTCCAGGCTGTGGGCTAGAATTTAACTCGAAATGAGGTTGGTAAACTAGGCTGCACCCTCCATTGGCATCTTAACTCTTTCACCGCGGCTCTCTTTTAGTCATTTCTACAAATCGTTCGCACCACGCGGCGGCTGACTAAAGTCATTTTCAAGTTTCGACTTCGTTTTCCGAGCACATGTGTGCCGTATTCGGGTGTTTTTTTTTAAATAAGAATATTCATTTGTGGATCGACATCTCTAAGAATCTTTATCAACTACTTCATTGTACATCTTATAAAATAATAGAACCAAGAGCCCGGGGACAGCCTTCAGTCAGAGTTTTGAATCTCGCGCGCGTGTTTGATGTAAACCTTATAGAGCGTCCATATAAATGGCCTTGCCTCGGTTGAAATTTACCGCGCTTGTTTATATTAACATAATTATGGCATTATCTTAATTTGGGTTCATCTCAAGTGAATGTTTATTGATACATTGATGTTGGATGATGATTTTAGGATAGTTCATAATTCATATGATTTTGTTTTCCTTTTGTCATTCTAAAAATAACATTCTACCAAAAATGCGTAAACAAAAAATGTGCAGCGTAGGGACAACTGCTTAGGTATATTTGTTTAGCGGTTAAAAGGTTAACGGTTGTTTATAGGTATTCGGTGTATTTTGGTAGAAAACAGTAAACATTGACTAGATATACAACCTTTCTTATGCCATTCCCATACTTGATATTTTTTATTACTAAAGAACGGACTTTTATTTTTCACTCCATCAACTTTTAAAAATAATTAATGTTGACAATTGACTGCAAAAAATAAAACTTTGAAACACAATAAAAACACACATTTACACACTTCTTTACCGATTTCAAGTATTAATAAAGATTTTAGACAAAATAATTCATTTAAAATATGTAGATAATACACAATTCTTCGATTTCTCAGCTTTTATTTTCTTTATTATATGTGTTTATAGTATCAATTGAATAAATACGTCCGTTTGGTAATAATTTTTTTACACACAATCGTCATTTCTGACATCTTTGTACTCTGTGGTAGAATCCCACAGCGATAACGAGTCGACTCCACGTTGTCTGAATTTTCACTTCAAGTAACGAAAAATGCCACCAAAAAACTTAGGTTATGAATCAAAACGGAGGATACCGATTCATTTTAAACTTTGCAATCATCTAAGAAAGGTATAGAAACAGATAGTTTAACAAAATATCTTCAAATACGCAAAACAATGAGATTGTATGTACTTCTGAAGTAATTTCTAACTTTCAACATGTGTGTGAATTCTGTCACTATTGTATTTATAATGTTTCACGCGGCTCAAATACGTTTAGATTTGCATATTATTAAAATGATTAGTTTTAACAATGCTGTCGGGTTTTTATAGTGATAGTAACGCTATATAGTGAACATTTTTTGACAGTTGAGAAATTTTGTCGACCGTGTCATGTGCTCTTAATGTATTTTCATGCATTGCGCTATAGCAGTCCTCTGCAGTGTAGGATGGTTGTGCCCGCCACAAGTTTCAAATAGATTCTAATTATAATGTGAAAAGAGGTCCATATCACACAGTTTAGACACACCTACCTTTAATGCATTAGAAGCAGCTGATGTAATTTCTATCTTGTCCGATAGCCACAGCTCTGTGACGCAAATGTGAACAAAACCAGGAAGCGAAGTCATGCAGGTCTTTATATCTAAACTGAAAAAATTAAAAAGAAGTGAATCAGATTATTATCTTGGGGAGTAGGTTTTTGTAAACAAAACTGCATTTGGGGAGTTAGTTTTTTTAAATCAATTTTTTTTTCTTTATGCATTATCATATTTATGAATCATAATTAAAAAAATAAAAAAAATTACTAAGGTATATTAAATACACGTACCTATATATTTTTTTTATTTTTTAAATCTAAAATTGATTTGATTGAGGGTGCTAACAAAATTTGCTGTTCATACTCCTTTGAAACATTTCTCGTTAAAACGACAAGGTTCGTCCATACTCATCAAGAGGTTAATATTTATGTAATGAGTAGACATCGAAATATATTCATTTACGTATTTGAATATACGTAATGTATATTTGAGCCTTTTCTTGTCATTAATGTATATTTCAGCTATTTTATTCTTAAAAAAGAGATAAACATGTAATCTCTGATGATGTCAACATCCGAGGAGAGATGGCCGGAGAAGAATTCAAAAATAATTTAATGAATCCCTTGGATATGACACCGGTTAGATCGGCAGTTCTGGTAGCTATTTGGCATTGCTCCCCATTGCTCCAAAGACACTGCCGAACTTAGGGGATTTTTACAGAACGAGAGGGCAACAGCATTGCGAGGCACACTTAAGTCATGTAAAAACTTAATGGATGGTTAACATACCTAGCCAGGCACACGAAGGCCTGCTGCAGCACCGTGACCCAGGCTAGGGTCTGCCGGGAGTCAGCTGCGTTGGGCCGGCACGCCGTTAGTGCTCGCACCAGCTGCACAGCCAGCGCTGCTGTCAGGTGCGATGAGACGCCACTCGCCGAGAACAGGGAGTGTAGCACTCGGAGACACCAGGTCTTAATTAGGATGTCATTCTGGGTCATCAGGGAGAGGAGAGATTCACAAGAGGACTGGAAAGAAAATATGTTAGCGAGTTAGTGCTAAAAAGCGATAAATATTTCGCCCCCATGACACAAACATTTGGTGGAATAACGAGAATCAATCAAAAATATTCAGCCAGCAAAGGTTGTAGCACAGAAGCAAAGAGTAAACAGGATGTCCTTTTTTACAATAGTGTCCAAATTATTAGCGAGAGGATTCATCACAGGAATTCACCGATGTATTGAACCCAAAAGTAACAATAATAGTGGCGGCCATTCAAAACTATCGAGAAGCCATTTGAGTTAGTAAAATTTGGAACACAAGATTTTCTTTAGTTTATGTCCATTTATTCTTCGATCTGTGCTTGTATGTATTCATAATAATATATAAGCCAGACAAACCTTGATGTACTCCTTGCTGAATAGTGGGATGACCTCCTTCAGCAGAGTTAGGGTATGCAACACAGTGGTCTGACTTGAGATGAGGAGTTCTCCCTTCATCTGTGCTTGGCACATTAATGCAACACGACCAGAACCAGGATGGAGAGACGGGATCTGAAAACAAGTAATAATTATGGATAAAGTTATGAAAAAAAATAATCCGCCACTTTTTTCATTGAAGCCAAAAATAGACACAATATATGTGACTGTAAAGACAGCAATCAGTTAACCCAATAGCCATGGGAGACTCACTTGTGAGTCCCCCTATGCTAGCCCTGTGCGCGGGCGACTCATCTAATAGGTCCGAAGTTTCTCTCGCGAAAAGTGCATGAAAACATTCTAGAGGATAGTGAAACTAATACAAAAAAGTAAGGATCTCAGCCAATCACATAAAGCTTTGGAGAGGAGCCTTAATATCGACTAAATCGTTGGCAGAATCAAATCTTCCCGCATCTTTCAGAACAGAGTTTCACTTGTTTTGTCAGACTTGTACTCACAGTATTCTTTGCTTTTTTGATTTTCCATGATGATTTCTTCAACACAAATCTTAAAATATATGCGTTAATATTTTTTAAAGCCATAAATTATTAGATTACGCAAAAAGAGTGCTGCATGTGAAAGAAGCTTTTTAGATGGATTTTTTAAAACGCGTTTGCAGGGTTAAACAAAAACTAACCTTATTGCCCTCAGAAGGAATCATAAAACAACTTCCTCGCAAGATGGAGCAGATTGCGTGCTGGGCTGCTTTCCTAACCTAGAAATAAAACAAAATTATAAATTTATATTAGTATGCCTTGATGAAAATTTGTTAATTTCACACTGAAAGTTGGTGTTTTGTCTTTATCTACTTAATATAATATTAAGTTGAGTTCAGTAATCCATAGAAATTTTAAATTAAAAATAATTTTTCAAGCTTAACGCTTTCACCACGATATTAATTATTGAAACAATATTAATAATATTCTAAAAATATGTTCACATTTCACACATTTCTCACCGTGCAAATACTTCAATTGTAGTTTGTATTTCGCTTGCACGATCGCACCATCCACACTCAATTGTAGTTTACTTAAAAAACATCAATATTTCGATTGTTCTTCGTTCGCTCGCACGGTCGCACCATCCACAGTTCGACGTATTCGTGGTTTGGTATGTTTTATTTGTGCATGATTTTATACGGGACTATTGTTGTGAAATTTTTTGTTGGACTTTGGTGACAGGTGCTTTTAATCTTCTAAAAGAATTAACCCCCCCACCCCATGAACTTTTATTTTTGGGGAGGAACCGGTTCCAGTTCTTTTGAACTGTTACTTCAATAGAAGTGTTCACTGTGGTTCATTTTAAAGAACTTGTAGTTCGTGAAGCTTTCAAAAAAACTTTAAAGTTTTTCCCATCGCTATCCGCTGCCAATAAAGAGAAAATGTTGGTATGCAACATTAATAATACACTTAACTATCACAATAAAGAACAAATACAATTTCACTCTAAAAATTCATTACAAAGGGTAAAACAAAATTATTAAATTAAAGTATTTTTCATAATACTAGCAAGTGGTGCAAATTAAATCTTACTTTAGGTTTAGAATGAATTGTGAACGCCAGTACGGAATCAAACACTTTCATAGTAGAGGAGTCACTCCATGTGGCATATTCTTGGGCCCTGAGGAACACCGACAGACATCCGATCAGACACCTCAGGATGACGTTGCTGTCCGAATCAGAGTACTTCTCCAGAAGTTCCATGAATACCTCCATTGCCTCGGAAAACTGCTGCCTCAGGACTGGTTTTGGTACCGACTTCAGTCCCATGGAGAGAAGAGATATGGTGGCACTGATACCTTCGTCACCTTCAGTTGCTTTTAGGGTTTCCATCTAAAATATAAATGATAATTGAAAGTCTAAGCGAGTACAGAAAATACTACAGGAAATGTTCTTGACTGATTGATACATCAGGAATTTATAACTTCGCACAATTGAAGCTTATTGTAATTTTAAAACGATTTATGCAAGTAAATATTGCTTTTTCTTCTATAATAATTTGATAAAATATTTGTAGTGAGATGTGTTCGATCTTAATTATAAAGCAGTAATCTGTCTTAAGGAGCAAAAGGAAAAAGTGAAGCTCGGGCAATGTCGGGGAGTAATGTAAGTTTCTCATAAACTTATAAAAACAAAAAGAAAACAACATTTCGACCACAGTGAAAGAATAATTGAACAGAAATTCATAGAAAAAAAACAAATGTGAGATTTATATGAGCAACAATATTAGATTACCAATGCCGCATAGTATTCCGTGCTTGTCTCAAGGCCCCCCCTCTCTTTGATGATCTCCGTGACTGCAGCCAGGATGGCCAACATCTCTTTGTGGAGAGCACATTTCGAGTCGAATCCTTTCAACAATCTAAAAAAATTACATAATATTTGGATAATATCAATATGTTAAATCGATACAAACTGCCGTATACTGAATACTTATATGTCTATTTGCCTAATGAGTTTTGTTTTAATACAATACTACACATCTTTCATGTTTCTACAAATAAAAATATTTACTATAAAATAATTGCCTTTGTGAGTACATATGCATGAGTATTAACTTTTCAATGTGAAAAATAATACATACCTTGGTATAATTTATTTTACAAGATAATTTTTATTCTAAAATTTCTAAGTTTTTATCTTGGTAAGTCAAGTTACAACCTGGAATTTTTCACAGGTACCAACTAGTTGGGATATATATTTAAATTACTGTACATATGCAAAGAATGTTTATTTTAAATCTTCATTAAAAGCATTGAACAGAGAATCCAAAAAAGTGATCTATCCCGATTAAGTAGTTAGATGTCGTCAATTTACGAAATACATTATGTCTCCTAGGCCCTTTAATTGATTATTTGTTCGAGAAAGAATTTTGATGCATGGAAATATTAAATGGAGTTCACCAGAAGTAAGGCAAAAATGAGCTTAATTAAATGAGGTACACAACACACTTATATAGTTAGTCTGTCTCTTCGTCAGTTAAAACAATGAGGAAATCGAATTACAATTTAATAAGGAATAGAATTTTGTGCAAAACCAAAAAAAAATTGGCTCAGATTAAATAATAAATGAGACTTCTTATTAACTTCATATCTACTATTGTATATCTGACAATTACGCTAAATTTAGGCATAGTGCAAATGCTCCGAAATGACAGAGCTGTCAAAAAATAGCGTACCCAGTGCCTAAATGCACACAAATCATAAAGATTTAACTGAATTAAAGGTATATTTTGGTCCCCACATAAAGAGTTATTAATTCCATGTGATAATTTTGTTGAAGAACTGTTGTCGCAATGCCATATTTATATTTACGATGAGGCAATTTTCAGGAAAATAACCAAAGATGAATAAAAGTATTCAAGTGTTTTGGTGTGGATGTTAGTTTATATTAAAACTGTACAAAGATTGCTTAACAAAACATTAATTCAGCTAGATGGTTGAATACAAAAGTTCTTAATCTGGTATACCTTGTGAAGCTCGCGTTTGAGCAAGCGCTCCAATCTGACGCGAAGGTCTGGAAAGTCTTATAGGAAACAACTCCTGATTCACTGGCATCGCCTTCAGTTCCATCTTCGTGGATGGAAATATCTTCAAAGCCCTTGGAAATGGACAACTCGCTCTCTGTCGGCAGTTTCTTCCCGCTATCCACGCCATGCCCGAAAATATTTATTGCGTTGTGCTTTTTGATGGCATCCGTTGTCAAACCGCTGTTGTTGCCTGATAAAATCATAAAAAATACAATCAATATTGCGCTTCTACCCAAAAAAATTAGTTGCCAGCTAGTAATTATTTAGATACATACCTAAATTTTCATGGAAAAATTTCCCTTTTGCCATATCTCGGAATTTTGTAATTGTGGGGTTTGAACTGGATGATTGTCCTTTCCTCCATCTCTTCCCTTTTGATGACCCCTTCAATTTAGAACGAAATTTCCCCATTGTTTTAGTGTAAATTTAAAATAAACACACAGTCGATTCACCGCACGTGTAAAGTCGGCTTAAAAATATAACCTAATATTTTCATGTGGTGAAATGTCAAAAATACAGAGTTTTTTTTTTTGTTGTTTAAGGCTAAACGCTGTTGAAACTTTCTAGGTAAGAGCATGGTAGATGTTCAGAAATTGAAAACCTTTTGAAGTAGTATCAATAAATTGCTCTTTATTGACAAAAATATTAAAATATTGCTTTGAGCAATTCAGTTACAAAATAATATTGTTTTGTGAAAACATTTATGATTATTAAACACGTCAACATTTTTGTATTTTCAGATGGTCTGTACTTTTATAAAGCTGATCTACTATTTATTCCTATTTATTTGCTATCGTTTCATTAATTTGCTTAATAACATTATCCTAAGAAGATACACACTTAAAAAAAATAAAAATGTTTTTCTATTTGCTTTGCTCACAAAATGTTCTCCACGTATAATAAATTCACGCAAATTATTTTTCTGTCAAGGTTCACTTTTTCAATTTTTTAAATGTGAATAATGAACAAGTCTCAACTGTCTGGATTCAATGGGATT
Organism: Drusus annulatus; assembly: GCA_022651775.1. Lineage (NCBI taxonomy): Eukaryota > Metazoa > Arthropoda > Insecta > Trichoptera > Limnephilidae > Drusus > Drusus annulatus. The sequence continues at coordinate 250,531 of JAGWCC010000238.1, read as the reverse complement.
GTTGCATTTCAAATTGGGGTATGTTGTAAAAATGAAGGGAGTAGGGAAGAAGAAATTTAAGAAGTACCTGGCTATTCAGATGCAGATCTGATCACTAAACATGAGTAATACCATTTCAAGCAACGTTTCGACTCTGAATAGTGGTCTTTCACCAAGGCAATACTGAAAGTATCTACCACTGTGGTCAATGTATTGTATGCATGTAATTTTACCCAGTCTAGGTTAATGTATTGTAGGCATATTATTTTTATTAGTCTAGGTCAGTTCCACTTCTTTGCCATTTCATAGGCAAGACAGTGGTATCTACAACTCCATATTACAATTTATTTTTTAGACAAAAATTACGAAAAAGCTGACAATATTTGATTTTTTCCTACTCCCATGTCCCATCATTAATAACCAAAATAGTTGCTTATGCAATGTTGGAGAATTTGGTTTGCAGAATAATGAGGATTTTTCAATAGTAGAGTAGAGTAATTAAAAAAAGATTAAATTTGTCTGTTTTGTTGGTTTTATTCACAAGTATTTAGATGACTGAATGTACTTATGTTTCTTATAAAATAATCGAATGAAATCGAATAAAAATGAAAAAATGTACCCAGCTAGTTTCGTAAATGAATGACCCAACAGGTGACATTAGCATAGGGTAGCAACGACAGATTTAATAAAATAACTTAATATTTCGAAAAACCACACTTAATATAATTATAAGCAAATCATTAATTTGATTATCTTGCTAATGAATCTTTCGCATCAAACAATAATTCAAAAAGATGTTTGGTTCGATGATTCAAGTTAGCAATACTATTACACACAAATGCTATCTACATTCACATATTCGTAGATTGTGTTCGAAATAGCTATGCATTTGATAGGCGCGCTGTCTAATTGTTAATTTTCCTTCGTTATAGTGAGGTCAGTTATTAAAATCTTATTAAAATATTTGAATTCCGAAATTCCCACGGCTTTCACGACATGGAGGGAGCCGAATCGCCGGAAAATTGTATTTTACCGGACATTTCCGAAGTCGAACAGCTCGCGGCGAACGGACACGATGGGGACCGAGACAATGGCGGCCGAATTTTGACAACTACGAGTTCCCGAGGCGCGAGGTTAACTGCGGGATCTAGTGCCGGACTGGTTACTGTGCCCATTTCCCTTCCTGTCGGCTCCCTCGTTGCCGGGACCACCATTAATGTGATAACTTCCGACCATTTGCCGCATCTAAAGCCGTTGTTGTGCGTCGACAATGGCATCATATCCCGCGATCAGGTTGCCGGCGATGGAGATATCAAAACAACTCACATTGTCATTCAGAGCGGGGACGGCGGAGTTTCCGATAATGCGGCTACTTCTCCCAACAACACCAGCTGGGCGGAGGCGGCTAACATGCCAGTCCTGCCCATCAGGTGTAAAAACATTTCGGCTGATCTCCATAAAGCGAGGTTCGGATCTGGCGGGCGGGGACGCTGCATCGAGTCGGGTGGAACCTGGTATACTCCTAGTGAATTCGAAGCTGTTTGCGGAAGGGCGTCCAGCAAGGACTGGAAGAGGTCCATAAAGTTCGGTGGCAGAAGTATACAGGCGTTGATCTTTGAAAATGTGCTGACACCACACGCCACGAGCTGCACCTGCGGCGCTTGTTGCGACGACGATACAGCGACTGGACCAGTTCGCTTATTCACCCCTTACAAGAGAAGACGCGTGGCGAGCATAGAAAAGCGAACCCGCAAGCGTCAGAACAGTGTGGATGAAAGTGATTCAGATCCACCCCAATCTGCCCATGCAACCAAGGAAGAAGCGTGGCAGAGCTTAGCTGACGGACTCGACGTGACAAATGACTACCAGCTAATAGACAACAGTGCGGAGGATACATTGACCGATTTAAACGTAGCAATGAAAAAGTTGGAAGATTTAAGCCAGCAAGTTGCAAAGTTTTCAACGGAGCTGCGAAAGTGTGTTGCGAAAGTGAAGGGTTTGGTGGGTGGACAGACGGATTCCATGCCTCCGGAGTCTACCTCAGCTATCCTCGGGGGTGAAGATGTGGATAACGCTAACCAAAGTCAACTCCTCAATGTGGACTGTACAAACTCTAAGAAATGTGCGAATTGTAACCGGGATGCTTCCGCGGAATGTTCCATGTGTCGGCGCACCCCGTATTGTTCTACATACTGTCAAAGAAAAGATTGGGCGGCTCATCAAATGGAGTGTATGCGAAGTGTATCAGTTGGGGAACATTCTAATTCCATAATGCTAATCGTAGACAGCCAGCACCAGTAATTCATTATTAGCTGTGTAAAATTTTAAAATATTCATTATTAGACATTGGATTATGTGCATCCATATTTACATATGAAAAATGCAGGCAATTTTGCAGTCATGGGAACGTTCAGTATTATTATTCTGTATGCACCCCCCAGGAAATCATAAAATTCACAAAATTGGGAAATGCTCTCAGAATTCAGTTGTAAACCAATACTACCGGTTTAACTTTACTCCCCCCACCGTTATGAAAATCAGATATGCGAAAAATTTTATCAATTTGCCTTTTCAGTTTTTATTGTATATTTTGACATTGTTAGTGCATAATTTGTCATTTTTTGATGCATGTAATCCTGATGTCTATTAATCATACTTCTCTTTGATCAATTCATTATTCAATTGTTGTATTAATAATGTGAAATTAGATAATTAAGACTGATGTATTTACGGTTATGCGTTATTGTAAGAGTACAGGGATTGTGATAAATATTTATAATTTAATTAAGTTACCCTATATGGAACATGAACTTTTGACCAAATTATTTTTTTGTATTTATATAATATTTTACAAAGAAAGCTGCTGTGTATGGACTATTGTTTTTTAAAGAATTACTACACTTAAATGATTTGGTATAAGAATATCAAATCATTGAAGCTTTTTAGTTATTAATATTATTTGAATCTAGGTATTATAATATCATGCCAAAATTGGATAATTATGTCTAATTGTGAAGTCATTTAAAATTGTACAGTACTATAAAGGGTAGATTTAAAATGTATGGGATTGATTTCACCCAAGACTTCTTCTCTTGAAAGTGTTATCTGTGCCGATATAACAGAAAACTAATGTCATCAATTCACGTAAAACCTCTCGACTCTTAGGCCCAGATATATTTTTTATATTTGAAAATTTTTCATTACATTTCACTTGAAGTAAGGGAAATTTTCCTTACTTCAAACACACCCACAATACGCTTCTATTGGTTTGTCTTTTTATTGGTTGGAAGCCATCATTCTCCAATTTAACTTGTCTCTTTATAAGTACTCTTCTATGATTTTTCCTTTGACGCACAAATTAACAGGAAGTTCCCTTAAAAATTAATAAAAATATCCAAACTATCCTTCTGATTAGTTTTGCTGACTTTGGTAATTATAACTGTGGTCTTAAGTTAATATAATATGAGAAAAAATGGTAATTTTGTTATAAGTACGCCATTTCATTCTTTTTCGTGTTCTCTTCTATTTAATACAACTATGATAACTCTATCTTATTCATCAAACCAAAGTTAGTTGAGCTCTAGGCATTTATAAAGGAAGGTTATGCTTTTGACTGTGTAATTGAAACATAAACTGAACATACCTCAAACACCAATGAAAACGTCCATGAATATAAATAAATGAAATCAACAACAATTATTAATTCAATGTCCTTCATTTCATTATTGATAAAAAATATACATTTTCTATGTAAGTAAGTTTCTTGGAAAGGTGTGATTCCACAGGAGCTGGAGTTCATGGCTGCAGTGCCACAAAGCAGGTCAGCTCTAATTTAAATGATTTATTTGATAGATAGCTGTCTTTTACGTGCTATAATTTATGAAATATTAAACTTTTTTTTTCCATGTATTTTCTTACCATTGTATTTCTCCATGAAATCCCAATTTGTTTCGCCAGCATTGTCTTAATTTTACTAAACTTCATCTAAATTTTATTGTCAATCAAAAAAAAATCACATTAAATTAAATATTATGTTTATTAACTTGATTCTATAATTTCTGAGTTTTGATGCCAACTAACTAACAGCCAACAGAATGATAACTTTTTAACCCAATGGAAACTATAAACCTAACCTCGCCTCGTTAATTATGACAAATAATTTCATGCATGCACGCCATGTATTTTTTTTTCTCTATAATTGCCATATCTACAGTAGTACCTATAAAACTAAAAGGCTATAAAAAATTGGAAATCGAACATCTGAATAACTAGTATATATATATATATAAATATATATATTACCTATTAGCGAATTTTATTACTAATCTTATTACTAATTTTATATTTACTATGTATTATCAAATAATAATGTATATACAAGAACACTATAAAATAATTTGTTTTTTTTTTCTGTTAAAACACCCCATTGAAATATAGCTGTCACCTAAGGGTTAGCATCTGTACTAACCCTTTAAAGTCTAATCACAAACAATCCGCCCCTAAGTGATATCCCTTTTCTCACACAAATAATCTCTTTTACTTAAGGACCGTTTTAGCAGGTTGGGTAATGATAGGTAGATGCTGCTTTCGCTCAGGCCAATTTACCGACCTATTTGAACGCTTAAGAGTTATATTTATTACTGATAACATAAATTACAATAAAAAACCTCTTTTAAAAATAACTTATACCACTTTATTTCATAAATAAAAACTACCTACGTAATATCACTTAAATCTATTTGTGTACTTACCATTACATTAAGCAAATAATGAATTAAGTAAGGCACTCATTTTCACAACTTAAATTTCATAATACCTGATTACATTTTAAAACATTATTAATACTAATTTGTTGGGAAAATATCATCAAAAGGTACTCTGGTGAAAATCTTGTTAGTAATATCTTTGAAGATGATGCTAAACGACTTTTCGTAAGAACCCTTCAGTTCTTGAAAGACTATATCTGAATTTTCGTTCATGAATCGGTTCATCTGTTCTCCAAGAGCTTTGTTGCCGTTGAAGAGATTGGCGAAATAGAAGCTGACAGAGTCGGTGATGAACTTCACTTTGTAGTCCTTCAGCTTCATGTATATCTTTCCGTTCTTGGTGATTGGTTCTCCGATCAAGTCGTGCTTGATGATGAGATTTTCTGTAAGAAAATTAAAATATTAGTCTTGGGAAACAAAACGCTCGTTGATACCATCACACAAAAAATGTATGGTTTCTTGGTAGATTGGTAAGTTAATTACAAATAATATCAGTTTTGAAAAATGTAATTTACGGAAAAAAAATTAAGTTTAGGATGGATAAAAACAACTTGTTTCAATCTTCAAATTTTTTTTTAAATTTTCAGGTTTGGCACTTCTGTTTCAGCTGTCCCAATATTAAAGGATGTTGTGTGACTGGTGGGATGGTGAGAGGGGAAAGAGAAAGGATTGAAAACAGTTAGGAGAATCTGGCTAGTCAGGTCTGGACATTCTAACTCTCAAACTCTCGGTTATGAATGGTGATACTGAAAGTATGTTATACTCTGAACGTCGAATATGCAAATTTATTGATTGCAATTAAGTTCAGGAATCTCAAAGATGAGGGTATTTAACGATAGTACACATTTTTGTACAATAATATAAAGTAAACAAAATGTCTTCAGGTAGGAAAGGAAGGGAAGGAATTAGTAGTTTGTTCTAGAGACGTAATGCTTGCACTGAAAAGGAAGGATTGAATGATATACATAGCTTGGTGGGTGGGAATTGCAAGGGTTTTCTCATCACTTGAGTGAAGAGAGAGCCCATATTCGGATAACGAATGTAAAATCCACTTTTAGATAATTAGGTGAGTTAACAGTATTAAGAATTTTGTAGAGAAGAGAAAGGGAGTTTATTTTGCATCGTGTTTTGATGGGAAACCGCATTCAAATAGGTTGTTTTTACAACTTCGCTTAACAGTTTGGCTGTACGACTTGCCAGCAATTGAATTTTCTCCTTACAACGTGGGTTCCTTCAAACACTAGTTTAATTCTATCTTCTCGTTAAATTGGCCCTCTACACAGCATCCCCAGATATGTCATAGGCCTTGAGGAAAACCCCAAGAGCCCAATAAAGTTATTACAAAGACATTTGAAAAAATAAAAAATTGATTATCAATCACAATCTATCAACATGCTGACTCCTACAATCTTGCGTAACCTCTGTAAATGCTTGGCAAGTGTTGTTGCAATGCTGGCATAACCGCATTATAATTTAAGATTAATCATCAGAGAGACCGATGAGGAAATATAGAATGTTAAGTGCAATGTGAAAATTCATCTTGAAGGTTTACTTCAAGTTTAAGATAAGGATTAAAGCAACATAAATAAGATTAAGACCAATGTTAATGTATTGCAGACGGGTTGAGTAATGTAAATTTATTTACTAATTAATTCACCTCGAGAGATGCGTTACTAATGTGATAAGTGTATTCATATAAAATTGTGCGTATGCTACACATTTAAAAAAAATATTTAAAGAAATGAAAAAATAACTTTGAATAAGACCACGAATACTATTTTCATTTTCATGACCGACCGGTTTCGCTTAGCCTAAGCATCATCAGGGGTACAAAAATTAAACTAAACAAAAAATACAAAGTGTGCGGTTATATATTAACAAAGATTATACAGAGGGAGAACAAAATATAGAATGAAAAAAAAAAAAAATTGATCATAAACACCTTGAGTCATTCAGCAATTATTAGACCTTGAGAAAAAGTGTTTTGATGAAGTTTGAACTTTTAAATATTTACTATTGTTCAATGCTCAAATATTAAGAATTCAAACTACTCTCAACATAAAGTACTTCTCTAATTTGTAAACAATTTTTGTTCAAGGTTTTAAATAATCACAGCACTGCATCCTTGTCAAGTCTTAGATCAACTGGTTTATTTTTAAATTGATTAGGTAAGACAGTTTAGTTTGTAAGCGCTTTTCAAATGTATTTTGATTATATTACTGGGCCCTTAGTACAAGCACATCGATAAAGGTTTTATCTATAATGTCCGTAATTTGTCATTGTTTCCGAACATGACTGCACATTGACAAAGAGCAAACTACAATTAACGTTGACTAAATTAAGGGAATTTAGTCGACGTAAACTGTTGTTTATTTGTTGACAATATGCGGTCATGCTCGGAAGTGTTAAACAAATAACCAACGACGTCAATAAAACTTTATCCATGTTTTTGTGTTGAATAAGGTTCTCGACTGTTTGAAACCTGGCTTGAGTAAATAATGTTTTCTATTTTATTGTATTTTTGAAGGTTATATATAATTAATTTAAAAAAATAATTCTCACTCGGAAATCGGAGAATGTTTTTTCTTGAAATGACTTAAGCTATGTTAAGTTGCTAGATTTGCATAGCCAGGTACTTTTTATTCTTCGTATTCCTCTTCATCTCTGTAACCTTCTTCACCCTCACAACATTCCATAATTCAGGATGATATAGTACTGGCTCCGGGCAGTTGGAGCTCTCGTACGGTATCAAATAAATATATACAATGTAATTTAAAAGTAATAACACTAATAACTTACTCATGGTAATGTTGCACCTGCCTTTACCAGTGAGAGGGATGAGCAGAATTCGTCCATCCATGACATAATCGGCTGTGAATTCAATCTTGTCATTATAGGAATCAGTTATGATTCTGTAGTTCTTCAAGTCAGCACTGAAAAATGAAGACAATCATAATAATTAAGAGTTGTCTAAATATTAGATCGGGATTTTTTTTAGTCCCCCTATCTTTTGTCACACTGGACTAAACTGACCATGCTACTTCTTACTATCAACTTTTTTATTTTTTATGATGGGGAAACAGTCTGCTGAGCTTCTGTAAGCACTCAGCCCACATACCCATTGTGCTATCTCCTATGTTTCACCTTATTCCTTTGACAGTAGTTAATTTCCTTTGATGATGTCCATCAAGGTTGTTATTTTGTATGTGATCATGTCTCCTGTTCTACAATTTGATATTTAACCTCCCAGGTATCTGAGCGTTCTTCCAATCAAGATGGGAATATTGGCACTATATATATATCAGTGTTTCTCTATCCGCTTCAAATTTTCTACAGATAATGGCTAGGGGCTTTCCACTTCCAAGAACTTCATGTATCTCCTGAGGTAGCAGGGTTTTGTCTATGGTCCTGCTAACAACCTCAGTGAGTTTCTCTCCATATTGCATAGACTTTATATTGTCTCATTCTGGATTGTTTCACTAAATATTATAGCATCTGGGCATTGCCTCATTGATATAATTAATCTAAAAGTATCAAACTTACAAGAATATCGACATATTTCAAAGCAGAATTGAGAAGAATATTTGGGAACATACTTGTATGTTGTAAGGTTGGCGTCCGTAATTCCATAGATTTTGATATTCTTGTATAGTTGCCGGATGCTTACTGGACCAGTTCCTGTATTGATGTCTATCTCGGACACTTCTAACGGCTCTAGTTTTGCGACCTTGAGTTCTGGTATTCCTGTAAAATAAATAATGTTTATATAAATAAATTTTTAGGAAAAACTGTCTGTAAAAAACCGCGTTCGTTCAAATATGGACTGAAAAAACTCCTGGAAAGTTTTTTTTTGCATAATATGTTAATTTTACTACCCTGGCAACAATGAAGGTCATTAGCGACTTTTTTTTTTAAATTTCGTCACTGTCTAAAAAAATCAGCCGAGAACTTTTTGACTCTCAGTATAAATACAGCTAAGAACATTCTCATTATTTAATAAATTTGTTATTTCCACTGAGAGCTAATAATTCAAAATTGTTTCTCTCAAAAATGTCTAAATGGAAACAACTTCCCTAAACAAAAAGTAAATAGTCTTTATTGATGTTATTCAGAATAAATTTATTTACACATGAATTGTAAAAAATAAAAATATAGTAAGCAGCGTAATACTTTTGTCGAAAACAGGTTCCCAATGCGTTGTGTAACAATGATAGTTTTACCGCGATATTACCAAATGGTTTAAGAGCCTACGAGAATGTGCGGATTTGGGGAATAATATAATACTTTATTTTTATATAATCCAAAAATTATTTTTTATATCATTAAACACAAAAACTATAAAAAATATATTATACGGTGGTGAAACCCCTGACGACAAAGTTAAGTGTGCCAATCGGTAATAATTATTGTTTCGTGAAAGAAAATTTACAGCCATTTTTGTGATATTATTTTTAACTATGTAGCTCAGTGGTGGCTCGTGAGTTTTTAGTGTGCTAGAGTGAGCATCAAGATCGAAAAATATGACATTGTTAGTGTTGTTGTGGCCGAAAATAATAATTATTTTTTTTAAAGAATTTTTTTATTGTATGAAGATTTTCAGGATATTTCAGTTTTGGTGGTGCACTGCACGGATTTCTGAAAAATTTTCATAAAAAAAATTATTTTGAAAAAAATAAAAATAATTTTCGGTTACAACAAAATCAATAATGACGTTTTTTTCAATCTTACCACTCAGCACACTAAAAAGTCACGAGCCGCCACTGGATGTAATTCGACTTGTCATTTTTGTTTTGTTTAGTTGCTTTAATCCACCTATTTCAAATATAAAACAATGTCTGCTCAAATACATTAAAGGAAGATAGTTTATTAGGTAGGTAGAGAATGAAAAGATTATTTTTGAAATTTGATAATTTTAATTAACATGAGTTTCAAATTTAATTGGTTTATTTTTAATTATTATTAAAACGACTGTCCCCGGCTGTGTAAATAATGGAACATTTTTAGGGGTGCAAAAACAGTGATAATTACTATATTTTCTCACAAACTATTACTTACATGTTTTTTCTTCTTTCGTGAATGAAAAAATGATGTAGGTAAGTATTTACATAAATTATTTACACGGATTTATGTGACCGTTTTATTTCTTGAAAAGTGTCGATCTGTCTCTATTAACTAGGCTAGGAAAAGTATTCCTTTATTTTTATGATTTATTTGTTATCTAAATAAGAAGGAGATGATGAAGATTTTGGAATTTGGCTATTAAGATCTGGTTACTAAACATAGCTGTAGTCGTTTCAAACTGCAATTTAATATTCCAATAATGTATGCAATAATAATGTATCCCAAGGCTCTATCATTGTAACGCTGCATCCAACATCAGTTACAAGGTCCACAATATTACCGCATACGGCGCATATACTGCTTTCAGTACTTTGACGGCCAAATGCCCGCGAGTCTTGGAAGAGCTCGCACTTTCTTTTACAAGCTAATAACTTTTATCATTACTAGCAGAGAAAGCAAAACAAGTGCCTCCAATAAAAAATATCAATATTCCGTTGTGGTTTGATAGACAATGTGTAAATGTTTGTAACCTTGTTACATATACACTATTATTACTGTCTGCGAATTGGTTCAGATTCGGGATTGACTACTTCACACCTTCACAGAGAAATACTTTTTTGTTCTACTTTAGTAATCATTAGGTTATGTTGGTATGGCGTGAATGGATCTTAGAAAAAACTGTCAATATTGCTTTATTTCGTTACTATAAAATCGTAATAGATTAGGGATAATTTAAATTTGCCGCGGAAGTAATGATCAAATAGACAAAATTATTTCACAATTTATTGGTGAAGGTTTCTTAGATGTTGGAATTTTCAAATTTCTAAAGAAAACTAACAAAATACCATATTTAGAGGAATGAATGAAGTGATTTTATCAATCGATTTTGATTTCTTCAGCACAAAAATGTTCGAGTTGGTATTTTTGTACTTTTAACCTTTTATATGAAAAATCGACGGTTTAAAATCTATAAATAATTTCATTTGAGAGTATGTACGTTAGTACGAGTGCGAATTTTTCAAATTTGGAAATGATAAATGTGTAATAATTTTTTAAATAAACTTTTCAAATCTCTACCTACCTCTATTTTAACAGACATTATTCTATATTTGAAATGGCAACTAATATTTTTTCATGGCAAGTCAAGTTACATCTCGTTGATTTTCCACGGGTAAACAACTGGTTTAAAAATAAGTAGGTAACTATTAATCTGCATTAAAAAAAAGAACTGATTCAATTAAAATTTCTAATGATGAAAGCAAATATCCCAAAACACACAAAAATCGAAAAAATGAGAACGTTTAATCACCTGCTACTGCGTGCGGTGAATTTCATGGTAATTCAGATATAAAAATATGTTAGGTTTCTTTATTTTAATTTTTGTATTGTTTATCTGAAGATTAAGAGTATTAAAAAGGTAGAAACATTATATTTACCATTTTTCATCAGTCGCAGTGCATAGGGAACATTGTACATCAGACACTTGCTTACACCGGGATCATTTTGGCCACATCGTTTGAAGTTCTCAGCTGGAAAAAATAAACGTGTTCACTATTACTTTTTATCTACTTCCTAAACTATCATTGGCTGCGCTCACATAAAATAATGCTAAGGTCGACCGAGTCTTCATATTGTAAAATTGTGCAGTGTTTTCCCCCAAAAAGAAAGATTTCGATAAAATAGTTTTGAAACTCAGGCGAAACCGGGTAGGTCAGAAAATCCGTGGTAAGTACAGCAGATAGGTGTGATCTTCCACAGCACACGGATAACCCAAATAAACATAAGTTTTTTTGATTTGACAATTTTTGCTTTCAAAATATTTTTTTTTTGGAAACTTTAGGGTTGAGAAACTATTGGAGCCTTGAAGTAACAATATATGGAGGGAGAGCTAATTATTTTTACCCAATCTACACAAACTTGCGATAAATCACTTTCTTCGGGTTTTTACGTCGTACACCATGAGAGAGAAAGAGACAACAAATTTCATAGACCGCTTCCATATACTGTCGCAATGATCTTAAGCTCCTGGTTCACCGCGGGACTCCGTCCACATTTTTTATCATGCCACTAAACTTGACACAACTAAACGGTTTTTTAGGTTATATGCTATATTTTTGTTGATAAAAATACTGTGAAAAAGTGGCCATACGAATAAACAAAAACATTATATCGATATGTGATATGAATGGATGTATAAATACCGTAGCCTTAGTCTTAGCCACGCCCAGGTGCGCCGAGTTAGGTTAAAATCATCAAAAATTGACTTCACTGCCTTGGATTGATACTACTCCATGTACTCTAAGGTTGGAGCTGGGTATACGCCTTAAAACAATCAACAACTGAAAGTAACCCGGTATCGACCGAATATTTTTAATTTGACCAAAAAAATTTCAACTTCGACTCTCGGATTTTCTCTAAAACCAAAGCTCAAAACAAAAAAAAGTTTTAGTAGAAAATCGACTCCAAATATGATATAGATTGACCAGTTTCCGGCTTGTACCATACCGTGTTTAATCTAATAAAAATATCATTGCCTATTTACGATGTTTTTGACACCTGAGATTAAAGCGGTTACCTATGCCAATCAAAGTCATAAGTATATTCACGCATTACCATTTAATGCACAACAGAGAATCGCTTTGTGTTCAATTAAATCAGGATATTACGTAAGTTATGTCGTTAAAACTGCAAAAGCAAATAAACATATACATACAAAGGTGTAAGGTCATTTAAGATTTTATAATATATACCTAGTAGAATTCTTATGATTTAGGTAGGTATTGGTGAAATGTTACGTTCAAGAATGATTATTACAAATAGCACGTTTGCATTACGGAAATATTTTAATAACTTCAAATTAGAATTAATTAATTTACCTGCGAATGAATATACGTATTCATTAACTACTGATAGCTTCTACTTATTATCTTATTAATTATATTAGCAATGAATAAACCTGCCTATCAATTATTCACGAATTAATTTTCTTATGATATAAATTAATACATTTTATTTTTATAACATTTAAACACACAACCTTGTTTTACCACTTTATTTTAATATAATTGTCCACCGGTTTCGGAAGAAGCCTTCTATCTTCAGGTACTATATATGTTCACCCGATATACCATACTATAAGAAGTATAAAAAATCCGTAAATAATAGTTATAGTATAAAAAAAAACATAAAAATTATCATATAATCCAATAAGTGACATGTTTCTAGAAAACCGTTTCTCTTTGGCTCCCAATCCAACACCTAAATATGTCTGTCAGCGTGTATAAAATTTTGTTTGATGTAAGTTTTAGTATTGTTCCGAAGATGGAAGAGTACTCCCGGAATCGGTTGACAAATGTATTAAAATAGTTATTAATATGTTATAATTATGGCAAGTCACAAAGTAAATGATTTTTTAGAATACTAAATACTTTCATTTAAAATTATTAATGATCAAATTAAATTTAAAATTATTAATCAATTATTACAGCTTTTGCAGTGAGAATAAGTGCAATAGTTTCGAAACTTGACAGATAAATATGTTCCTTAAACGAAAATAAAGTTTACAAAAATATATTTCATTTATGAAAAATACACATTTTCAGGAAACGAGTGACTCATGAAATATTAAAAAAATCAAATTTCACTAAAACGTTTACGATTTCTCGAGTAGAACCTTTTAATGTAGGTATTGTAAAAAAAACTATATTGATAAAATAAAAAAAACTTAAGTACGTTTATTATGGGTTATTTCGGGGGCTTAGGATCACAGGGGCCTATCTCTGCGGGTTTAGCATATAAGAAAGGCTCCTGTGATCACTAGCCCCCGATTTTTATTTGGAAAATTAGTACTGAAATGTTGTCGGTAACTTTGGGTAAAAAAGAGGCAGCTTTGAAAAGCACGATGTAATAATAACTCAATGAAAATACTTTTCTTTCAGAATTGGTCGTGATTTTTTTTCGAGGTTTGTTCTCTTTATTCGAGCGTGTTTATTAATGACTTGTCTAATTAACACACTACGCGTTGTGAGCTATGTAAAAAAAAATCTTTAGAAACGATTCAACCAAAGAGTATGATTTATGCCTAGACAGGTTAGGTCATTTACGCTTTCAAAGAAGCATTGTATGTTTTCAAAGAATTAGACAAAGCAATAGTAACATAACATAATGAGACGGTGTTAAGATCAAGGTCAACTACGTAATTCTTTGAACAAAAGCATCTTTCAATAAAGGAAGCGATTTTAATAGGTAGTAGGTAGGTGTCTACACACATGCGGGAAAATTGATAGAACATATTCAGCATTTGATTTGCGTAGGTACCAACTTATTATGTTTCACATTTCCACGGTGTTTTTTGGTAATGTTTTTTATGGTCTCAAGATTTAAATAAATTAGTGATACAATTATTTTGATGATCCACACCGAAGCGTTTTGCAAATTAAAATTATATATGCGATATTACGTAAGTACTTACCTTAAATCGTCAGCAGGGCGTGCTTTAACATTATTTTAGATGTTGACAACGTTTTGCTTGGGTATTTTTTTTTCAAAAGGTTTTTTTTTAATTACAACTTTTGTACCTAAACATTGACGCAAGTAAGCTCTAAAATAAACATTTGTAGTACCTGCCTACTTTATCTTTTGAAAACCGTTTTTTTTTGTTAAATACAAAAATTATGTTGGTACCTACATTAAGAGTTTAAACATTTTTAAATAGGAAACAGTACTTATGTACTTATTTTTTACGCTTTGATATGTTTTTTTCCGTATTTATAATATAATATTCATTGTTATAATATTATACTAAATTTGCACAGTGCATGTTATTAAGGCAATTTCTAGGAGGTCAGAAAACTGAATACATTTTAAGAAGAAAAAAAACAGGGCTAAGACCAGCCAAAAATCCTAACAAAAGACATGTCTTGTGATTATTGAAAATAATAAGTGTTTCTTCTGAAAAGGATTTTGTAATTATGTATTCTTCAATATCATTTCAAAACAAGATGAAATTAATGGTTTTTTCCTGTCTCGCTAATATGGGAAGAAAATGGCTTTAAATATTTGGAAAAGAAGGTTCTAATCTTAGTTGATGATTTACATAACACATCGAGCTACAAAAGTCGTGATATTTATTTCGCATGTTTTCCATAAGCCTCAACAAAATTGGCCGGCTTAAGGGTGGTAAGATTCTTACGAAACTTCCTCTTCTACATCTCCTGCCTATTCTTATTTCTGTCTCAAAACATTCCTCGAATGGGGATGCCATAGTTCCACTGGCTCTAGGGACACTTGAGCGGTAATCGCATAAAATAAGTGTTTAAAATAATCGACGATCAGGGCAACTTCTTTGTTTTACGAAAACATATATTTTCAAATGTATTAAATCACAGATCACTATTGCGTCTTAAACGGATTCCACCATACTTTGATAATTACATAAAAAATTTAAAGCTTTATACATAGAGTTGGTAGAGTAGTATCTATCTAAGGCAGTGAAGTCAGTTTTGGACTTGTTTTTGATGATTTTAACATGACTCGGCGCACCTGGGCATGGCTAAGACTAAGGCTACGTATTCATACATCCATTCATAGCACATATCGACATAATGTTTTTGTTTATTCGTATGGCCACTTTTTCACAGCATTTTTATCAACAAAAATATAGCTTATAACCTAAAAAACCGTTTAGTTGTGTCAAGTTTAGTGGCATAATAAAAAATGTGGGCGGAGTCCCGCGGTGAACCAGAAGCTTAAGATCATTGCGACAGTATATAGAAGCGGTCTATAATATTTTCTGTCTCTTTCTCTCTCATGGTGTACGCCGTAAAAGCCCGGAGAAAGTGATTTTTCGCAAGTTTGTGTAGGTTGAGTAAAAATAATTAGCTCTCTCTCCATATATTGTTACTTCAAGGGTTTATATTTGCAGAGAGGCCAGATAAAATGTTAGTTGACGTACTTGTACGTGTATATCACGATCGTCTGTAAAGATAATATTAAAAATGTCAATCACCCTTTCGCTTGAAATATTTTAAATTATAATTTAGCGCGACCTCTTAAATATTTTTTACTCGAATATGCTCGTATCCGACCGACTGGCACTGTTCCCAATGATGCAACGGCCATAATAATAATAATGCATATAAACAGAGAATTACCTAACCGAAAGCGATGGTCATTTTACTGTCGATTGAAAGTTAACACCTTCGTTGACCGGTAGAGCGGAATATAAATGTTTGTTTTAGGCTCAAAGACATTGAAGAGAATACGCAAATGAGCTTGGCATATGCGGTGACAAAGTTAGTGACGTAAAGTGGCGTAAATACTAGCCTGGCTAGTGCGAAAAGAGTTTAATGAAAAAAAAAACTTTAAACAAATATATTATTGAAGTAAAACATACACCGATTTTAAACACAGGTTTACTTTTCTTGCATACGAGTATAATTACACGAACAATTAATAAATCGTTCTTGAAAAATTATGAATTTCCCAAAATATTAAACAAAATACCATGAAAATGTGCTTTAAATAAATACTACCGGTGGGATAAACCATTATGTAAAATGAAATAAAATATTATTATTATTATAAGGTAAGATGGTGAATTTTGACTAAACACAATTAGGTTGGTGTATTTTAAACTTTCGTATCATCAGGATGACTAGTTTAAAAAAACAAATTTTTATATTTGAACGGTTGCATTGCGAGATTACATAAAGAACAACGAAACGATTTTTTTTCAAGAAAGAAACAATCGCAAACAATTTTATGGCCGGCATTACAGATGCAGAGTACTTTACAGACAAACAGTTCAAAATCCTGGTGTTTGAAAGAGAGAATACGTCAACAATGTGCAATATAACTAACTAACTGACCATCACGTCGTTTCTCCGCAGGGTTAGGCAGAGAAGATAGACGCTACACAAGTTTGTCTTGGCACATATCAACAAATTTATGGAAAACATATTCGTATGATTTATATAAAACGTATACGTTACCCCTAAAACACGTAATTCAAAACCAGTCCAATACCCTTAGATGAATTAAATAAAGCCAATACATAGACATAGACAGAAAATATTTTGTATGCAACACTTATGTATGCTGAGAGACAATTAAAAATCGGTTTTATTACTTTTATTACTTTACTTTTTGAAGCAGCTTTTAGTACTATAGTATTTACAGCATTTTTGACATAGACTGGTTCCCTTATATTCATACCGCGCTGAATGCGACTATCGGCTAATTCTGGTAATAGTGATTCTGTATAGAAGTTTGTTAGCCGTGGTATTACTTCCAACTCAAAATGTGTTGTTTTCTATGTTATGTTTCGGGTGTCGCTCTGATGATTTGCCGAAACTCGCCGAAAGCATCTGGTCGGAAGAAGCCACGCCCCCAAATCCTAATACTTCTCGCGGTAGCCATCTTACGGATTATAACAAAACTTTTAGAATAAATAATTCTCTCGAAATCTATACTAGTAATCGATATATTCAACAGATGCTCAAATGTAGATTTGTGATGAATTTTACTAGGTGTGCTAACCCCGTTAAAGACCGATTGTCGGTCCGTTTCAGTTTTTGAACAATTGGGATCAGATGGAAAGCACAATTGTCATGTTGTTATACTTGTCAGCAGATCACAATTTATTCGAAAGCGGAAACGGGGATCACCAAAAAGTCAAAATAATGAAATGGCGCTAATTGTTGAATTGTGACAATGTCAAATATCACGAAAGCTTGAAACACCCCAACCTTAGACTACCTGGCCAACGTCGTGTTTGTACAGAAATGCGCGCAAATATCTCAAAAAGAGAATTACATAATTATTATATTATATAATTTAATATGTATAGGTATTTTTTATAATTATTATATAAAACTTAATCAAGCATATGTTTTGCATACTTGCGAAGCGATGTTTCTGTAACCTAATTGACTTACTTACCAACTAAATAAACAATAGTTTTAATTAATATTTAATTATTGAAATTTTTTTTAAGGTTTTGTGTTGCTTTTTTATGGTTTTCAATTCTTAAGTTTTGTTACAATGCCGCTAAAGATTTAAAAATTGAGATTATTTTTTACTATTTTAAGTTGATTAATAATATTGTTAACATCAAAATACCTGAACATCTTGCTTTGATATAACTTTCACAAAAAAAAATATTTTACACATTTAATGGACTCTAATGTAATTCAACCTAATGAACTTGAGAGTTGAGAGAGTGGACAGCGTAGTGCTTACGTAATAAAATATGCCGATTCACTTTCTCGCCTGGTCACGATAGGCGTTAACATCATTTCCACAGAGAAATGCCAAATAGTACCAACCGCTTTATACAGGCTAAAAAAAAAAAACTACCGAACGAATTATAAAAAAAAAATAAAAAATTGTATCCATATTACTGAAAAGTTAACAGAATCATGCTGTACCTACTTATGTAAGCTAAATGCACGGGTTAAGTGTAAGAACTAAGAGCACGAGTTGTATTTCGGAATAAGAAAAAAAATCTCAAGCGTCTGATCTATGTTTGAAAATTTGCCTTACTGATCCAACAATTAACAAAAAAATCTCTAGCAATGTCGAATTTTCATATTAATATTCATTATTGTGAATGACATTCCTTATTCAAATATCTTTCGAAATATCAAAATTTCTTAAAATAAAAGTGAGGTGAAAATTGAAATCCCATGATGTGATGAAATATTGTGATAATGATCATGACCTTTGAAGAGATTTTTGACGGAGATTTTTTTTGTAGCCTTTATTATTTATTATTTAAAGTTGTTTTATTTTGTGGTCGTCATTTGACAGATTGATTTTATAACATTACAAGTGATTAGGTTCAGTTCAATCTCTATTCCAAACAGAAAAATAAAATAAAAGAGAAGCTTATTAAATGTTACGAACTAGCTGTGTTTTTTAGTGCGTAATAGAACATTTGAACGAAATGGAGTTAGTCTTTAAACATATATTTTCAACACAAAAATATTCGATCAGATTTATTCGCGTTTTAGTCGTAACAGAGCGGTGGGTGCAATACTCTGTCTACCAGATAAAATAATACAATAATAAAGAAATAACATAAAATAATAATAAATATAAAATAGTAATACAAAATATTGTTTATGTGAACACATATGAATATATCTACATAAAGCACTTTGTATTACGGTGGCTTTAGGGAAACTCTCCATGTATGATGTAGGGGCGCGCTGTGCCACTGGGCGACAGCCTGGGCGAGAGTGTTCTCGGATTTCCGGTAGCGCTGACTCGCTCTGGCTATGTGAGGCGCTGCATCGCCAAGGGAGGCCCAACAGCGATCCGTACGCGGGTTTATACCGCACTCGGAGCGTGCTCATGACGCTTTGTGTTTATCTGGCCAAGAGTTCGCAAGTATGCAGGCTCCAATATGTTTGGAAATGCTGTTTTATTACGGGAAGACTGCACCTGTTAACTCTCCTAGAGAGCATGTTGGCTCACACGCTCAGTGCTCTTCTCTGGCGCTCTATGTCCTTCTTGTCATTTAAACCATCAGTGACTTGACCTAAATATTTAAGTTCGCTGCTGAAAATGTTGTGCGAGTGAAGATTTTTGGAAACAAACGCAATTTGCTGGTATCTTTGATTTTTTTTATTCAATAGAAAGGCATTATAGTGAACGTGAAATAATTATTGATAAACATTCTCTTCGCAAGTGATTTTGTCAATATTAGTAAATTTCATTAAAATTAATTTTCCTCATCAAATAATTTCACTAAAACGTTTGTTATCGTGACTTGACTATAAAAAAATAATAATGTCTGCCACAGACTGAAGAACACACGTCATGAAAACACTACCTTATTTAATACTGGGGTTCCCAGCAAAATATTGACATTACAATATTGTAATGTCTCGTTTCTCAAATACGTTATAAAAATATTTAGAATTTATGGATAATTCTTTATTTTTATTTCAAAATTCTTAAAATGACTGTGTGCCAGAGACGTGCCTTTCATATTAAGCGAATATTTTGAGATTATTAATTGAGAGGCTTAGAAGCAAAGGCAGCAATCTCCTTCATTTTAAATTATTTCTTAGAAAGTTGATTTAACGTTTAATAGGCTTTTCTTTTGTGAATATGTTGATAAATTTAGAGATAATTGTTTCAAAGTGTTCCTAGTTTAATGTACACTAACATTTTTGTACACTTCATTCGCCATTTCTTTATAATAATCATTCAAAAGTTGACAATGCTATAGAACCGTTTTTGGAGATTGCTGCCTTTGCTTCTAAGCCCCTCAATCGCAACACGCAAAAAAAAACAATAGGATAAAAAGAAATCTACACACGCATTGATTATTTTAATCTGCAAATCAGACCGAAAGGACTCTACTAACTTTGATAGCAAAATGTTAGTTTGATTGATAATTTTCGTTTTTTTTGGTCAAGAAGTTTTAATAATGTATTAGTAGCCAGCCTGTCACTCCTTAAAAAAACGCCGCAGATCTATTGAGAATTAGACGAATTTAATCTGAACTCTTTTAATATATTTTTAATTAGTTTAAAAATACTAATAGTTCTGTTAATATATAAATACTAAGTATGTACCAAATTGTGTATAGTGTCAATAATTTTATTTTTAATCCAATTTGTTTTACATACAGTCATATTCAATATTTGTATCAGAGGCTTTTCAAAGGGCTTTCCATGAGCAGATCGATTACAAGGTCATTCTTCCCAGAAATGGATTGAAGTTAGTGAAGAATACCGATACAAATTTCACGGCACGCTCTTGACAATGGACATCACCTAAACATACAGGTAGTAAAAAAATCACCCTTCCAGTTGAAATGCTAAGAAATAAGAAACCCTTCTGTAAAATTATCAAGTTGGAACTTATTGACCTCTCTGCGGTCGTAAAACGTTCCTTTGATGAAATATGTGCAATGAATAATATAAAACTAATATAATGCAGCAGGTTGAAAATTCAGTATCAGTGCCAATGTTTATACCTATGCAGCCCCGGATCTAGCATAGGGAAAGATGAAACATGTGACCAAGGCGGAAAAATCTAAAATACGATAATGCATAAGATGGTTGTTATTGCGATCTAATAACACAAAGCAATAACTTCTAATATCAATACCGTCTACTAGCGTTGAGAAAAACTTCAATATTTTGTGAATGCTTCACGAACTGCTAGTTCTTTAAAATGAACCTTCGCAGCGAACGCTTCAATTTAAGTCGAACTCGTCAAAGAAAGATTTGAAATTAGAAATGGTCGATATCAGAATTGGGTGTGTTGCGGCTCCAGTTACCGGTGACCACCGAGGAACCGGTTATTTATTTAGTTCTTTTTGGAACCGGTTCCTGTTGTTTTTTTATGAAAAGTACTAGCAAATCGACAAAAGTTCCGTAAAGATTTGAAAGTGAAAAGAACTGGAACCGGTTCCTCACCCAAAAAAAACACGAAAAGAACGAACAAAGGATATCAGCCATTCCAGTGACCTTCGACTTTCCAGTGAACTTCATTCGCAACTGAACTGCCCCAAAATAAAGTAGCTCTTTATAATCTAACATCAATTGAAGTATTTTTTCAATAAAAAGTTAATGAAGTTTGAACTGCCGCAAAATGAAGTAGTTCACACGGAGTGGTCACAACGCTAAAATTAACATATGAGCGGAACAACCAACTTCAATTGAAATATTTGTTCAATGAACAATGAAGGAAGTGGGAATTGCCGCCTAAAGAAGTAGTTCTTTGAAGTAGTTCTTACGGAGCGGTCATAACGCTACCGTCTACAGAACACAAAACTATCAAAATGAAATCTGTTTGAACCTTAATACACATGTTCGTAAAGACAGGATTTGCAAATCACAGTTTTTAATGGTCAACGTGTGAATCAGTTTGAATCTTTTCCCACTACCCATCTAAACGTATTGCCTTACACAAAATTTTGATAAAATGAAGAATGGTGATTTCTGTTAATTTATAAAAAAAAAACAGGCTAGTAAGTCGTTTAAATAATAATAAAAAAAATGTGGCTAAAAGAAATGTTAAAACTTTACTGATGTAGTTTTAAGGAACACAATACTCGTACATTGAGAGCATAGGTAATTGAATATCGTTGTCTAATCTGAGATTCAGATATTTATGAAGCTACAAAACAATATTTAAAGCCTTAAGGAATTTATACCTTCTAAGTTCTGCACCGGGCGCAAAACTTCAGTTCAGGTCGGTCCATTACTGCAACCTATGAAAAGGATGTAAGGGTTGTTACTTTACAGGACTGCTAAATTTTTAGAAACAATGGCGCTGGATAATAAGCAGCCTATTATCTGATTCAATAATCAGAAGACGTTAACACGGCTCATTTATATTCTGAACGAATCTCCCAGAGAGTAAAATCGTGAACATATAAAAAAAATCTTTTGGAATTCATGGGATTTAAATAACGTAAACGTGACAAAAATATACTTTTTTTATTTGCATGTCGACTAAGATAATTATGGTGATTTCTGGATAATATTGGTTTGTTCAAGAATATTTGTTTCTCAAAAATGTGCCATGCATGAGGAATTAAGTTTCTACGTCACATTTTCAATTTGATACACCAGTAGTAGATTAAAAGTTTTTTATTAAATACTTTCGTGATGTTTAAAGCATGTTAATATTTTTTTATAAAAGAGAGTCTACTTCTAGTTTCTGTCGGCGAAGTCATTAATTAAATAAGTCATCAATTTCCCCTAATAACAGATATTTTATGTATAATATATAGATCATTTACTATCCATGACCAGTACATAAAAAAAATTGCAAATTTGTCTATGCAGGCGGTCAACAAAAGAACAAAAGACGAAATTTTTTATATATTCAATGTCTGCACAGAAAAGTATATAGTTTTAAAATTTATTGGGATTTTTGAAGAGGCTCATCTGATAAAAAAACAAGTGTACGCATTGAAAAATAATAAATAAATTCTGTGAAAGAGTTGTGAAATTACTTAGGTTAGCCTTTACAACCGTTGGTTTTTTTTAGAATTGCAATGTGCTACACTAATAAAGCTTTTAAGTATAATCCCTTGGGCCAGTGTGACTGACTATTTCAAACACGACCATGTATCTTCACCTGTTTAGAGAGGTTTCCGCCAGACCCGGTTTTCGATCGAAACCGTATCTGTTCCCAAAAAAGGATAAAATTTTTGTCAGGATTTTTATTTTGACAAAATCGCGCTTTTATGAAGCCGGTTGGAAAGGGTTAGTTATATTGATCAAGTAAATTTAATAAAAAAACCTCTTTGTGTGTTTTGCGTTGGTACCTACATTCAACTTTGGTAACTTTTTTGTATTACAACCTCAACTTCTTACGCCACACAAAATCATACATTTTTGAAGAGTTTATTTATTTTTTATAAAAATAAAGATAAACATTCCCTGGTTACGAATAACCTGACAATATCATAATAAGCAGAAAATGTTGCTTGTGCAATGATGGAGGACTTAGCCAGCAGAGGAATTAAACCCACGACGCCCGGGTAAGAATCCGATGCGTTTGTCCACCCAGCTACCAACCGGTCAATTATTATTATTATTAAAATAATGGATTCACAAAATTTATTATTATTTTTAAAAATATTGTCAGATTGATAATGTGGAAGAAATATTTTTTTTACAGAACATTATCATATACTTATAAAGTTTCAAAATATTTTTGAAATGTTTACGCTAATATTATCAAATTATTATTTTCAGTGCGCCGTTTTAGTTAAAAAATATCTAATCATCCAAATAAACCATTTTAAGTTCTCACCTAAATATAAAATACAAAAATGTATTAAAAAAATAAAACAAGCACGGTGTCTAAATAATATTTGTATTTATTGATAAAGTGGTTGGAAATCCAACATAAATGAAGTTACGATAAAAGATGTATTGGAGCGTGAATAGAGCCGTAGCCTGAAGAAATAGGTAGTGTTGTGTCACCCATTCGAAAGAAAGGAAAATGAATCTACGGAATCGACCAAAGCACTTGAAGCGTAGCGGTAGGTGCTCTTCCGCACTTAAAACTATCTAATTTCATTATTATTATTTCTTCATACGTTCATACTGCCAATAAAAAGTGTTGCAGGAATGTGTGTCGTTACTAAACGGCGGCATAGAACTAAATATTATGACATAATATTATCACAACACTTTTGTGGCTCAGTTTCAGTTCTCAGCAAGTTTGAGGAAGTCTCGATGCGTACAGAATATGAACGTTCTTATTATTTACACAGGTAGACGTTGAGTTTGGCAAAGGTGAAGAGAAAACGAAAGGCTTTTATTGGGTAACGTTTAAACTGTATATACCCTGAAACATTTTTGAGGGCAAACAAAACATAAAAAAACTGTTTATTGTATTTTCGTGGAAAGCAATCACTTTGTGGTTTGACATATTTAAATAAATGAAAAAATAACTTTGTATAAGACCACGAATATTATTTTAATTTTGATGACCGACCGGTTTGGTTTAGCCTAAGAAGCATCAGGGTACAAAATTAAACTAAGTAACAATTAACTAATTAACAGTTTAATTTTGTACCCTAATCATGCAATAAAATAAAATAGTATTCGTGGTCTTATACAGAGTTAGTTTTTAATTTCTTTACTGTTTATTGTGTATATAAGTTTTATTGAAAGATTGAAAAAAAAACTCAGTTTGAATGATTTATATTTGAGACTGTCAAATATATTTTTAAGCTTTTCAAACTTCTTCTCCTTACTACTTCTTTCAAACCTCAAACTTACAACACATCGAAATTGGGGACACCAAAGACTGACTAGGTTCGGGCACTGGGCAGTTGGGACTTATGTGCAGTATCCACAAATAATTAAATGGCCCTACTTTTGAATCTGTTCATTCGTGGCGGAAAACCAGTGTTTTTATAATTGAAAAAAAAAACTTTGATCTCTTATTTGATTTAAATGGAACCGAATCCTTGCTACGGACATCTTCAGACTGGTATCACCAATATATTACTACGGAAACCGGTGCGATCCAAAATACATATTATGTGGAACAAAGATATATATTTTTAAAGCAGAATAAAACAACAAAAAAAAACATTTTTTCTATTATCGTAGAGAGCCGTCACTTTACCGTTTGACATTATATAGATTTAAAATAAAACATATCTAATTTTTAAATTGATAATTCTTAGCGAAATTGCATTTTTGATTAAAATACATTTGTAAAGTGGAAATAAGTTACGAAGGTTCTTTAAAATAAACGAAACTGGTACTTAGTACTTAGATTAAAAATATTCAGACAAAAACTGCTTTACACCTACTTTTATAAAAAGCTGAATAACACTATTATTATCAATCGATGAAAACAAAATGACCAATATCTATACATCACATACGATGAAACAATTTGACATATTGAGCAACTTAAAATTTATTTAAAAAAAAATACTTCATAGCTAATATCTTTAGCTAGAGAGACAGTGAAAAAATAAATGAATATACACTTTCGCACAAATGTTCTTTTTATTTTAAGGAATCTTTTAGTAGTTTAGGGAAAATGTTTTATTTTATTTTTGATTTTAGTAAATACATCCTTTGTGTAGTTTAAAGTTATTTTTTCAATTTTGCTTGTAAATGCACACATATTATCTAGTGTAAATGTAATTTTAAATATATGTATTATTTTTCAAAACCTATTGCCTGATATAAATAATATTACAGAGAATACATTAAAAAAACTCACGTAATCGTTTTTCAGATGCCGCGGAAACGGCCAGACACCCCAAAAACAGACAGATTGCCAATTTATTCATTTTAACACTGTTACTTTTCTTACAAAATATATCTAAAATATAATTGAACAAATTAAAAAAAAAAATACTAATGCGAATCTTCAAGATGCAGCCAAAGAACGCGCGACCGTTTGCTCAAAAATACGCGACCGGCCAAGAGAACACCCGCTGATGGACTGCGAACTGCCAGGATTTGATGAGTTTCATAACATACATACCTCAACGGACAGAAGACTCTTGGTACTGGACGGATATTTAATTTTACTGAGAAATGTTTTAACTTTTGACGTGCCTATTCTGTCTATAGACACAAAATTTCTATTCAGATTATAAAACATCAATGAGACCGGCACTGCCTATATTATATGAAAATAATATGAAAATAGACAAACAAAATTTATATTATTTATTTTCAGTATTCTAGAAGACTTACTGCTAGGATTTTACGAGTTTCATAACATACAGATACATGTATCAACGAACAGAAGACTAGTGGCTAGTGGTATTGCCTCGATCTTTAATTTTACTGAGACATGTTTTTAACGTCGACGATCAATTAAAAAAACATAATTGAAACCGGCATAGCACAGAGTAAAAGTACAATACTTTCTTCGGTTTGTTGGTGCCTGTATTATATGAAAATACTCGTACTTTTACTGATACCTACAGAAAAATAATGTTCCTTAGGTATTTGAAGATTTCAGCACTTAATATTGATTTTTATGATTTTTTCAATGTCAATTTTATAGAACTAAAAAGATGTGCGAAAAGTGTGATGCATGTGTGAAATGTGGTTATTATGTTCAATGATAACAAGAATAGAGGTGAGTTTGTTCACAATGGAAAATATTAGCACATTTTCCTGGAAACTGACTGAAACTTTGAGACCCTGCGTGCTCGAATAGTAAATAATCAAGTATGTAATAATTTCATAAAAATATACATGGTTTTTGCATATTTGGACTTTTACTTAAAATAATGTATTACTGGGTGGTTTGAGAGTTATTCGTTTTAATTATTGGCTTCTTGCAGAACGTAAAATAACTTCGTCACATGGAAAATTCAAAAAACGCAAATACACATCGAAAGCATATTATTTAGGTTGACGGGTTTACAAATCACAAAATTAAAATAATTCCTAATGGAAAAAGACCTTGTGGAGGAGCGATCTAAAACAGCGGATATACGAACCCCCCCATGAGCCTGCACAGTCAGTATAAATTCCCCGTAAACACGTCGACAGGACTACCTCCTCCCAAAATCTGAGGTTTGGAGAATTGCGGGTAGGAACAAACCCCTACAACATGGAGTCAGGAAGAGGGTCAGTTCGTCAAATCAAAAGGAGAGAGTCTACACTGCAAATCTACAAACCTATAGGGAACAGTTAGGGCAGTCAGAATGGTGTGGATGTCAACAACCCTTTCCAAGTTTCAAATGCAGTAAAAATCGTAAGATCCCGAAATTGATTGTTCAAGATGGCGTTTAAATTAGCTGCCTCTTCTATTGATAGTTTTTTCCACAATCTCATTATTAACAGCAATAGCAAACCTCCCGTATTAGATATATACCAATGCATATGAGCATATCAATAAGCACGTGATAGTAGTACATTATGCACGAGAAAAACTAAAACCAGATTTAAGTGGACCAGCAGAATGGCCCGAGGGTATCACCCAAAACATATGATTTTTACTGTTTACACACTCATCGAGAGAATGTCGTACGATATAAAAAGAGATTTATATATTAAATTTTATAAAAAAGAAATAAATTACACACGTATATGGTAAGAATAATTGAAACCAAGAATTTTTCCGTAATTTGAAACACTCGCAGGTTTACGGTAGGTTTACAAAACTTAAACGTAAAATGACCTTGCGTATTTAATGCTCTGAAAAGGGAGTAAGCACCTAGTTACTGCGCTATGAGCTCTTTTATTGAGCCCTTGTAAGTAAACATTTTCATTAGCGCAAGTGGTAGATTTCTGTCGCGGCACTCTGAAGGAGGGAAGAAAAATCACTCAAGCTTGGGGCGGTAGGTACTATTACTTCGCAATTTACAATTTCACTCTTCAGATGAAGATTCATTTTGAAATTAATAACATTGTTTTACGTTACTCGCCTTAAAACGTTGGAATACATGCCTAATGGTATTTTTAAACGCCATCGGGATTCCTAGCGCGCTGCAATTATATTGTCAGAAAGCATTGCCTTTTGCGTAATCTTTTATTTTTAGGAGCAATTTTATGAAGACGGTAATAAGAATAAGTAATAATTTTGAAGTTTTGTCGATTAGGTTAGGTTGTGTTGTGCTATGTTAGGTTTTAGATGCTAGTAATGTAATGTAATATATAAGGAACAAGGTTGAATGAATTTAATTATTTTATTATCCCAAAATTATTTTAATATAAGTAGCCTAGAATCGTACGTATAATATTATATGTTTATGGGAATGCATATTTAAAAAGCTTTCGTAATCTTTTTTGGTAAGTTTCGTATGAAAAGTATTTACTGTTTTTTCCCTTTTACACCAGTCAACATCCGATACAAACATTATTTATTATATATATTATGTTTAGTAAAGTGTGTTACAATTGTTACATTACATTATATATACAAGTTCAATAAGCTGTAATAAGCTACCCCAGTTAAAGAATGCCAAATGACAGAACGCCAAGGTAGTGCTGTGATGAAGAATGAAGAAGAGCGCTCTTGAGATGATTTTTCACAAAAACGGCGCTATAAAAATATTGTTATTATTATGAATTGCAATCTTATGTTATTGAAAATCCTCAAAATGTTCCCTTTGTGAACTGACAAAGTTTTTCAGTAATTTTATAAGCGTGTACAGAGGTAGATATGGCATTAACAAATTAAAATATTAAAAAAAATAAGTACCAATAAAAACGTTTATTATATTAAAATATAAAATATTTTTAGCCATTAATCATGGAAACATAATGACATATTAAAAACACAAGAAATTGCAAATAGAACCTATGAAAAATATACAAAACAAAAATTAATATTTTTATCAAAAACGAGAATAAATAAAAGCATTATAATGAAACTTGGGTAAAACGTACATAAGTGTGTATATAAAATGTTGATATAATATCCGGTATATATTAATTTACAAAGATGATATTACAAACATAATTTTCACAAATGAATAGTTTCATCAAAAAAAGGAATCTTGTAGTTGTAGGGACCTAATATAAAATAATAATCAACCAATATTACTTCTGAAAATTATTAAACACATAAGTATAATTATTTTAACGGTCAAGTGTTGAAATACCAATATTAAAACATCTTGCATAAATTAATATTATTGATTGAAATCAAAAATAATTGCATTTAATATACAACATCTAACACAGTGCTACTCTAATTTAATCCGTGTGTGGACCAGTACATATTTTTCAGTCATTTAGGGTCTGGCTTCATTTTGTAAAGAAAAAAATTACGTATTTGAAGTCGATAGATGAGTAAATATAATTCTATTAAAATAAAATAAATACAGTATGTAAATACTTAGAAGTATATAGTCAGTGGTGTCATTTAATTTTCCCTGTTAAAACTATGTTGACATTTGTGCTTGTTTGGTATTAGATCATTTATTGGGGACAAAACCGCACGTAATATTTGATAAATATCAGCACTATTGATAAACCGGTCTCGCATATGTAAGTCAATGCAAATGGCGAAAGAGTTTTCAGTGCAAGTTCATATAAATCTGGAAATTCGACTTTCAATTTGATCGAGAAAAAGGATTGCGATTCGATTGAATTTGTTGCGGCTGAGTAGTGCGTACTGCTGTATATCGATGATTCGTAAGATTTACGGAATATTTTTTTATAAAAACTTACAATTTCTCACAGGAAACTTATTATATACATTTAAAATTGCCGAAGGTCGTAATTAAAATAAATGATATATATATAAAAAAATGCATGAAAATCGATAAAATATTTATTTTAAAGTGGGTCTGGTCAGACCCATAACCGATGTATTTGTTATGTTTTCACCCTCCAGGCTTTATGTATAACGATATTCTTAATTTGAGTTATATTTATTTGTTTGACCGGTTTTTAAACAAAATCATTATTGATCAACTGAATCGTTCACATACTATCTCATTTGAAAGTAATAGCTGCGGACAAGGAATGCACGTTTATATTCGCGGAAAAAAAAACGAAACATGTGTGCAGAATTTGCATAAAAAATTTTCCACATGATATGCATTCACTATGAATCAAATGATTCGTTGGAACACTGTCTGGTTTGAAAGTAGTACCCACGGTTAAGGAACACCTTTAACGATCGCTAGAATAAAAGGAAATGAACGATAATTATTGTCTGCATTATTTTTCTTAAGTAACTCAATAATATTGCACAATAGTTATTTTTAAAAATTGAGGGTTATTACCAATGAAAACTTCAGTAACGTGCCATCTATGATCAATAGATGTTGCCGGGCGAATTGGACATCTATTGGCCATAAATGGCACTTCCAAGCAATGGCACTTCGTCCAAATCGGCCGGTAACATCTATTGGCCATAGATGGCACTTTAGGGTAGCTTTCGCTGCCATAACCTGCCCTCTGTCGGCGAAAGAAAATATTCTTCAGTTTGAATGTTTGCCTTATTGACGTAGGGCAGACACGTGCTGCCTGCTTACGTTTATATGTTTAAAACCGGTAAAAAATAATAAAAACGTTTCCATGCTCATTCAGTACGAATGGTTGACATATACTACAGTATTTTCGTAAAAAAATGTGGAGTGATTAACCTTTGGAACGCCGGATTACCGCAAGGTACAACTTTCGTCGTGTGCCGGGCATAAAAGTCTGCGCGCCGTGTGATTGCTGACTTGTAATTTCGTAATAACTCATGTGTGTTTACAAAACGTTTTTATTGTCAATTATGATATCTTCTCAGATAATGTGCCAATGTATTTTTTCAAATGGTATAAGTGGTTTTTCTGAAATAGCTACTTATATTCGGAGAATTGTTTTTTTTCCCTCATGTCACTAAAAAAAGTTTAATTGAGAAATGTTAAGATTTTTGTTGTTTTATTGCATTTTCGTATGGCTGAATAAATAAAAATAAATTTTCCCGAGGTTTTCTTGTAAATACCAACAGTAATGTCCCATTTGAAAATCTTTTTTTTTCAACCGTACTGACGTAAGCAAACTTCAAATATTTATTACTCGAGTTGTACCGATTTTAACACAAACACATACAAAATATGTATATGGATTGATTATTATGGTGATAAGCAATTACGGTTATACACCCGGCACACGAGTTATTAAACAAGTGTGTTAAAAAAGTGAATTAAACAAATTATGTGCGTGTGTTAGTGGTGTACAAATTCACGTGAGTTCGCTGAAGGTGGTGATACTGATAAATACCATCACAGAATGCCATCGAGACGTTCTTCAACTATCTTCAAAGGTAGGTCTAAAAAGGGGCCGGACTTAAGCAGTTGGACTTCAAGCAGTGAGTTTTTTTTCTTCTCAATATTGCAGAATGCATAGATTTCAGAGATTCTTTCTATTTTCTGCGGGTTTACGATTTTCAGGAGAATTTATTTATTTTTCCGGAATTTTCACAAACCTTAGCTGTTGGTTGGTAAATTTGTATATTTATTCTTCATCGCCTTAGTGTGCTTTTACATTTAGAAGATTTTTATATAAGTCAACTTATGAATATTTAAGAACCAACAAGAACGGTATACAGGTATAAGTTAAAAAACTATCAAAACATCAAATCAATGTCGTAAAAGGAGAAAAAAAATAATTAAGTCAAACCGTAAAATAAACTTATAATCATCAGCTTTAGAGCTTAAAGTAGATAGTGTTCGAACAATTCATTTGATTAGAATAATTTTGTTTAAAAAGTCTACAAGCGCTGCAAAAATATATATACTCGGCTAATGGTAAATTTGTCAATCTGACAACACGTTTATAGCAGAAAATTCTAGTGTTCGTGCAATTTGGCTGAGCGCAACTCACTTCTCGAAACTGAAAAAATCATCCTCTCCCTTCTGTATTCTGAATGCGGCAGAGTAAAGTTCTTAAAACACCCATTAAGAGATGTCGCTAGGTAATGGTTCAACATATTTTTTAAGCTTGAGTTTAGCGCCATTTATATGGGGTGAGTCAAGATTTCATAAGGTGAATTTGAAAGCGTGTATTGCTCGCGGCAGCAACAGCTCGGAATCCTGAATTGCCTATAAATACTCATGGCAGCCAACGGGTTAAGTCACCCTTATGATGCATGTATGTAAATGAACAAAATAACATTGAAATGTAAATCGATATGTTTGATGAAATTTATCTTTTAAACTAATATATTTATGATGCTAATGATCTACCTGGATAGCCAACTTATGGAACCAGGAAACATTGCCAAACACTTGATGACAACCCAGATCAATTTACTGTTAAGGTAATAGGTTTACACAAGGAAAATAGATATTATACAATTGGCCTATGGCCTAAGTGCTTTCGGGAACTATGTATACCGTCTCCGAATAAATTACAGTAATAAATATCTTCTGATTTGAACACATTTTGTGTCCTTAGAAGTAAATCATTGAATTATGGCTCTGCTACAGAAGATTTACAAGTATACAAACAGAATTTTAAAACCAACGTGCATTGAATGTTTGAATGCTAACTCGATAACAGACAGACCATTGAATGACGTGCTCAAAAGAGTTGCAAAGCGCTCTCAAATATTAGATGACTTTGAAAAGACTTTATAACCAAAAGCAAAACCATCTTGACATTTGCATTTAATAAATGCATACTGCCAGTATTAACATTTGGACCAAAAACATTGTCACAAAAATTGCCACCACACAAAAATCCATGCTAGAGGTATCTCCTCGCGAGATAGAAAGACAAATTAGTGGATTAGGAGCAAGTCCGAGACTGCTGACATTACCATTACAATCTCTCACATCAAGTGGGACTCTGCTGGATACCAGAAAGTTCACGAAGAAGAAAGAAAAGTAATATTTGAAGAACAATATGTACAGACGAAATTGATAAAAAGCATTAAAAAGACGTTTTGAATTTAATCAGTTTTTCTGTAACCTTGTTGATGTCTCAATGCTAGAGAATCTTTTACCGGTGCACTTTGACGTCGTTCATATTCGTTTGCACAAGGACATTTACATTTTTTTCCATTTTTCTCAGTTCTTTTTTCGGTGACGATCATGCTCTCTGTAATAGGGAACTTAATGTAAACTTCTGGTATCTTTAAAATGTATTTTGGAATTTCAGAGTTAACTATATTACCGTGGCCGTTGGTTTTTGAGTGTCTGTGAGCATTATTTTCTGAAGTTCTTCGTCTTGGTCTTCTTTGTGCATCATCATCAGAAAACTCTGCGTCATCATGGTAATTTTTTGAGTTAAAGTTCGGTTGAGATTGTTGAAGATTAGAGGTATCCCCAGTTCTTCTTCTAGGCCTTCTTTCCGCATCATCATCAGAATGTTCTCTTTGAACTTGATTATGTTTTGAAATGTAGTTTTCTGGTGATCGTTGTCTTCTTGAAGTATAGTTCTCCTGAGATTGTCGTCGTTTTGAAGCATAATTCTCTGGAGCTTCGCGGTATCTCGAGTCACTTAAATCTTTTTGATTCCTCGAGTTGAAGTTATCTTGAGAGTGCGGACGTTGCTTCTTATGACAGGGGCAGTTTGGACAGCAGAAATATACATCTTTACGATTATTATTAACCCTCTCTTTATTATTGGTACGAGGACTAACATCATCATTTATCTCTTCTGATTCAGTTACAGGAATGGATTGGTGAATTTTCGGAGGTTGACGTTTTATTTTATGTTGGTTTCTTTCACCGATAGGTAAAGTGCAGTAGCAATGGCATTTGTTGGAATTGTTTGTACAAACACGTTCGGGGAACATTCTTTGATTTACTTCGTATTTGTGGATATTTTTCTGTTTGTCTTTTTCACGTGGTATCCTTGCCTCTATGGAGTGGCATTCAAAATAATGTTTATCTCTGAATTTTCTCAATGTTTCAATATCTTTAGGAGTCATGCTGTTGAAGTCCTTAGATTTGGGTTGGTCATGTTTAGAAATAAAAGGGTCTATAACATCTTGCCGTGGATATTCTTTAGGATATTCATCTTCCTGTTTGTCTGCTCTCCTAGAAAAATTATTCCGAGTTTTAACATCGTCAAATCTGTCATTCGAGTTGTCTGCTAGATGCAAATCATCGAGGCAATAGCACTTTCTGGTGTAAGGATGTTTTGGTTCTTTGGTAGTA
Source organism: Drusus annulatus (assembly GCA_022651775.1). Lineage (NCBI taxonomy): Eukaryota > Metazoa > Arthropoda > Insecta > Trichoptera > Limnephilidae > Drusus > Drusus annulatus. The sequence continues at coordinate 216,640 of JAGWCC010000238.1, read as the reverse complement.
TTTTCTTCATCATCATGATTGTTGTTGTATCTCTTGTCAGAAACAAGGAGTTTTTTGATCCTAGTTTTGAGAGGAACATCTACGCAAATACAACGGCAAGGATCTCTTTTCATCATGTCTTCTGATCGAAAGATGCTGAAATAGTTATTCCACAGAGGCTTGGATTCCTTAAGACTATTTAGGTTTTGAGCCCCAGAAGATTGTGACATCAATTGAGTAAATATTCCCCGAGCAAGTAATACATTTCTTCACAGTACAAAAGGCTGGAATCCTAAGTTACATCAAGATTTAAAAAACCTTTTTTTGTGGCTGACTAAAACAATATGGTACCTTTTACGCAGAACAAAGTCATCTAAAGTATTTAGAGCGTCCGTTAAATGTTTACTGGCATAATCCAAGAAATATCTGTTAATCTTCCGTAATTTGAAAACCTCCCCTTCAAGCGACTTCATTTATTTACTTCAGTGACAGTTGCTGTCAACAGAGATGAGAACTGTTTCTCCAAAGCTACTTTCTACCTTACCGACCAATTCAGATGGAAAATTATTTATTGGTAAAGTAGAGAGTGTGAATTATAAAAATTATGACTTGATCCGCTAGAGGGCTAGTATAGTAGTACCACCGTGAGATAGCCGCGGTAGAATAAAAAACTACAGATGCGAACAATGAATTATTTTTTAGCTTCAAATCAATTGTAGTTACTGATTTTTTCATTGTGGGCAATTAAAATATTGTTGTAAAATTGAAAACGTTATGCGCTAGTCTAGTCTGTTCTAAATTAATATGTTAATTCCCTTTCTAGGAATATTATTGCAGTATGCGTAAAAAAAGTGCGACCGTTTATTTTTTTTATGTTTGCAATCAAGATGTAAAACCTAGCGCAAGTTGTAGTTGATTAATTCATAATTTTATTTAAATAATATTATTGATAATATGTATTTCTCTTGGAATAATTATGTATAAGTGAACCGCGGTATTGACGACCACACAATAATTTATTTTAAAACTGTATTCGTACCAATAGATGGCATTAAGAACGTATATAAAATAGTAGCCAATTTATTTTATGTAGGTAGCCACTATATCGTCGCCGGAAAAGCAAAAGGGCTGAAGCGAGATTTTGGGAAGTTTATACCAGAACACCTTAAAGTTCTTTTGTTGTTTTATAATTCTTTACAACTGCATATTTAACTCATTTTTGACAAAGTCCTTTTGCCTTTCCAGAATTTAGTTAAAAGAATTTAGAGAAAAGTCAAGTAATTTCAATAGTTTATGCACATAATTTACCAAGTTTATTTATTATTGCCAACATTATTTTATTTTAATTTTTATAAATAAATCAATAATATTTGAACAAATTGTATAGCGCCGTTTTGTGAATAATTACCTCAATTATTTCACAAGAACCCTGTCGCCTTGTTTGAAAAATATATTTTTTTTAACTTCACAGAGGTATTACATAGGTAATATTTAAAAAAACGGCTGCAGTTTTGAAAATATGGTTAAAAAGCTTAAAAAAAGTGAATGGTTCAGAATTTTTTTATTTACCGGAAAAAAATGCAGGACTAAATCTAATGATTTTTTTCTACTTCTGCCAAATCACGCCTCACGCATATCTAACCTCATCTATGCAGATCATTTAAGACAGTAAGTGTCCATTATTAAGTACGAGATGCGAATAATACTGCATTGTTTGTTTCTCGCCTTCGCCACCCAACAATGGTTTCACTTATTGGGCCACTTAACTGAGGTCAGAATGGCGATCCAACCTCTAAAGCGACAGCCGATACACGCGTGATTCGAATAGCAACGCAGCAATGGACAGCCAGGTGATCCAAACCGTTCGAGTAACGGAAAAACCGGATCGGGGCTTAAATGCTGACCCGGTGTACTATACGAATTGAACCTTATTTTTCCGAGTTACAGATTTTTGGCAAACATCAGCTGTTTTCATAAGGGAGAGGGTATGCCCAAGTATGAAATTCAATATATTTTTTTTGTTGATAATATTTGGTAAGATATTTTAAAAATTGAACTAATGTAACGATAAATGATTATGAACTATTTTTCATTACTCTAAAACGTAAATCAGAAATCTGTTTGCTTAAAGTTGCAAAAACTCTGAGTTATAAGTTCTTCATTGTGAAAATTGTTCAGCTTTTTCTATTTGGAGTTTCTACGACATCACAACTATTTTCAGATGGCAAAGTTGATTCTTTGATTGGAATTTCAGAGTTGTGAAATATCCATTTAACTGTAAAAATAAAAATATATCACGTAATGGTTAAATTATTTCAATTTAAAATCTCTAGTGAAGTCGAGGAGAAAACTAGTGTTTCCATAATATTTTATTACGTAAAAAATACTTAACCCATTAAAAGTTCGGCGTACACCATAACATTGAAGGGGGAAAAAAACAATACACAAAGTTCCACAGTAATAACAAACAGTGTACAAGTAAAATAAGTACTTATTTAATGATATATATTTACCTATACACCGTGTTTTAAAATTGTGACGTGAAGTTTCAGTACATGATTATTAAGAAAAATCAACTTCCATGTCAAACAGAGTAATTTTACTTCAAAATAAACAAATAATTGAAAGTTGTATTGTGGTCGTAGATGTATAATAGATCACGTCATCACCAAAATCTGGAGGGAGTAGGTACCGCCCATTCGTTTAGGTGGGTATGTCGTTGGGTTTCGATCAGTCAAAACAGATTTCGCATTTAAAAAGCCAGTAGCGCGTTAGATTACCGCCAGTAGTTGGCTGTATAATATTTACTATAAAGGATCGGTTACATTTAGGTACCGTACGAAAATGCATAACATAATAATTTGGGGTTTAACGAAAAGAAAATTAACATTTTTTTCCTCAGACGGCCTGCATGGTCGAGTGGTGAGTCGCTCGGCTACGAATCCAAAGGTCGGTGGTTCGAACCCGGCGTGCGCAAATAAATTTTATTTAATTAATATGTGTCGCAACACATTTAATTGAAATACAATAAAAAATAGTATATTTGCGGCACGTTGCAGAGTGGTAGATACTCTAAGTATCGCCCTGGTGAAAGACCACCATTCAGAATTGAAACGTTGCTTGAAATGGCTTTAGCCGTGTTTGGTGACCAGATCTGAATAGCCAGGTACTTCCCAACCTTTCCCTTCATCATCTGCTTCCTCTCCCCACTACCTTCAGCCTCACAACATACCCCTATTGGGGATGATAAAGTCTCACTGGCTCTAGGCGGTATTCACGTAAAAAAAAGAAGATTTTCCTGAGTTTTTTGTAACATTTTTATTTAAATGAATATTGCCAAGAGTCCGAAACTGGTCCCGACTGTTCGAAGCCAGTGGGAATATGGCATTATCATTTGTGGTATGTTGTGACGCTGGTAGGAGTGGAGAAGGGAATGATATGGGGAAGAGGAGGGTTCGCGACACCTCCCTAAAACACGGTGTATATTGGGGAGAGATGGCTACGATCTTCTCACTTTAAACATATCCTAAATTGTATGCAGGCAACTTATGACGTACTCCCTACTCCAACGGAATGTATGAATCGTCGTTCTATTCTAGTTTAGGCAAATTTTCTCATAAGCTATTTAATAGTTAGTGATTGTACACCGGAGAGGGACTTACATGTCTCTTATGTATCTCTATGGAATGCAGACGTCGACGTGGAATTACGCCGTAATTAAATGCAAATCTTCTCTCCATGATTCGAAGACTGGAGTTCGCTAGATGCAGGCTCTTATGTCAGTGGCTTTATTGGCAGACGTAACCAGAACTTAACAAAATTAATTATTCAAAATAATTATTTAAATGATTCCTCTTAAATATGCTTTAGGCCCCAAGGGTCTTTAGTGCCATATATATTTTAAGATTAGTTTTTGGGTTTTAATATTATTTTCGAAGCTACTATTAATCATATTCATTTTTTGAAGTATTAGGTGCTTAGATGAAGAAAAATACCTTAGTACGAATTTGAAGATTCGTTTGTTCGAGATAATGCTTTTAATCATCCTATTAATGTAATAATTTTGGTACGAGGCCTGTTCAAAAGAAAAGGTGAATTTTGAATTTTTGCGGGCTGTGTACATTCGATTATTGTTTTTTGTTGTTGTTATGTTGGTACACATATGTTAGTATTATCAGCCATTTTGGATTGGTGGTTTGTTTTTGACAACTGGAAAGGTTAGTCACGTTTTTGTGTGTTCTTCGATTTTTTACTTTTGAAAAAAAATTGATTTTTTCAAAAGTAAAAAATCGAAGAACACACAAAAACGTGATTAACCTTTTCAGTTATCAAAAACAAACCACTAATCCAAAATGGTTGATAATGCTAAAATATGATAAACATATGTGTACCAACATAACAAAAAAAAATACGATAATCGATGTACACAGCCCGCGAAAATTCAAAATTCACCTATTCTTTTGAACAGGCCATGTACACTGATTTTGGAAAATATTGTAAATATTATTATTAATTGATTACCCCTGGTCGCCATAGTCAAGTGGAGTTCCCATAAACAGTGGGTTAAAAAGTTCCTCCACTCAACAGGAAGGATTAAGTTCATTTAGTTTATTGCAGAGCAGCCGACAAGAAGTCGACTCGCGAATATTACATAATACCATTATGTTTGTTTATTTTATTAATTAAAGTGTTAATTGAATCTGAAAAAACGTTCGCATAATAATAACAGTTTTGCTATTCAGAAAAAATACCTACAAGCTTTTATAATAGTATATATGTTTTTTTTTCATTTTCGGAAATCTGTTTTTAAATGTCTTCATAATCAAACTTTGCGTGCTAGTAACTTAGATGAATTAAATAATGTAGATACGTTACTGAGACAACGCGCCTGGATGCACTAAACCAAGTCAACGAGAAATACCTTCGAAACACGCTTCATATAGCTATCTCCTCCGCACACACATATTCTTTGAATGGCTATCCTTTTCATACGCGGGTGAAACATTTAGTGGTGCAACATTAGTGGTGCTACATTTTTCGTAAGATTTGTATGAATATGACGTGTCTTGTATTTTATGTCTGTTGCTAGTAACGTGTTTTTCAAATAATTGTGATGTTTTTGTGAAAAAAAAAGCCAAATATCTAGTGGCATGCTCTGGTTTTTCTACATGCATCGGAATGTTCACTTGTAACACGTGTATAGCCCCAAAACAATTTTTGTTAAAAAAACATCTAAATAGTTGAAAATTTCAAATAGCACCGTTTTTTGTAAAAAAATACACGGGAGCTACATGGTCGAAAAACACCTGCTAATGACACCAACAACTCCCGCCACAAAAATCATTTTATTAATTGTGGTTGTAAAAAACGAATATTTGATTTCCAATATTCAGAGTATTTAATGTTTACTTTATATTTAAAAATTAACATTTAAAATTCTCATTCACCACAAATACTAGTGTCTATGTATTAAAAAAATATGTATAACGCCTTTCATAAGTTAATTTATTTTTTAAATGCAGTAATTGGCAGAAGGAATTGTAGCGGAACATTTAATACAATTAGTTATCCCTCTTGCTGCTGTAGCTAGTGGCGTGGGTTCCGGACATTGGAACTAGCCCTATCAATCGTTGAGTGTACACATATTTATTGCATTTATTTAATACATTTTCCACAGCTATTCATTCAGTAAATTCAACTGACGACTCATATAAGAAAACTTGCTTGTTAAGAATCGGTGTTTTATGATTTATTAAACGTTGCATTTACGAGTACAGCGTAGGTTTTTAAAATCACAATTCTTTTCACTGGAATCTCATATTGCGATACGCTTCTTAGAGATTTGCATCAATAAGTCTAATATAATATAATATATTGAATCAAATCAAAGACATATTGCACATTAAAACTGTTACAAACTATGATATTACGATAATAATTCAATGAAAAGTTGTAGAAAGGTCTCTAGCCCACTCAATTAACATACAGTTCAAATGCACATACCTGTAATATGTAAAGTTTCCTCCCCTACAAAACAATATTTCGTAGGGGTGTATGAATAATACATCCCTTCAAGAGATAATAAAACAATTTTCTCTTTCCACCGTGTTGAATTTACACTAGTTTTATTTACGTACGATATAAGGTAAAATTTATTCGGGCTGTTTTACATAAATTTTTGATTTTTGTATGGTTATATTTATGTAAAAAACCATTATTAAATTCAAATACATTTAAAATTTCGTAATGTAATAAAACCAATTTCTGATTCTGGTTAAGTTCTATGACTTCCATTTTTTTTTAGCTATCTTTGTACTTGCTATCAATTATTTTAGTAATAATTTATAGGTATTTATTATTACAGTATCAGTTTCGGAGAAACGTAAGTATTTAAGATTAATTTAATACCCCACTAATATCATTTTTTTTAAATATTTCATTACCGATAAAATAAATTACTGGCCAGTGATTTTTTTAAATGAAGACATCACAACAGCTTTTGAAATTTTTTTAACAATCAATTTTGAAATTCCTTGAAAATCTATTAGAAGATATCACAGATTTAGTCCAACCATGGTTTTAATTTCGAAACAAATCGATGAATAGCTTTTTGATAAAAATTGTGTACCTGTGTAATATGAATCTGCCTCATTTAAACAAAACCCAACATTATGAGTACCGCAGCAAATGTTAGGTCCAACACTGTAATCACACAGGTGTTTTGCTTGCATACAGCAAATATATTTTTCATCTTCAAAAAAGAAAATACCAGATTGATTTAAAAAAAGTTATTTTTTATGAAAGAAAAAACTTTCATATTCGTAAAAAGCATTTACTTTGTGGCTTGTCATATTTATAAATAGAACACATACACTTTGTTTATAACCACTTTATTATTTAATATTATGTCTACCGGCTTAAAATAAACTTCAAAATCTTTGTAAAATGAATACCAATATACATTTTCCAGATACTCCAAAACATACATTTTTTGATCGTGTGCAGAATTAATCTCCACATGTGTTTCTACCAGAAGAGATGAAGTTATTATCTAAAGGTTAATTTTAATATTGTACTGATTATGGAAGGGTTCTTCTGAAACCGGTAGACATAATATTAAATAATAAAGTGGTTATAAACAAAGTGTATGTGTTCTATTTATGAAAAAACTTTCGGCTGTTTCACTTTTTTCAAGCTAATGAGTAAAAAGAACACATCGCAAAACTTTTCTAATTTTCAAAATACAAATTCAAAATCATACACTGGTCCCCCTTTCGATAATAATAAAAGTGCACTAATACACACAATTCTAAGCATGTGTTGTTCGTATCCCCTGTAATATCAATCTTACTAATTTAAATAAAATCTGACATTGTTAACTAGAGAGGTAACGTCATTAATTATTTATTTTAATAAAAGGCTTTAAAAGTACCTCTTTGAAAACATCTTAAATTTTGCTTACAGAGTCCGACCAATATATGTATCCCTCCTACATACTCATCAAAGTTTTATTGTTTTCGCAAACAGACCTACCACTAGAAATCAAATTTCCAAAAATGAATTAATAACACGCACTAATACATGCCATTGTTAAACGTATACGAGTACTTCTCGTCGTTATGCGTTGTTAATAAATCATATTAATTATGTGTAGTGTCTTACGTTGAATAATAAAATCAATTATACTTCCGCAAATCAATTATACAAAGCAAACATAAATAGTTTAATAAAAGTATAACTTCAGTGATTTTCAATAATTTTGTGTAAAATGTAAGAATTTTTTTTTGAGTTTAGTTGAATTTCCGAAATATTATTATGCTTTTAGTGCTTTCAGTTAATTCAACTTTTTATAAACATTTGTGAAGATGTCTTCACCAGGAAAAAAGTGCAGTGGTTTTTTGATATGTAATTTGTTTGTCCTGCTTCAACTATTTTTAGTAAGTTGTATTTGGTAATATTTTCTTTGCTTATAACTACATCAAATGTTTATAGATAAATATTATACACACTTTGTTTGTTGTTGCGGTGTTTTTCCACTTACTGCCTTACTCTAATATGAACAGTGGCAATACAAATAATTGCTGATGATAGGCTGTAGCTCTAAGATGCAAATTTCTTAAAGCTTATAATCTGACATTCTTGTACCGATTTACATAAATTTTGCTTTACTGCAATTGCCATTTTGTTTGCTCCGTATTATTCAATTGTTCAAAAAGATTGAGAGAAAATGATAATGAAATCTTCTCCTACCAAAATCTAAAGCCAGTTTGCAAAACTAGCTTGAAAAGAAGTTATATATAACTTTACACTCGAGTAAAATTTTCCACGATTTTCATGATGTAGGGTTTTGAATTTTCAGTCAATTTAGTAAATTTAAGTAAAATACATTGTATGAAATATGGAAATATACTTAGGAAACTGAAATAACATTTTCAGATGCTGCAAAGTGCCACCTCAACACCATTGTTTTTCTACAACCCTTTTGCCGCCCCTAAGCTTGCAGAAGGAGAGTCAGAAAATGTTAGCATTTACACAACCACCACCCAGCCCAGCTCCGATGGAAGAGGAGTCACACAGCCTCCCACAGTGTACCAGCAAATAGCCAGAAACGTCTTGGAAAGAATCGCTTCACCAGTAGTCAGCCATTTTATTCTCGTTACAGCAACGGACAAATCAGCCAAAATCGTTTCAACTACTTCAAAGCCAAGAGAAAGCAGTAACCAACTAGAAATAGTAGAAGATGTTGTAACCGAATCAGATGAAGGCGCAAATTCAACAGAAATAATAGATGTGATGGAAGGAACGGAAGACAGAGAAGACATAAACCCAATGTATACTAGGTCTAACCCAAGTTTTGATAGAACCGTGAGAAGAAATGATAGACCAGAAAGACTTACTTTGTATCCAGGACTGGATCCAGCCAAAGAAAAAGATAGCGAATCAACTGAAGTCAAAGCAGAACATTACCAAGCAAGTGAAGTCAAAGATTTGAACATGATAACTGGTGACTTTTTTGATACCATTTCAGACCTTCCTGACGAGGATAATGAAGTGGAAACAGATAGGGAACAGGTAGATCCTGATTTAATCAAGGTGATCACAACAGCAGGAACTAGAAATTCCAATAAAATGACCACAGAAGACAGCGACGAAGATGATTTCGACTTCCCGATGACAACGAGCAGACCAGGTTTCAAAAAGAACTTCTCTGAAAGTGGTGTTATTTATGTTTTTGAGCTTTTCGGGTCACTTTACTCTCTTTTGATGGGTGTTTTCCAGGCGTTATTCAACAGGAACACAATGGCGGACATGACACCTTAAATGTTTCATCTTCACCTTGTAAAAGCTACACACCATCATTAATTCGCCATGAAAAGTTTAATAACTCGTCCTCAGATCTGATCAATGGGTGATTATTATGCCATTGACGCATTGCGTCTGTCGTAATATCGAAATGAAGGACATGCCAAGTGTTGAATTGTTAATAACATTGGACTTAGTATGTCAGTAAAAGGATTCTGTTATTGCTCGTGCGTTCGTTTATGGGCGTCTCATGGCTTATTTATTATTTATGTACATAATATAAGTAATTTAATAGACTTTGTCATATCTTTTTATATTTATTGTATACAAAACGAACAAAAGATAAAACATTAAACTTTATTTAATACGAAATTCTGTTTCTTCCTATTTACTCCCATTGAGTTAATTTGTTGCTAAACTAAGCAAAATAATTAGGCGGCCTCCGCAACAGATCGGCAAGCCTTTTTGCTTTGAACAAGAGCTTGTTGGTTGGAAGCTCGGTGCGGACACAATAAAAGGCTCATCGTTTTAGAGTGGAAGATACTCCAAGTAACATCCTAGTGAGGGTCCACCATTCAGAATCGAAATAGTTCCTTGAAATGGCTTTGATTTTATTTAATAATCAGATCAAAATACCCAAGAACATATCAACTCTCCTCTTCCCTTCTGTTTCCCTTTCCTCTATTTTATCCTGCCTTACAATATTTCCACATAAGATATCATCGTTCCACTGGCTCCGGGCAGTTGAAACTCTCAAAAACTTCAATTAAAAGCAAACAATAACAGCTAAATTAGAATGTAATATTTAGTGTCTAGATCCCGGTTGTCAGGTATTTCCACTGTACAGATAATATTACATAATCTAATTAAATGGGTTTTTTTACTTGATAAAACTTTCCCTGAATGTCCAGATCAGAAAACCCAGCTAAATAAATGTCCTCTCTAGAGATATTCAAGTTATGAATTGGTAAAAAGCTACGGTCCCATTCTCAACTATTCTGACCGCGTAGCCACCACCTAAATCAACAAGGACGATACGTGACGTGATACTACGTTGCGCTTTTGGACGGTTCACGTTTACGTTAATGATGCCCTCGAGCTGTGAGCACCTATTCGAGTCCTAAACTTTAAAATAGGGTCGAGTCGAGAACGATCCTTGCCAACCATATATCACTTAATGTTATGCATTGAAAAAGTTTATCTATCAATAATATTTGCGAAACTAAAAGTGATTTCGGAAATCAAATTAGACGCTTAGCGAACGAATTGTTTGTGGCCTTATCTCGTACCTAAAGCAAAAATAGGAACCCCGACCGTAAAAAAGTTTATTCCTTCATTGGGCAGAAAAGTAGGGTAAATTGAACGTTTTAAAATAGGTAACCGATCAGTTCTCAATTAATCTAATATTAAGGCAAGATAACACTAAAAAACGGGGTAACAAATTTAGCAAATTTTTCAACTATTTTCAGTTGGCAACGTATTTTCCAGGTCAAGCTATGGAATTTTTAATTTTAAATATGCAGAATGCGAGACCACTATATTTTGCTGTATCGGTACACACTGTTTGATTAATTAACATTCAAACATCGTCTTATACACACTCTTTTGTTATTCTGACTTTTAAAATGACGTGTTGCATTTTGGTTCCATATTTTTCAATTAATTCAGTAATGAATTGGTTTGTTTTCAGATTTTTTCAGTGAAATAAAACTAAAATAAAAAGCGTATTATGCAACAATTCAAAACACTAGCGAGGGTGGGTATTAAAAATAGCTTTACGTAAAATTAATCTTTATTCAGAAAAAAAACTTCCAAAAACGACCACAGAAGTTGAACCTAACATTGTAACATTATAAAAACTTAGCACAAGTCCAGTTGACCTTATTGGAACATTAGTTATAATAAGGGTCCAGATCGACTGTAACAAAACAATGCCGTAAATGATTAAGGCAATGCAATTTAAAATAATGCGAATCATTTGTTTTTGGTTTGAAATATTTGATGGCCTAGAAATATATATATAATATTTATATTCCCAACAGCAACATTATTCAAAATATTTCAAGTTCCAAAAATAGAAGCCATCTATAAGATAATCTTACACAAGATCTAAATAAAATAAGTTATATTAAGACGCTTTAATTAAATACTTTGATTAGAACACATGATTTAACCGGCTATTTTTTATAAGCCTAGGAAAAATTGAGGCTTATAAATTAGTTTTTTGTCCAAAATCTTCAACTTTCGAACCGTTTTTCAGATTTGATTTTTTTTGACGATTTGATAATTGAAGGTTTTTTAGACCAAAAAGAAATGTGGAGCTCACCATAAAATAAAATAAAACATACTTTTTGGCGATGTTTCTTTTTGCATAAATCCAAACCGGCGGCCGGGGTGCATTTTCAACCTTATCGCCCCATCGTAAGAACTGTGACTTCGTTCGACTTGGTTTTATTGGATCGCCTTAAGTAATGGTTTTTGACATTTCCATTTTTTCAACAATTTATTGTGCTCTGATATAGAACTCTTCACATAAAAATATTATGGATACAAACATATATTGATCATCTATTTTAACGACACAGTACTGTTTTGCTACTGAAAATATCTGGACTCTAGTTATATATTTATTATTATATTAAACTTATACCAAGAATCTCAGAGGTTCCAAGTATTGGACCTCCATGGAAGCCTTGCTATCTGGTTTACCCAGTTCCACGACAAGCTCCTTGGCTCTGTTGTTGGCGAAGTCGTATTTGCAGTCTCCCCGCACCACCATACGGTCCAGGACTGTTGCCAGTTGTTCGGCTGCTGTGCCTTGAGAGGAGTCGACTAGATCTTTAAGGAGGTCTGAGGAGTAACCCTGAAATACAAGAGATTTTATTGTTGATAATTGACAGATTAGTGGCCAGATCTAATGAACCGAGCTTCCACTTTGTTTTGTCTCCCATCTACTAATTTCTATCACCTCAAATCATTCTTCAATTTCGGCGTGGTAGTTGGTCATTTTTTCCTTGAGATGATCAAAATGATTTTATGATTGTTAATTAAGATCAGTTTTTTTTTTTATTATCTTGGACATCTTGTCTTCCAAAAACGGTATCATCTTTAACCATTACATGAATACGGAAGTAAAAATATTCTAATATAAATGTTTCGCGAGAAAATCTCTTGTTATGTCGGTTCATTAATGGTACAGTAATCATCAATTAATAGCCAAGTACTCAAAGGCATGCAGTCCATAGAGGCTGTAAAGCTGAACATGCGTAAAAAAAGAAGAAGGATAGTACATTTATCGGATTTTAATTTTTTTTCTCCATTATTGAGGGTATGCATTCTTTTAAAGCCTCTATGGACTCCTATGGTTTTGCCCCTCCATGTGAAAAAAGTTCCAACATTGCTTAGTATGAGTATTAAATATTACAAGGTCGGGTATGAAATGATTATAAGGCTTGTTACTTACTGTATAACTATTGAGCTTTTGAGTTTTGGCGTCTCTGCTCAACAGATCATAGAGAAGCAACATTTGAATATAGCTTTGAGTCACAGCCGCCTTCTTCAACCTCAAATAATCTCCAATGTTTTTCTTGTCCAACGCATTATCAGTCAGGTCTTCGATGGACTGGTACGTAGCCTGGGGGTTGTTTCTGTCCTCGCCCTTTTCTTTGCCATCAACGGCGTTGATACCTGCATAAATTCGATACAAACGTTTTTGGAGATGTATAAATTTTATAAAAAAAGTTTAATTTATATCAAGAGATGTCACTCATTCAAGATGTCTAATTACCGATATTTCATTTTATAATATTATGTCGCGTTTTATAACATACTTTCCTTTTCATGCAACGACCTTGGACGGGTTATATATTATATCCTTGAACTGCGTAATAGCTTCTGGTGTCGAACCTACTTGAATAGAGTAAAAGAATGTAGTAACAAAATTACACCATACCCTTGATCAATTCCCTGAGGTTAGGTGCAAGATATTGCAGATTTTCATCTGAAAGTTCATCAGGCATTAGCTCCAGAGGATTGTACTTGTAATTGTTCTCATTTTGCACTGGTAATGATGAAACGTCTGGTAGTGCATCTGTAATAAGGATGCTATCATCTTCGCTTTCTCCCTCGCGAGCTTTTGCAAGATAATCGCTATAAAGTGGATCTTGCTTGTAGTCTCCAGGGAAGTTTCCAGGCAGGAACATGGGCTCAGAATTAGGAGTCTTGGATTGGAAGTAGGTATGTGATGGAAACAGGACAACTGGGAAGCTTTGATCCTGGATTGGGTTAGGATGTCTTATGTAATGAGGACTATTGTGTGGGTAAGGGGATCTAATGACGGGAATGATCGATTCCACTTGTGTGAAATCCGTTAGGAGAGAATGGCTAGGGTATGCTTCTTGGACAATTGGAGGAACGAGAGGATCTTCTCTGAGTCCCAGTGTTGCTGAGCCGTGGATGTTTTTATCAGTTACTGGTAGCAAGGGAGCGAAGTTGGCCGGTCCATGGGGCGGGGTGGTCAAATCGATCGGTGACGCTCTGAAAACAGTAAAATTTATTTGAAATAAACAGAAAGTGAAACCTAACCATGATCTTCACAAAAAGAAGATCGCCATTGGACTGCCAATATTACACTTCTCTATCTAGCGAGATACCTGTAGACATAATATTTTTAACTTTTCTGCTATCTTTACAAAAACTTCCGAGAAACCTCTTTTGATAACGACGTCCGTCTTTAAAAGTGACTTCTTTTCTACACCACCGGTTTTCCACAGGTATGGCATTAAAACTGCCGGATCATTGGGAGTCAATCGTTAACACAACATAGTATTTAGTTGATTGGTTTATATTTTGGCTTGAGCATCGCCAAGAAAGAAATAAAAATAACAAAACCGTTGCTCAAGTAAAATGTAATTCCGACCCAACGGGCGTTTACACTTTCTCGCTTAAAGGCTGGATACCGACGACTATATGACGACGACTGACACTCGCTGAAGATGGGAAAAAATCACGCATCGCCATGAAGTAGCGTTGTGACCGCTTTGAAAGAACTACTTCTTTTGGCAACAGTTCCTACTTCATTCATTGTTCATTGAACAAATACTTCAATTGAAGTCGGTAGTTCATTTTAGCGTTGGTTCATTTCAATAACTTCATTTCATTGAACAAATATTTCAATTGAAGGTGGTAGTTCATTTTAGCATTAATTTATTTGATTAACACCATTTCATCGAAAAAATACTTCAATTGTAGTCGGTAGTTCATTGTAGCGTTCATTCTAGCGTTGGGAAAAACTTCAATGTTTTGTGAATGCTTCACGAATTGTTAGTTCTTTAAAATGAACCCTTCGAAGTGAACCCTTCAATTGAAGTCGAACTCGCGAAAAAATAAGATTTGAGAGAAGAAGGATTGATCCGCCTGTTTAGCGTTGGGAAAAACTTCAGAGTTTTGTGAACGCTTCAGGAACTGCTAGTTCTTTGAAATGAACCTGTCGCGGTGAACACTTCAATTGTAGTCTAACTCGTCAAAAGATAGTACTAGTCGGCAGAGATCCCAAATCGAAAAGTGCTAGCAAATCAACAAAAATTCCTCTCCGAAAAAAAAGCACTAGTCGGTAGAGATTTGAAATCGAAAAGTACTAGCAAATCAACAAAAAATCCTCCCCCAAAAAGTGCTAGCAAATCGACAGAATTTACCCTCCGAAAAAAAAGCACTAGTCGGTAGAGATTTGAAATCGAAAAGTACTAACAAATCAACAAAAAATCCTCCCCCAAAAAGTGCTAGCAAATCGACAGCATTTACCCTCCGAAAAAAAAGCACATGTCGGTAGAGATTTGAAATCGAAAAGTACTAGCAAATCGACAAAAAATCCTCCCCCAAAAAGTGCTAGCAAATCAACAAAATTTACTAAAAACGGAATTGCAGGTCGGAATCGCCTTCAAATCGGTGCTGCTTCAAAAGTACTTCTTTCAATGGAATGAAGTTAATGAAATGAATGAAGGCTAAAATGAACTACCACCTTCAATTGAAGTGTTGGTTCAGTGAAATGAAGTTCATGAAATGAATGGAGGCTAAATTGAACTGCCACCTTCAATTGAAGTATTTGTTCAATGAAATGAAGTTATTAAAATGAATGAACGCTAAAATGAACTAACGACTTCAATTGAAGTATTTGTTCAATGAACAATGAATGAAGTACGAACTGTTGCCAAAAGAAGTAGTTCTTTGAAGCAGTTCTTTCAAAGCGGTCACAACGCTAGTTCATTCATATCATTGAAAGTAGTACTTCAATTTGCAGCAGTACAGTTGAGAAGGCATTTCGTTTTTAAATCTCTACCGACTAGTACGTGCTTTTCGGCGAGGAATCAGTTCCAGTTCTTTTGGTATTCAAATCTCTACCAACTAGCACGTGCTTTTTCGGCGAGGAACCGGTTCCAAAAAGAACTGAACAAATAAGCGGATAAATTCAAATCTCTTTTTAGCGAGTTCGACTTCAATTGAAGTGTCCACTTCGAAGGGTTCATTTTAAAGAACTAACAATTCGTGAAGCATTCACAAAACATTGAAGTTTTTCCCAACGCTACCATAAAGCTATCCTCCCCTCCCCAACGGAGGACACTTCCCGTGCTTTATTGCTTTCAGCGGAGAAAAACAGGTGACTAACCCTTGACTCTGTGCAGAAACGAGCGGCCCGTTTGATAGATTCTCCTATCTTAACAAACGGATTGCAAACTTTGGAGCACAGACGTCAGGTGGGAATGCTGTCCTTGTTCTAAAGGTATTTCAATGGAAGATGCTCCGAGGAACTTGCGTCATTGATCCCTTCGGCACCGGTGCATAGTCGGGAAACTCGCCAAACGCGCGCCCAACATTTGTACACGGTTGACATTCAATACATGAGAACGGGTCGCTTTTACGACTCGTTCTTATGTTCAACAGCTCGGCTATGGAACGATTTGCCGGCCTCTGTGTTTCCTCCCTCCTTCAACATGGGCCTCTTCAAGACCCAAGTTCACTCCTTCCTTTCCTCAAAAAAACCCTCCACACAGCATCCCCAAAGATGACATAGGCCCTGAGGGAAATTGTTTTCCTCAAGGCCTCCTGTGTGGAGTTATTGTAAAAAAAAAAAAAACGTGGGGTACATATTGAACAGGTAGCCGAATATGCGATTGTCGATGTATTTTTACTCACGTTATCGCTCTTACAGTAGTTGTCCTAGGTCTTAAAGTAGCCTTGGTGGTCGCAGCCCTCCTAGTGGTGGTGACGCTTCTCTCGGTGGTGATAGGCGGCCGCGCTGCGATCGGCCTGGCGACCAGGGCGGGCACCGGGTCCGCCGCGGGCGGGCGCTCGAAGGTCATCTGGTGTGTGAAATGCGCCAGCACCTGCATGGCGGCGGGCAGGTAGGAGTTGAGCAGGGCGGGGGAGGCAGATGGCGGAGGGGCGGAAAGGGCGGGTCTGTCGGCGCGGGCGGAGTAAACCTAAAAGACGGATGAATAACAATTAAAATGCAGTCAATACGAATTGTAGAAAATATATGAGACGAGATCTTGTCACCTTGTCAGTCCGCCACACAGCGGTATTTAAAAAAAAAATATAGTATTGCACAATCTGTGATTCAATCGAAGATTACGTAACTTTGTTACTGGGTCGAAAATATATTTTTCTATTGATTTCCATGTTGTAATTTTAATCATATCTTCGCTAAATAAATACCCTATAGTAAATACCTTAACCGACTGAATTAGGATTGTTAATTGTTGAAAATTCATTAGCATAATAATAGTTCGAGTCTCGGTCACAACTTGATTTTTTAATTTTCTATATCATGTTCCTTTAATACTCTTTAAAAATTCTTTCAATAATCGATACACAATAGTTTGTGGGCACCGAGTAGTGTGTAATGAAATGACTAGCATCGAATGTAACAGTTTTAAATAATACAATGTACCAAAGTCCAATTCCGTGAGTATCGCGTTCTAGGTTTACCATATATATAATACAGTGTACTAGCCTCAGTCGCAGTCAGAGTCCAGTCACAAGCATTCAAAGGGACTAGAATACTCCAGAGTCCGAAACATTCAGCAGGAGTCGAATCTATGATTTAATTATTACGATGTGGAAAGATTGAACTTAAAAAGAGTTTATCAGACCTTGTTTCTAAACAAATTTCGTCATTTTAAGCAAAATTTTGCTTTTAAATTCTAAATGTTAATCTCCTAGCAAAGCGTTTCCGAGAATATCTTTCAAACTGGAACGAACGATCGATAGAAGTTATTTAATTTGCAATCCTCAGTTTGCCGAGTAAATTGATAATTGATTTAAACCCGATTCGACAAAGGGTATCTATTTCAACAAAGGTAGAGTTAAATAAATCAATGAAGGACGGTAGCTTTGTTTGAAGATCACTGTCAATTAATATTTGAGATGTCGACCATATTTCTATTTTACCCAACCCACATAAAGGCTGCATAATATAATCTTTATAATAAAAAATGTTAATATTTTACAGTTCTGATATTTATTGAGTACAAGCATAAAGTTATATTAGTAGAGTAAGCAGCGCGTACAGACGGAGACTTGAAACCATGTTCCATTTAGTTCAGAGTAGGTGTGCGGTGCGGAGAGGTCACTCTCGCGTTCGACAGCCGAACGGTGCTCACGAACCATACCGAAACTAGCCGAACGTACTAGATGTGGAAACGCCATGTGACAGTTGTTGTGTTTTGCGAACTAAAAATTTTAGGCCGAAAACTTATTTACCTAGTCAATTTATTATAATTGGGACGCACTTTCTTGGGGAAAATTACTACGTCGGCTTTACCAAACATGATTTTCAAAATCTGATTTTATGTTGCACTAAATACTCTCAAACTTTTGTTTGCATTTTATAGGTGAATGCAAACATTTTAAGATGGCAATGTCATTTCCTTCATGAGATGTATAGTTTTTAGTTAAAAATTTTACTGTAAAAAAATACGACAGGACGTAATATTGTTACTTACATATTCTTCAATTGCTTAATAAGAAAAAAGATTTTGATAACAGTGTCAAGAAACTCGGGTAGGACTACTAGTAATATAATATATAAATCTTAAAGATTAGTTAGAACGTTATCTAATCACAGTTCTTATATCCATGATTTACGAAAGATGGTCAAGTATTTAAATGTGTTTTAAACAGGATTTTTATAAATCTAGCGCTAAACCTGTTATGTAACTTTTCTCTAAATTCAAGCTCACGTGATTTGTCAATAAATAATAGTAAAAAACCCTTGATTTATTTTATTGTATTCAATACCCCTCTTTCAAAAACACATAGACATGTATATCTAATTAATTCGATATTTGAATATAAATTATAGAAAACTTAGATACTTTAAGTATTGAGAGAGTCAATTTCGTCCTGTGATGGCCACCTGTTATTATGTTAATTGTTATAGTTGAACACCTGCATCTCCTTTTTTCTTTTTCTAATTTTATTATTTTTAAAGACAGTTAAATTTTTTATTTGTTTTCCCATCTAGACTCATATTATTATTTTTATGCAGACTTCCGTGATAGAGTGGGAAACAGTAGATGAGATGTTGGTTTCCGGTGTCATTATTTGTATTAAAAAAATAAATATATATATATTTCTGTCACATTCTGTCACTGGTCAATCAGCCGAGTAACCGCCCACTCCTGCCCCGACCCTTACTGTCCAATGATGATTTATTATTTTTGAGTGATGGTCGATCTGATACACCCTGTATAAAAAACCACCTTCTTAAATAGTATACCTTCATGCCACGAGTAAACAATTCATTGTTTTTAATCAGCTTATGGCCGAGTGATTTTAAGCGTCGGGTTCGCATCCAGGCGTTGTGGGTTCAATCCCTGCTATCTATCCTCCATTACAGTCCAAACTACAATTATGGCTTTTAATTACAAGAATAGGGAGTTAAAAATATTGCCAGTTAACAGCGAGGGTTTGTCATAGTTAAAAACAATCAGATTACATAGACTATTTATTTTAATATATGAACACTGGCAGGTTTTAGTTTTATTATGTTGATTGCCAATTTCGAAGAACCTGCCCACGTCACTTCCATCCAAGTCCGGAAGAGAAGCTGTTCGGATGTAACCCTTTCTGCAAACACCCGATCTTAAAGCCTTTCCGCCCTTAAATAGTACATTGCCGAAATTGAGACAAATGGCGGGCGGTAGTTGATAGTAATTTGAATCTAAAAATTTATATTTAATAATTTTGAATATCAAAAATAATATATAGGTACCGCAGTACTTAACTGACATATGATAGACTACGAGACTAAAACTAACATGAATAATATCGGAAGTACATAATAACGAAGTTAGTGGTTCGACTCTTAACTTCAATAAAACCTTTTTATAATTTAAAAAAAGAACTAAGTAAATAGTTTTGACAGAGGAGACTCTTAGTATCGCTGTGGTAAGATACCACCATTATCTCACATTGGGGAATGCCACGAGGTGACAGAAATTGGTTTGAAAGGGGAAATAATAGAGGAGGGCTTGGAGAGCATAGCTACGAGTATTTAGATCTTGTTGTGAAACATGATGAAATCACTCCAATCTTTCCTCCACACAGCAATTCCAAAAATGACATGGATTTCGAAAGCTGTTCTTACACCAGGGCGGTATTAATATATATATATATATATATATATATATATATATATATATATATATATATATATATACCACTCTGGTGTAAGAACAGCTTTCGAAATCTAAAATAATATACATGACCTGTTCAAAAGAAAAGGTGAATTTTGAATTTTCGCGGGCTGTGTACATTCGATTATCGTTTTTTGTTGTTGTTATGTTGGTAGACATATGTTTATAATATGTTAGCATTATCAGCCATTTTGGATTATTGGTTTGTTTTTGACAACTGGAAAGGTTATTCACGTTTTTGTGTGTTCTTCGATTTTTTACTTTTGAAAAAAAAAGGATCATAGAATAAAATCCATGATTTATTTTTCCACAACTCCAGGACGCTCATCGTCATTAACATCTTCTCGGCCTTCTGTAAAGCGCTTGTACCACTTATAAACACTTTTTTTGAGACAAAGTAGATTCGCCGAATGCCACAGTCAACATTTTAAGTGCGTTGGAGCACTTTATTCCATTTTAACGCAAAATTTAATACAAATTCTTTGATTCATTTTTTTCAAAAGCAAAAAGTCGAAGAACACACAAAAACGTGACTAACCTTTCCAGTTGTCAAAAAAAAAACCACTTATCCAAAATGGCTGATAATGCTAACATATGATAAACATATGTGTACCAACATAACATAAAATAAATAAACCGATAATCGAATGTACACAGCCCGCAAAAATTCAAAATTCATCTTTTCTTTTGAACAGGCCTCCTATATAAATATATTGTAGATTGGCCCACAAGTGTCCCAACTGTCGGAACCCAGTGGGACTATGGCATCCTAAATTGGGGTATTTTGTGAGGTTGAGTGGCAAAGGGAAGGAGATAGAAAAGAGGAAGTTTGAGAAGCACCTAGCTATTCAGATCTAGTCACCAAACACAACTAAAGCCGTTTCACACAGCGTTCCGTTTCTGAATGCATTTTCCAGTGGTAGTTAAAAACATGTACTGAAGATATTGAACTTAATGCGCTTTTAATCCAAACGTCGACTTCTTCGAATGTTGCTTAACTTTGTAAGCGCAAAGAAGCAGTAACCGCCGCCAATAATTATAAAGTTTTCAAAATACGCGACAATTTTAATAACCGCCACTGGGCTAAGGTTCCCGGCACGTACAACATTATCGTATCGTCTATACAGCCTCCCCAAGTACCTGACTAATGATGGGATTACGATGGGAAACACTCTGCAGCCTGGAGGTAGTAAGTTCACTGTAGAATGTCTTCTATTCTCGCATCGCCGCCTCGAAATGAACACCTGTAGTTGTCACGTCTCTGTGATGAAAGGGGTGGTGCCGCGTTTCATCATATTAGGTGATCTGAATTACTGATTTAATTTCATGGGTTTTTGTTTTTAATTCATGGTGTAAATTTGTTGCAACATTTTTTGATCTTTGTTGCAACCGGGTTGAAATTTAATTGACACTATATTATTACCTGTAAAAGACCACATAATTACATAAAAATCCGAAACTGCATGTTAATATCTGGGTTTTAATAGGCTAATGACTATGGATAAAATAATATTTCAACAAAACGTTTTTATAGTAATTATGTTTTTCGCTCCTAACCTCCAAAAATACACACCAATATATATGTATATATTTAATTGCCAGCCGTCAAGCCCTGATGACGGTTTGATTCAAAATAGACCATCAGCATCCGTCAAACAAAGAGTGGTATAAAACAAAGATCGTTTGTATTAATGTGTTTATTTGAAATGTCACAACTTTGAGGTCACACTCTCAACAAAAACATTAAATAAGTTATTTTCTAAAAAGGGAACAACCAAAGCTCGTATTGTTTTCCCGCCAAGTCATGAATATAAATAGTTATTTTTAAATGGCTTTAAGCATCGTTTAAGCATTATTTTTCAACATAACATGTAACTTTCCTAAAAGTCACAAATGCCTAATTTCCTCCACAAAAACGTATTAAACTTACTGACCTTTGTTTACCAACTTTCTCTCAGTTTCATTGAGTTACGTGCGAGCTTGATTCTGTATGGAAGGACTTTAAATTCTAATTACAAGAAATACATGTTAGACACATAGAAGGTAGAATGCTAATAACTATTTTCACATTGAATTTTAAGGCTAGACATTCTAACGAGTAACCCCTTTACGGTATTTATTACTATTATTAAAACAAGAATTTTTTAAAACTTGTTAAGAATTGATTAACCCTTTCGGACAAATACCACACAATTTAAGACCAGCATTTTTAGTTTGTCAATCTCGCATTACGGGACCCGGAGTTTAAGTTGTTTTAATTTTTTTAATGGGAAATAAGAATTAAATTTATCCCCTTTTAAAGCAGTTCTTAGTATTGTAAGAATATAGAAATTAAAAATGCCTATAGCATCCGAAAGTTTTTTAACCTTTACCGATTACTGCGAGACTTTCCAAGTTCGTTATGTATAGGTTACACGTCTCGCACTACGCGACATAGTGTACGTATTTTAAATATATTTTTTGACCAATAAATTATATGACTAAATCAGGTAAGCAAACTTCCCGTAAATGTAAATAACATAATATTATCGATACTGTTGTTTGAAATTACGTAGTTTTCTAACATAAAATAAAGAAATCATTACGTAATAATTTTTGCTCATTCTTACCAGCTTCAAAATTATAAAACAGTCTTTATTTATTATTCACTGCATTATTTAAATTTTGAACCAATTTGAACTAAAGTTGTTCCTGGCTGCAGCCTGCTGGTTAAATATAATCTTAATGACATCCAATCTCCGATAGGAGAGGGTACCGGAAGAAGAAAATGATTAAATAGTATTGAAAATAGACATACATAATCTTAAACTGGGATGGTCTAAATAATTTGATTTCAAAGCTGAAAATAAACTGTGCATAGTCGTAATACGATTCTTGAGTTGACCGGTTAGTAGCTAAGTGAACAAACGCGTCAGATCCCCATCCGGGCGTTACGGGTTCAATTCGTCTGCTAAATAAGTCCTCCATCGTTGCACAAGCAACATCGGGAACGTTTGTCTTACTAAAAAAAAGAGTGAAATAAATTTATTCAGGACACTTTTCAAAAGTATTCCTGAACGGCAAAGCTACTTCCCTCGTGTAACTTCGATCATCCGGTATTCTAGAAGAGTGTTTTATAACACGCAGCGCCTTGTTTAAAAAGTTTTGTTAAAATGTCAGACATCCGAGGGGACCATAAAACTTTAATTTAACTATCTTAACCTGGTAAAACTTTTGTCACGTGAGGATGATGCTTTGTTAGGAACTTAGAAACAAACTAAATATTTACATGGCACGTGTTGCTGAATAAATTATTAGCTAATTCAAACCTTAATGTCTAGTATACTTAATCCATTATTGTATTATATGTTGTAATTAGATAGGGTTTTTGCGTTCATTTAAAAAAAAAAAACACCGTTTTCATGACAACAAAACCATAGATTGAAGAAAGTGCCTACCTATCGGTATTGTAGAATAGACGTGTCACATACATTAGTAGAATCTCGATGCCTTATCAAGGCTTCTATCCCTCGCAGGAAAAAGCCCACCCCGTTCAATTAGTTAAGTGTCAAGTATTTTCCGAGTGCATGAAAAGATAATGGCCGCTATTTTTATTTTGACCGTCGCCTCGGCTTTGAAAGATCGCGGAATTTCTTGAATTTAGAAGTCGTATTTTGAAGTAGTTATCATCCAATGGAGATACGTGTTATTTAATTAAATTTTCACTGGGCATATTGAACTCTATTAAAATTTATTGTATTTGTTGATTGGTTCTCGGTTTTCGATATTTTGGCCGTACCAACAATTCATGCGTAATTTATTGAAGAGTTTTTTTTAAACTGGGATTTTATTTGCGTTGTCTTTTGACAATCGGATACATGGTCATGGATCAAAATGATCACCCAGCGTCACACATCTCGACTCTCTCTTATATATAAATACCCCTTACCTCTGAGAACATTCTTTATTCTTTCGGCTATATACCGTCAGAATCTCAAAGGTAGTTAGTTATTTTGAAATGATTAGCAATTCAACAGTACCAATGTGGTGTACTCACTTGCAAGCAAAACGCAAATACGAAGACAGCAGTCAATACATGACTCCTTCGCCTACTGGACTCCATGACTGCCATTGCTATGGCAACTGTCTCCGAAATGAAGATCGTCCAAGGGCTTCTGAAAGCATTCAATAAACACAAAGTTCAACGAAATGATAAAATATTTTTGTCAATATTTTTCAGTTCTATAAAAATCAAATAAGTTCACTGTGTAATAAAGGCAAAATTATATGAGCACGATAACACAAGCACTATAATAGTATTGACGTAGAATCAATGCGTTCAAAGTGTACTCGTGTAGAATTAATGCGTTGCAAACAATCTCCACTTCAAACGAAATTGCTTGGTTGAATATTTTTTGGAAAATCTGAAACTCATCTGAATTGATATACGATTTGGAGGCCATTACAAAACAAGCGGCAGCGCTAACGAGTGCCTTGGGTGAGTTTATAGTTATCAAAATCTGATAATGATTGAAATTGGGAATATTTCGTTTTAGGTTTAGAAATAATAAGGTTAAAATATGACAAAAGTATACTTTTATATGGCACCGTCGGGTATCTATTTTCTACTTTTATGTAGATACGATGTGCTCAACACAATATCTCATGTAAGTTACTTGGCCCGTTCATATAAACCATTGGCCCTTTCATTGGCAGCTTACTTACAAATGGCTCGTGACTTTTTAGTGTGCTAGAGTGGTAAGATTGAAAAAAAAACCGTCATCATTGATGTTGTTGTAGCCGAAAATATTTTTTATTTTTTTTCGAAATTTCAACTTTTTGTATGAAGATTTTTCAGAAATCCGTGCAGTGCACCACCAAAACTGAAAAATCCTGAAAATCTTCATACAAAAAAGAAAATCTTCAAAAAGATGAAATTTCGAAAAAAAATAAAAAATATTTTCGACTACAACAACATTAACAATATCGTATTTTTCAATCTCAGCACTCTAGCACACTAAAAACTCACGAGCCGCCACAGGCCCAACGTAATATATATTTTAAATTTATATACCCTCACCACAATATCGAAATAAATAATCTTTCATATTTGATTAATTGAAGTTCTTGCGAAACGTTTTTAAAAACGAGGATTTTCGATCCATTGAATGAATATTATTAAAAAAAAAAAAAAACTGAACACTATAAGCGTGGGAAGCACATGTTATCGTATTTAAATCACAATCAAAAGAAAATTAAGTCATATTTTATTTGTATCGCCTATTAGCACATTAGTGACCCGACCAATTCATAGAATAAGTGTTGAAAATTCAACTGCGGGGTGTAATAAAGTCAATTATTTATTTTATTTATTTATTATTAACGCCCTGATGGGCTTTTACATAGTAATTTAACATAAGTAAGTGCATGAGTACAGTTTAAAAAGGATATACATGAAATAATACAGTAAAACGTTTTGAGAAATGAATGGCAAAAAAAAAAATACAAAAAAATAATAATTAATAATAGTTCCAATACATTAATGATAAGTGAATATTTCGTTTAAAAGTCTTTTAAATTTTGGCAAATTCATATAAAGATATCAATATTTGAGGTGTATTCATTCCCGAGTGTATGTAGGCGAGAAATGGGTGCATGTATGTGGTAGTTGGTAGTGACATTATTGTTGCAGAAAAGTATATTTTGCCGAGTTGCTCGCTGAGGTACTCTGAAGTTGATAAGGTGCAGGAGTTCACAACAGTCGAATTCGGAGTGAATTATTTTGAACAGAAAAGTTAAGTCGGCTATTTTCCTTCTGTTTTCTAGGGTGTGGATTTTGAGTGTGTTTAAAAGGAATGTGTAATTTATGTGTTGAATTGGAATGTGTAGTTTGAAGTTTATGAAACGTAAAAATTTGCGCTGTACACGTTCAATATTTTTTATGTGGATTAGATAGTATGGGGACCACACTATAGAATTGTTTTCTAATAGACTACGTACTAACGACAAGTAGACTATTTTTATGACTTTAAACGAGTCGAAGTCTTTGATAGTTCTAAGAATAAATCCCAACATCTTCATACCTTTACTAGCGATTTGTTGAAAGTGATTAATAAAATTTAATTTTGTGTCAAACATGACTCCGAGATCTCTAATTTCAGTGACTTTTTCCAAGATATTGTTGTTGATAGAGTAGTTAAATGATAACGGGGTCTTGATTCGACAAAATGTTAATGTTTTACATTTATCTACGTTAAGGAATAAGTTGTTAACTATGCACCAATTGTGTAGTTTATCGATGTTTGACTGTAGAATTAGGCGATCGCTAATATTAGATATTTCTTTGAATAATTTTATATCGTCGGCAAAAAGCAGAACTTCTACATCGTCGAAACAATTTTTGAAATGATACCTATAATTTTAAACGAAATGTGAAACTAAAGAACACACATAAATAAAAATATTAAGGGCTGCAACGGAGACTTGAACTAAAAACCTCTTCTTTATCCGGGAGTAAGGTCTCTGCAAATTGAGCTACCAAAACCTTTTTGTATTCTGTCATTTTTATCACTCCCATTTTTCTTTGAAAACTATTGATTATATTTTTCAATTATTTTGTATAAGCATGCAATGCTCTATCCGAGCACAGTTGCCCACATATATAGATAGTGTCTTGAAATGAAATCATTTATGCGTGAGTGAAAATATTGAAAACGCCCGGCGGCCTTATAAAATATTAATGTGACACGCCATATCGTATCACACGTACGGGCGGGTTCCAACGTAAATTTCAATAATTTTGCGGCGAAATACGTATGTGTTCCAAACGTACTTACATAACCTTCTGGAATGCAAATAAGCGACCTTTGCTTGCAAATAATAATGGTGCGATCAGGGTGATAATTCCATAAAAAGTAATGGAATAAAAATAGAATGGCTTATGCCTACGGAGGTAAGGTTTAACTAATTAGTTTTTAAAAAGAAAAATACATACACACATAAGTTATAAGAAAATCCTAGTCGCATATCGTTTTGGGATGCTAAATTATTTTGTTTAAACGAAAATGCCAACCGGTTTCGACACAAGTATGCCTGGGGAACGTTGTGAGGCGGGAAGAAAAAAAAAAGGTGTCACAAGACGTTATGCATCACACGACACAAACAAGGTGCTAGAGAGACAAAAACACAGCTGGGACAGAGATGCCTAGAGATGAATTACAGATTAATTGGTATTATCTGAATGGGACATTGGGTTTTGGGGCCCGGTAGATGGAGAAAAAGGACTGATTGAAGTTTTGATCTCTTTACATACAAATTGATAACATTGTATTTATTGCTGTGTTCTACATATTCAACATATTCCCCTGTGGATTTACTAAAATAGCTGTACGAGACGCTGCAATTTTTTATATATTTATATATATATAATGGCCTGTTCGAATGAAAAGGTGAATTTTGAATTTTCGCGGGCTGTGTATGGTACATTCGATTATCGATTTTTTGTTGATGTTATGTTGGTACACATATGTTTATCATATGTTAGCATTATCAGCCATTTTGGAAAAGTGGTTTGTTTTTAACAACTGGAAAGGTTAGTCACGTTTTTGTGTGTTCTTCAATTTTTTACTTTTGAAAAAAATGGATCAAAGAATACACATTAAATTTTGCGTTAAAAATGGAATAAAGTGCTTCAACGCACTTAAAATGTTGACTGTAATATTCGGCGAGTATACTTTGTTCAAAAAAAGTGTTTATAAGTGATACAAGTGCTTTACAGAAGGCCGAGAAGATTTTAATGACGATGAGCGTCCTGGAGTTGTCGTGAAAAAATCGATAATCGAATGTACACAGCCCGCGAAAATTCAAAACTCACCTTTTCTTTTGAACAGGCCATGTATATATAAATAAAAATTACACCATTCAGAATCGAAAGTTTGCTTAAAATGGCTTTAGCCGTGTTTGGTGACCAGATCTAAATAGCCAGGCACTTTACACCCATCCTCTTCTCCATCTCCTTACCCGCCCCACTAGAGCTTAAAAACATACCCTAATTGGGGATGCCATATTCCCACTGGTTTCAGATAGTTGGGAGCAGAATTTTGTGCGGTATTTACGTGAAAAAAGTAAAAAATGATTCGAGTCGAGACTATTAATTAATGGCAGATATTGTTATTTTTATGTTTTTCCCATGTATTTAGTGTCATCCTTTATTTATAAGTTAGTCTGTGTAACCTAATCGATTATGTACATCTTTCATGTCAAATTAAAGGTCCCAAACTCGGTAACAAACACGAAAACTTGAGAGATAAATGGCCATTAATTTAAGTTAGACATGAGATACCAGAATAAACTTACAATTTCAGAGACAGTTACTTGAAACATCTCTGCATCGCAACTTAGTCAAACTATCAGAAAATACGTTTAAAGGGATAACAATATATACAAAAGTTGTAAATTTTATCTTTTGACTATTTATCTTTTCAACAATTTCATATTAAAATACATTTTTTACATTATTTATTATTTATGTGACGTTTTTTATTTGTTATTTTGAAAACAAATAGTAATTTGACAACCGTTAACATTCCAAGCTGTTACAAATGTTAATTCATACTATGAAGGTTTTAGAAATAAAATACTCTACGAATAACTTGTATTTCTCTTTAATAACCCTGTTTGCTAGATATGAACATTTCTAATTTTTATATAATTCAATTGAATTAAATTTAATATTATTATTATTGAGTTCTGCTATTTAAGGCCATTGTCAAACAGTTTGACAATGGCCTTAAACGCCGAAACAGCAGTCACTAAAAATAAAATTAAAAAACTTAAAATAGCAGAACTCAAAAATAATAATATTAAATTTAATTCAATTGAATTATATAAAAATTAAAATGGAGTTCTACGAATTGAACACAAAAACTATAAATAAAAAAAATGAACATTTCTCTTCAAAATAATAAATTATTGAAGATTGATGACACTTAGTAAAAAAAGCAAAGGAAATATACATTATTATGCGGTGTCTGGGAGTTTAGTGCGGTAACTTTGAGAGGTTATTCCACATTATAGTACAAATAAAAAAATGTGATAACACTTTTCTACATTTCACTGTCTTAAGGTATTTTTCAGTTTAAAATGTTTGAAATTGTGTATGGAAAAAACAAAGTTTTTTGTTGTACTAATTCACGTAGAATCATCTTTCGAAGTTATTGCACTTTTCCTCCAGACATCTTGCGTATTTGTCTTCGAGCGCAATACAAAGAAACCAATTTAAAAAAATTTAAACTCGAAACAAAGTGAAAAACTCGAATTTATTTCGTATTTTCAAGAAAAAAATCTAGTTTCATTTTTAGCGATCTTCCAATCCTTAGAACTGGGGGACGAAATCACAATACAATAGCAAGAAATGTGTATTACCTGAATTTCCATATCCAATTTTACAAGTGTTACAATGTTCAAGTCAAACATATAATCTTCAGCGAGTATATCCTTCCAAAAGTATTCTAAACAGTTTCTGAATCGAGCCGAAAGTAGGATCCAAAAACACACAAAAGAAAGATCAAATCTACTGAACATAAAATCCTATAAACAAGATTGGAGAATAATCTTGAAATAAAAGGACTACGAGATAGTTTCAGTATCCACTCAGAAACGAGTTTCATAGCTGGAACCCTTAAATCTCTTACAACGAGCCGTCTCATTCGTTGAAATCAGGGGGTGGGTCTACTTTATCTAGGTTCTATTACACCACTTGTATTCTACGTAAGGATGGTCATTTAATACATTCGTTTTATTTTGATTTTCCATTTCACCTTTTGACTTTGACCCACAAATTGGAAAGGTTTGAATATATTTTGCTTCTATTATGAGTTTTATTTAGAAGTTTAAGAACTAGTTTTGAGTTTTAGACAAATGTTGCAAATGATATTAAATTGGTCGAAAATTTTAAGTAATTCATTTTTAATCAAAACCTGGTAGTGGTCAGAGGGTCAGGTTTCCACCCACTATCTTAGAAGAAGTGAATATTTCATTAACATTTTCTATTTAACTTTTAAAGTTTTTTTTTTCAATCACATTTTTCAAAGATTTGTAAACCATGTGAATGAAACTATAAATATGCCAATACAGATTTGTTTTATATTCCACCATCTCTGCCTTCCTTGTAATGGTTACTTAGCTACTTTAAATTATTGAATTCGTGAAAATCGACTTTACTTGATTTGTTTTCCTTCAAATATTTTTTAGAATCATTAGTAGAACTTTAATAAAGCCAATTAACTCAACTAATACAAAAAATATATACGAATAACCTACTGCTTGTTATTTTAAAATTAATTTTATTTTGGAGCTTCAAAAAGGTTAAAAGTTTCTGTTTTAAATTAAAATTATTATTATGTACCTAAAAGCGTCCATTCTCCAAAAATTTATACAAAAGTAATTGTTTTAGTATTACAAAAATACAGAAATTCTTCGAAAATTGCTCCAGCGAAAAAAATAAAAATGTAAATTAAAGCCAGAATACTAAAACTGCTCTCTGGTAAATTGGCAATTTGTGGCTTCTTCTTTTCGTTCTGTTTTTTTCAAAATTAAAAAAAAAACTATTTTGCGTTTAAAACGCTTTCTTTGTGTAAATGCAGCTGTTTTATAACCTGTAAATGGTCTGATTAGCTCATATTACGTAATAAAACGGTAACTTTGTGGTGGAAAATTGTAATAGAAATAAGAAAACTGGAATCATGTCCATCTTTATCGAATAATGAATAACTTTGTCGAAACCTATTACTCATATTATCACGTAGTTTATATTAAAATAGAGTGTCATTTACAAATTAATGATTTAGAATTATAAATTATTAACGCACGCACTTAAGGCGACATTTCGCAAAACTGCGCCATACAAATGCAATGTCATTATTTCTATTTACAGCATACTTCGTTAAAATAAGTCGAAAATACTACTTTTAGTATCGCTCTATATTTGCCGCATACAAATCTATATAGGATATCCTTTAAGTAACGTCCTTGTGAAAATATTACCTCTTGATCCAATTTAATTTTCGAACAACTTTTAAAAAATAACTTTTATTTTACAATCACATCTGATTATTGATTAGTCAGGTTCTCTCAATCCACCATTACTCTTTCTTCTCCAACTTTTTTCTTCACATTCAAAACACTCCCCACTTTCAGTGGTGCTAAAGCCTTACTGGTTATGTTCTATCAAATCATTACAAAGAAAAATCATAATCGCAGCAATAAATTTTTTTTAAGTATGATTTATTTTTATTTCTCCTGAAAAGAATACATGAGATTCTCCATGAACGTAAGAATAGATGCAATGAACAAGTAAATAAAAAATCATTAAATATAAGTACATATTGTATCTCGTTCTTGTACGAAACGGACTCTGTAGTATTTTTTTTTAAATGTGCCTATTTTGAGATCATTTTATAGAGTATCTACGAGTATCCGGTTCAAACATTTTATTCCTCTATAATCACAAACGAATTAGAAATAAAACGTTTTATACAGGAACCGCGTATAATGAAAACACTTCTGTAGAGACATCTGTATTAAAAACGTAAGAAAATTACTGAATTAATCAAATGCATTAATTATCTATTGCTTTTATATTATGAGACACCTGTAAAATTGATAAATTATAATAATATTTTTACAAAATCCAAATGAAGAAAAAAATTATGAATAATTAATTTAATTTGAATCAAAACGAATGCTTTTACCGGTATGAATTAATTAGCCCATGCTTACCAACGAATATGTAATTGATTTTTTTAGAAAAAAAAAACGCTATTTTTATTTGTTGATTTTGAAAATTTTTGAAATAATTTTTAAGAAAGAGAGAGGTAGAAAAATGAACTATAATTCAAATATGTGGAGTTTTCACGTGTGCTGAAATGTTATAGCCAAAAAAAACGTTATTACTCGGCTCTGCGTATAGGTTGAACGCTCAGAGCAATAGTATACAAGAGAGAGCACTGCTGTAGTCAGTTTTGATGAGTTTTGCCGAACTCGGCTAGACCTGGGCGTGGCTAAGACTAGGGCTAGGGTATTTATACTTCCATTCATAGCACATGTCGACATAATGTTTTTTTTAATTCGTATAACCACTTTATCACAGTATTGCTAAAAACAAAAATATAGCATATAACCTAAAAAACCGTTGACTTATGACCATTTATGTTGCATATCAAAACGTGTGGGTGAAGTCAACGGAGACGCGAGACACGAAGAACATCCTTACAATACTTTAAAGCGGTGTGATAATTCAGGAAAATTTGCTGTCTCTTCCTTTCTCATGGTGTACGACATAAAAACCCGGAGAAAGTGATTTATCCCAAATTTGTATAGGTTGGATAAAAGTAATTAGCTCTCTCTCCATATATTGTTCCACAACCTAAGAATTGCATGTGTTGGTGTATATGTACAAATTTTCTTTTATGAAGTCGAGAAACACGTTTGTAAAACATTGTATGCAAGCAATGCATCATGATGCCTGTAACAAATATTCTTCTGTATTTAGGATCCATTTTCTAAGGTATTTTTCTCAAACCCATCCGATTCTTCTCATATTTTTTCCCAAGATTGCGCAACTTTACAAATTTACAAAATGTAGTCACTTTTCTGTGCGTTGATTACCTCTGCATGGCCGTGCACCGTTCGGTGTGGCCATCTGTGAAAATTAATAAAAAATATTTAGTAGATACCTAAACGTGATCTACAAATTGAGACGGAAGAAGGAGAAAAATAAATATCACTGCTCTGTACTACCTTTAAACCCCTGTGTGACCATATGTGCTGCATAAAGTGTAGCCATGCGTGAATATGAATAGTTCGTGAGAACGGCAAGTAACTTCGAAGTGCTTTATATCGAGGATCATCTTTTAGTTGAACCAGATGCACTCGCGTCCAGGCAATATATTTCCAATAGCCATTTCTTCCACATGTGTGGCTTCTATCGCTTCCATACTCTCCAAAGTACCCTCCTACCTCATTCTACCCTTTACCCCTTTACTTTATTTTTATATTCTTCTTTTATAACATAACTTATCGTCCTACTTCTCTTCGTGTCCAGAATTAACCCAGTAACAAGGTACCAATTTTCGGAATTTTCACGAAACAATATTACATTCTTTCTTTTTGAAAATGTATTCTTATCTACATACAGAATATAACATTTTTGTGTATGAAGCAGAATAAACTGTCGAATACACTGTTTTTTTTCAGTTTGGAATTTCTGGCTCGTCGCAATTATTTTTAATTCGTAACACCGTTTCCATTATGAGTGATGGAGCATTAAAACGTCGGGTTTGAAATAACTGTCCAAATACAAGACTTTTTCATATTTTAAACAGCGTTTAAACGCAGGTGTAGTCTGGTATTACATACAAATTAATCGTGCTAAGAATATTTCCCTAATTTTATTGTGCCATTTTCACCAAGGGTGCACATTCTTTGCTATCCAACGAAGTAAAACTTTTTTAACGTTATCAGTTATCATTAACGTTTATTACTATTTGAACTGGTGCAGTTAGAATAAAATACATCTTTTTGTGCCAACATTTTAGACAGCTACAAAAGACTTAAAACTCGAATCAAAAATCCAAACCAAATACAAAATTTACTGGTAAAACTTATTAGCAAAAGTTGGTCTAGGTTCCTACCTATGCCAACTTTTCATCACCGTTATTAAACGGTTTTACATTATTATCAACGATTGTGATATAGTAAATTTGATTTTTGAATACGTGAAATAAGCGCTAGTAAAACTTTGTCGTAAATTGGTAAGCATTGCAAAATATGTTAATAATTACCGAAGTGTAAAACATTTAACCTGCGTCACTGATGGATTCATCAAAAGAGAAAAGTAATTTGAATTGTAATCAAACTGTGCGTCATTTAGTACTTATTTGACAGGCCGTTGGTGTTAAAGATATTAGATTCGTCATTGCCACATAAACATAATGACACAGTCAAGTCGTAAAGTCAAGTAATAACACCCCCTCGCACAAGCGCATTGCTTAGTTACAGTGCATGCAGTTACATAAGCACCATTAAAGAAAGTATTCACTACCAGGTTGGATTAACAAAACAAGAAACAGATAACTCAATGCTCTCACTGAGTTACCTAAAGCGACAAAAAGTTAAAAAAAGTTCCAAACTTGTGTCGCTTGAGTCAAGCCTTCTCCTAAATGGTAAATATATTTTAGATGACTGAAGGGCCACAAAAGTCTTCAGAATCAAACGAGAGTCAAAGCATTCGATGCAGAAAGCACAACTGATCAAAACTGCATATTTAACTCATTTTTGACCAAAGTGCAGCCCCTTTGCATTTCCAGCGACGATATTATAACTGTATTATAGCTATTATATTTTATTTGACATATAAAAGCTTTTTAAGTTAATTTCTCAGATAGTAAGATGCAAATATTTCGCTTTCAATACTATACAAGTCAAAAAATAATTATTTTGACTTGTTATAGTATTGAACTAGCACAGCAATTTGTCTTCCATACAAGGAATTCACCTCTATTATGAAGGACAATCAATAAAAAGAAAAAAACTAAATATATCACAAGTACAAAATGAACAAAGAAACCTGTACAGTATCATTACAATACATATAAATGAAAAAAAAACATGCACAATTTTGTATTCACTTTTTCAGAGTCTGAGGGTTGTATTGAGGATTTAGAAGCTTAGAGAAGTTACACGGTCCGTTGAGCTGAAAACCCGAGGGTAGGAATCAAATGTTGTCTTCTCGAGAGATTTTATAAAAGCATATAAATCATATTAGTAAAAAGCATTTACTTTGTGGCTTGCCATATTTATAAATAGAACACATACACTTTGTTTATAACCACTTTATTATTTAACATAATGTCTACCGGTTTCGGAAGTACCCTTCCATCATCAGGACAATATTAAAAATTAACCTGAAATACAAAATGCTGAGATAAATATACATATTTAGGAGTTGGAGTGAG
This sequence comes from Drusus annulatus, assembly GCA_022651775.1. Taxonomy (NCBI): domain Eukaryota; kingdom Metazoa; phylum Arthropoda; class Insecta; order Trichoptera; family Limnephilidae; genus Drusus; species Drusus annulatus. The sequence goes on along the minus strand of JAGWCC010000238.1, from coordinate 181,671 downwards.
AAGGAGAAGGGGTAATTGAGGGGATTATGGGAATAACCGAGCGGTTTATTGGAAAAATATCTAGGATAGGACTATAAGATAAATTAATTTGATTGTTTAAAATATTGCATTGATTGTTTAATGATTTTCTAATTTCTAGTGCTTCTAAGTTATCTAATTTTATCCCTTTATTGCAACGGTGAAGAATTTTAACCCCTGTATCCCTATTAAAATTATGATTAGTAGTAATGAGGTGATTGGCGAACTCTGAAAAATTATTGTTTTTTAAGCATCTTAGATGTTCACTTATTCTAATGTTAACACTACGAGATGTCTTACCTATATAATATCAAGGACAATTATTACAAGAAATTTTATAAATGCCAGAATGACTTAATTTATTATCCCTATCTTTAGCATTTTTCAATAAAATACTCGGTTATTCCCATAATACCCTCAATTATCCCTTCTTTTTCTCACTCCAACTCCTAAATATGTATATATATCTCAACATTTTGTATTTCAGGTTAATTTTTAATATTGTCCTGATGATGGAAGGGTACTTCTGAAACCGGTAGACATTATATTAATTAATAAAGTGGTTATAAACAAAGTGGTTATAAACAAAGTGTATGTGTTCTATTTATGCATATAACTCAAATAAAAAAAAAAAAAACATTGTAAAGTAAAACCCACCTAGTATTCATAAGACCAATGTTTTGATCGCTGTGCAGTTCATTCATGTTTTAGACGAGGAAAAGGTCAGGTGTGAGAGAAATATCACGTGTGCAGAAATGGGGCTTGGTAGCAACCAACTTTTACACATTACACGGTCTGAAATATTACGCCACTGCGAATACTTCGTGATGGAAAAGTGAACATAAGTATCCAGTGGAGTACCCACTCGAGGCGTGCAGCACTATTTTAATTGGATTATAGGACTTTTTTTAAAGAAAAAAGGTTTTATTGGCATTTTTATACACGAAAAACTTTTTGGGATTATAGGTAGGAAAAAGATTATGGCTTGTTATTTTTTCCCGAAAATAAGCTGCTTATAGGTTTTTCATACTACTCCATATAAGAGTAATATTTCTCTTTGGGGATGCTGTGTAGATGGTCGTTTTGAAGAAAGGAAGGAGCGTACCTGGGTCTTGAAGAGTCTATCAAGCAAAGTTCCATTTTCTGCACACAGATAACACTTTCGAATCGAATATTACATTATTTTATCGTTAAAGATTATAACTAAGTTTTTTGTCTCGCTTTCATGCTGTCTCTCTCATTCAAGACGTCAGTCGTACGTTTGTACAACTATTTAACATCGTTTAGGAAATTACGTCATTAGCAAGGCAAAGAATTCGTGATGCAAGAGTGAGAATAAGTTATGGAGTTCCGACCTGCGTGCAGCATCATTTTAACTAGATTATAGAACTTTTCCAAGATAAAAAGGTTTTCTATGAACAACACCCATTTTATTTAAAGCCGCCTTGAGTTTTTAAGTAATATCAGGTCGTAAATGACGTCGTTTTTTCAGGAATAAAGATTTAAAATGTGTTTTAGATATATTATTTTTAAAATTCAATAGAACACCACGTTTTGCCAAGTATAATATTTTTGGAAAATGAAATAATCCTTTTGTATAAGACCACAGATTTAATTTTCCTTTTTATGACCGGCCGGCTTCGCTTAGCCTAAGCATCATCAAGCTAGGCGAAACCGGTCAGCCATAAAAAATAAAATCTGTGGTCTTTTACAAAGTTATTATTTAATTTTTATTAAATATGTCAAACCACAAAGTGATTGCTTTCTACAAAAAATTAAAAAAAATAAATATAAATATGCACATAGGTGTGTATAATATTTATTTTTCGCCTTCCTAATGCAATTATTCTATTAAAATTCAGCAAAATAAACAAACAGCATATAAAGATTCCACGGTTGTAAGGTAGTAGTAAAATCCTGCTACATAACAGGGTGCGTCTTTTTACCGAATTACATGCTTTTAAAAATTAAAAAAAAGATTCTACAGTTTTGGCCAGTGTCGTAAAGTATGTGTTTTCACAATGTTTTCAAAGGAGAGAAGTAATCTTGAGATTGCTCTAGAAATTGTGGCGGTGTATCTTGCAGTTTTTACTAAACGACGATTGTCAAAACAATAAGTTATTATTATTTCTAATTTTGAAACTGTTAATTCGTGGTGGAATTCCATTTTAATGATTTAATAAAACAAATTTGTAACTTTATTCCACTTTTATTATTTTGACTGGACCGGTTTCAGCCTATGACGGCCATCTTCAGACTAGTACAAGTGTTTGTTAACCTACGGCTTATATACTATTTTTGGGGATGTTAGGGGTAGTAAACAATGATTTTACTTTACTTAATATTCATCAGTATTGTTGCATGATTTTAATAGTTACAGGGTAAAAGTTACTTTTAATTTATTGGTATTACTATTTTATATATCTATCTGGAATATTTATTTATTTTATTTAATATTTAAGATGGGTTACAGTTGCATTTCTATAAATATGAATTGACAATGTATTTATGTAATGAAAGGTTGGTGAATACTGATTGCTAATGAGTTTACTTTAGGTTTTCCCATCTCAATTGTGATGTCCAGATGTACAACATAATTTTCTAATTATTGGGTTACTCCCAGCATTATGGTATATTAGTTTTATGATTCTATTCATTATGCACTGTTAGAGTAGATTACTTCTATTATTATAAATTTCTCGGTATCAAGGAATTTTTGAGTGTTATGCACTTTGGTAATAACTTACATTTATTGTTATTACCTATTGATTATTTGGGATTTTTTAAGTGCATTTACATTATGATATGTTTTTAGTTAGGAATATACATTATTACATTGGATCGGATGATAAAATTATAATGGGTATAATAGCGGCGACCTTGAAAATGATTCTAGTTGTTTATTCATGACAAATTGTGGGTCAACTTTATTAGTTAGACGGGTTATTTCCATTGATTCTAGTCTGTCTAATTTTTGTCCTTTCACGCACGTGTGTAGGACTTTAACATCTCTGTCTTTGTCAAACGAGTGTTTGTTTTCTAGTAGGTGCAATGCAACGTTCGAAAGTTCACCTTTATCGTTAACCCAATTGGTGAAATGTTCTTTTATGCGTGTTTTGAACGCTCTACCCGTTTGGCCTATGTACTGTGACGGGCAATTAGAGCAATTAACTTGATAAACCCCTGAGTTATCTAGTTTTTCTCTCTTGTCTTTATTGTTGATCAAAATTTTTCCTAAGGAATTTACATTGTAAAAGGCTGTTCTATATTTATCATTATTTGTAATTCTTGTACTAGTCTGAAGATGGCCGTCATAGGCTGAAACCGGTCCAGTCAAAATAATAAAAGTGGAATAAAGTTACAAATTTGTTTTATTAAATCAATAAGTTATTGTTTGAATTTTTGGAAAATTTCGGAAACCTGAAACTCTAAAAGCGTTTTTAAGGCTATTTATTCACCATAATTTTTAACTAGATTAAAAAAAAAACTTTGCTCTGCCTTCATTGAATAAATGATAAATAATAATGTGTTATCTTAACTCCGATAAAAACCTTGCATTATTTGCTTTAAGTTGCATAATACCATACCCGTTACAATCAATGGGAACACTCCACTACATGTACACGTAGAATGTAGATTATTTCCCTCTTCTGTCACACTTTTTACTCCAGACTTCGACGATGTCTTCTGCAAGGTAGCGTTTTTACTAGAGTATAGATATTTTCAGAGACGTTCATTGTAAGAAGACATGACAATTCAAAAACGGAAGGTTTTCTCGAAATTAACATTTGAATTAATTCTGAATGAATCTGTAACAATACTATCAAATGTTTTCAATATATACTCAAGATGTAAGACATTTATATTTTTTATCAATTAAACTGACCCTTGCAATTTAAATTCTTACCGTAACACAAAATTTCCAAATCATTTTTCAGCAATGTTATTAGCGGTAAGGATTAGCTTTTTTTTTTACGGTGAATAAGTTACTTCCCAGGATATTCGTCGGACAAAATTGAGATTATGGTAATATTTTTATCAGAATTTATTAAAACTTACACCTCGGGCAGAACTACAAAGGTTCTAGACTTGCTACAGCAAACTCGACCCTACGCTCCTCCTACACGCTGTCGAAAAACGTTATTTTTTCGTTTCACTTTTCGAGTTACGTCCTTTACGATTCGGTTGCGGCTTAACACTCTCTGCCAGCTCTGTGCCTGATGCCACGATAAAATTTTAATTTATTTTAACGAATACGTGGTGAAATTTTAGGTTTTTTTTTATCATTTTGGTTTAGCCATCTAACCTGTAAATAAGGTTATTGTATTTTTTCACAATTTCATAGAACATATTCAAAAGAACAGGATCATATTGCCGCTGAAAAAGCAAAAAGACTTGAGCGACACTTTGCTAAAAAATGAGTTAAATATATGCGGTTTTGATCATATTTACCATTTAGGGGAAGGCTTGACTCAAGCGACACAAGTTTGGGACTTTTTAAAAGGTTTTTGTCGTTTCAGGTAATTGAGCCAAAAACAGATAACAGGTGAACTGAATTAACTTTTGATTTTCAAAATCTATCCAGGCACTGAAGACTTATAAAATTTATTTTTAAACAAAAAAAACTTCAAAGAGCTCTGGTGTAAATTTCCCAAAATGGCGCTTCATTCCTTTTCCCTTTACGACGACGAAATGCAAATGAAATTGTTCTCTTCTTAAGTTTCCGTCCTTTTTTTTTTAAGCCCGATTTATTTCTAGAGTTCTGTTTCTTTTTAAACTTAAGTACCTAAACCCGACACAGTCTCAAAATTTCATCCTAGAAAGCTCACTTGATTTATGAGAATTTTCCTCGAATGTTACCTTTCTGGAGTATTCTTGAATATGGTCTCCTCTGACATTCCCGGCCCGTATTTAAATACCCCGTATACTCGTATATGAATATTTATTACAATGTTTTTCAAACTTTAAAAATGCTTGTGTTCCTCCGGAGATTTTTTTTGCAAACGTTGCCCAGTTTTGACCTTAGATAATATAACCCGGGAAGAATGTGGTTAAGTAAATGGAAATATGAAAGAGAACTTATTTGCCTATTTAGATTTGGTTACTAAATATAGCTAGAGCTATTTCAAGCAAAGTTTCGTTTCTAAACGGTGGTTTAAAGTGAAACAGAACTTACTCGGGAACGAAATGCAAATATACCTTCTATCGTGTTTTATTTTTTATTCAAATTATTGAAACATATGCTGCAAGGGGGAGATAACACAAAAGCCAGCAAGTCATTCCGCAGCTGAGAGTCGAGCAGAAGAACTTTCTGGAAAAACGACCCGTTTTTCTGTGAAAAATTTAACCGTTCTCACATGTTGAATACACGCTTGGCATCTTTTCTGGCTGTGTAATGGTCAAAGGACCAATGTGTTAGTTATTCAGGGATCCTTTAATTGAAATACCGGTAGACCAAACATAGCTTTCCCACCTCAAACATTTTTTTAAATGTGAATATCGTACAAGATTTTCAACTGCTACAGTGGGGCTATGGCATCCCCAATTGGGATATGTTGTGAGGTTAAAGGTAATCTGGTCACCGAACATGGCCAAAGCTATTTCAAGCAACCTTTCGATTCTAAATGATGATCTTTTACCAGGGCGATACTGAAAGTATCTTTTACTCTGGGACGTGACGCAAATATGCTGTATATTATTTTTAATTAATTAATTAATTGTGGAATAACACAAAATGTATTATATATAAAAAAAATATTATGCGCGCCGGGATTTGAACTCGCGACCTTTAGATAGGCCATCAAATATCTTTCCATGTTCTAAAAATTACAATCCGTCAAATTAGAAAATTTGTAAAACGGAGTGCCGTCGTTTACGCCAAGAGTTTTTTCTGATATCTAAGGGGTCCAGACTAGAAGTGTTTTCGAAAATAATAACATCTTAAAATGTTTCACGCATCACAGTTTGGGAGACACGGATTTGATGTATAACAGTAAACTACAATAGCTAGTTTTATGTACTTTGACGAGTTGTAATAGTTTGCTGAACTATCTAAGCTTCACTACTTATCCTTTACGTTCTCCGGCTTAAGGATCTGGATATTATAATATTATGGAGTTAACGCTTCCGATTTTCATTAAGTTATAGAGATGAGTGTTCCGAATTTAAGGTGCTTTAAGAATTAATAGATTAAGGTCTTTTTCCCAATGTACAAGCGAAAGGGAAAATTAAAGATTTTCAGATCCAGGTAAAAAGTAAGCAAATTTGAACTGGGAGAAAACTACTTAGTTTTAAGATCTTAGGAAGATGTAAGATGTACGTGCGTAGCAAGAACATAACTTGCAATTTCAGATCTGGGGAAGGAGTAATCAAAATTAACATTATGGGAGATGACTTGACTTTTTGGATCTGGGGAAGAAGTAAGCAAAATTAACACGGCGGGGGATGACTTAACTTTTTGGATTTGGGAAAGAAGTAAGCAAAATTAACACGGCGGGGGATGACTTGACTTTTTGGATTTGGGAAAGAAGTAAGCAAAATTAACACGGCGGGAGATGACTTGACTTTTTGGATCTGGGGAAGAAGTAAGCAAAATTAACACGGCGGGAGATGACTTGACTTTTTGGATCTGGGGAAGAAGTAAACAAAATTAACAAGGCGGGAGATGACTTGACTTTTTGGATCTGGGGAAGAAGTAAGCAAAATGGGATGGAATAATAGTACTTGGATTTGAAGATGTTTTCAAGAATGATACGGGCTTTGAAAAAAGAACATTTAGATTTACTGATATGGTTAAGAAGGAAACAAAATAAGAAGCAAAAGAGATTTAGATTTGAGGAAAAAGAGAGGTAAGAAGAGAGTTATGAAAGTGGGCACAACTTGGTTGTTAATATCCGAAGAAGAGACAAGCAGAAGAAAACAGCTTGAATAATGTTCTTTTATTTTTAGATCTTGTTTTCAAACAAATCGTTTCATATCGGGCATCAAGGACAAGTTAAAATCCCTGTAATACTTTTATTGTATTCAGTTTCCCCACAACATACATTTTACAGCGTTGTCCTACTTAAATTGTCACACTTAAAATAAAATATCCTCTTTGATAATAAACCCCGCTCCATTTCGGCAAAATGTGTTAACATCTGCAGAGATTGCACTTATGTCGGAGGTACGCCTCATGTCGAAACAAGACACTCTGCTCTTAAAAAATGAACATTGCGAAATTATCATTGTGTGGCTGTACCTACCTATATACGAGTAGATACCTGAGGCAATCAGGCGAAACGAAATCATGTCAGCGTTTAATGAATTTTAGCGTTGCGGCAATCGTTCTTTTGGCAGTGCAAGAGATGCGTACGTTGGAAGTTGTAAATAACTTTTAAAACTATTGATGCCTTTGCTAGTAATTTGTTATTCGAATCATAGTTTTAATGCAATGGGTTGGTTCGCCATCTTCACAGTCATGGTATTTGTTTTGAAAAATTTGGTCGCCTCGAATCATTCTAAATAATTCTAATTCTTTAATACTGTGGGTAGAACGTATTTTTATAAGAAAAAGTATCACGGCTGTAACAATACTTTTAAGTGTCAAATTTACTACTAGCGACCCTGTTTTCGGATTGGGTTTTATTTTGTAATGTGGCAAATAAAGTTTACCTTTGCTAATATGCCATAAAAAACAGTTTTTTGTAGTTGACAGAAATATAGTCATAATTATCGTCATGCCTCTATAGTTCAATAAAATCTTCGTAATCATCGTGTCGTTACATTTCGGGGTGTGATTTGGCCTTATCCACAAATGTTCTTAGTCGCTTCCATTCTTCAACAGTCTATAAGTCTCCTCATCCTACTCCAATCTTCTTCCACGCAGTTGGTCTACCTCTTCTTTGCTCTGCCTCTAGGTCACTTTCTCTGGGGTATTCACTTGTTCATGATTTTCCTTGACCTGTCACTTGGAATTCTTTTCGCATGATCAAACAATCGCCGTCTTTGAAACCTATGATGATTTGATTAAAATCTAGGGCTCGTGATTTATTTTGAATTTGTGTGTTCAATTTTCTAGAGTAAATCCAGCTTTAAGAAGTATTTTGCATTCAAAGACTAATATATCTGTGGAATATTCACTTTGAAAAAAGTGTCATGGTGTGAATTTTAAAAATTGTTCAATATTTCATACAATAATTTATTAGAATATTATTTTATGCATAGCACACAAACTTATCTAATTATCTAATTTTTTGACAAACTTTGTATTCGTGGATACTATTTTAGTTTATAGTTTACCTGAAAAAAGGATGATAAACTGAAAACTTTGACTTATTTTAAGAATTATGTAAGTTAAACCACATTAAAAATGACATTAATTACTTAATTTAAAAGAAAAATAATGATAAATTGAATGTTTAAAATAATAATTAGCTCCCAAAATTTCGTGAAATCCATGTTATGAAAAACATCAATACAAACTACCTCTTATCACGATTTTTGCAGACTTCTACTTGGGTTATATGTGCAAGAATCGAACTCGTATTCTTATGAAATACAATCATGTTTTTACAAATAAATAAAATAATTGTCTGATTTTTGAATTCTAGGAAGATACAGGTGACTACTCCACTATAAAATTCTTATAATTCTGCTTAATAGACTTCTAAATAGTATATCTACATCCATGATAAGGGTAAAGGCAACAGGGTTTTTAAAACATTTATCAATTATGGCTCGAATGAATAAAATATGTAACTATACTATGGTTCTGCTAAAAATAGCAAATCTCGTAAAATTTTTTGGAAATAAATTTAATAAAATAAGCTCTTCAACTCCAAAAAGAGAGTTTATTGAATTCATAATTATTTGAATTAACCATGAAATGCTCACTTTTTAAGATCTATGCTTGTATATCATATGGTTTGTATATCCGAGCTTCAGCGATTTATATCAAATTAAAAGATAACATTTTCTCATTTCGCAAATGCGAAAAATTGACGTTTTAATGCATAACATGCACATATATAATACAATAAAATATTTTATCAAATTTCAAATAATGAACAGTAAGAATATTTTGTGATATATTATTATTGTGAGTGAAAGATGCGGGGCAGAATTAAATTTTCCCAAAACACAGACAAGATGAGATGGGGTTAAAGGTGGAATCCAGAAGAAAACATCCCCTTTGTTTAAAGAAACAGTCAGATAACAGATGGGTTCGAGAGAAATTAGAAAGGATTACACCTCAGTGGTGTTACCAAAGCAAAATGAAAGGACGAAAGTTTTACATAGCAACTATCTACCTTGATAAATTAAATATTTTTCTTGCACCCTTTTGTTTCCCAAGTCGGTGCAAGCAAATTGTAATTATATTGGCATACGAGTATATGGAAGAGGTAAAGTATGAAACCCCAGTACGTGTTTACAAGTAACAACCTTATAGGATCAAATAAAGACCTATTATCCCCTGTGAGTGTAGTCTATTTTGGATGAATTGTATTTGTAATAGAGTAAACGGTCTCCATTTCATATTTTTTATTCCTTCATTGATTTTATTTCATGTTTTACGTGAATACCGCACAAGAGTCTCAACTGCTCCCAAGCATCTAAAGCCAGTGAGACTATGGCATCCCCAGTAGGGGTATGTTGTGAGGTCAAAGGTAGTGGGGAGAGGAAAGAGATAGGGAAAAAGAAGGTTGCGAAGTACCTGGCTATTCAGATCTGGTCACCAAACACGGCTAAAGCCATTTCAAGCAACGTTTCAATTCTGAATGGTGGTCTTTCACCAGGGAGATATTTAGAGTATCTACCACTCTGGAACGTGCCGCAAATATACTTATTAATAATATATATGAATTAAATGTGTTATAACATATATAAATTAAATAAAAGTTATTGGCGCATGCCGGGTTTGATCCCGCGACCTTTGGATTTGTAGTCGAGTGTCCTATCACTCGACAATGGAGGCCGTTAAATGATATACATATATATATTTTAATTTTTACACGTAGAAGAGACAAAGATTGTACGTGTGAAGTGCTGTGACCTAAGACAAAGGTATTTACAATCACTTTAATGGCACTGCGGTGGGCATGTGGCTTGCAAACGGATGACAGGTGGAACTTTAAGAGGTATCTCTGAGAAGAGGAGAGTAACAGTAGTCTTCCACAAGTAAGACGAACTAATGGAGACACTTGAGGAATGCCCATGTTGAATGTTGAATGCTAAAAGGCTAACGAAAAAGAATAGTCCATTAAACCTCAATATCAACATCAAACACCTAGACTAGCTGCGATTAAATATGATATGTATTATTAGCTACGTGGGGTATCAAACCCTTTACTTTTGTTGTCAAAGACAAGTGCGTGTACCATTACGTTGTACATGATTGAGGAAATCTGAATACTAGGGGTGTTAGTTGAAGTTTGCCGGTTTTTTCAATAAAGAAAACGCTTAATTCTCAAGGGAATCTCAATTTTTTTTAATTCAAAGTATTGACCATCGGATTTTATACATTTTGCCCATATTTAAGGAAAATCATGGATACCATTCAGAAACAAAAAAAATCTCTTTCAGGCAAACCATTCGACGAGCCATTTTTCGACTTTTTCAAAATTGGCGAAGCGCTGCTCTGCGAGTGAGTGTCCCATTGATGCGAAAATGTGATAATCGGACGGGGCAAGGTCTGGAGAGTACGGCGGGTGCGATAATATTTCCCAATTTAATGCTTTGAGAGTGTTCTTCACTACTTTAGCTGTATGAGGCGGTGCGTTGTCATGTTGTATTTTCGATTTGTCTCTCGTTCATTTGGTGTGGTACCCATTTTCCATACTTTTGGATCTTTCCCATGGCTTTTAAACGTTGGCAAATTGCTCCTCGGGTCACATTAAGTATTTGGGCCAATTGTTGTTGCGATTGGGTTTTGTCTTCATCCAATAACGCCTGCAATTCCTCGTGTTCGAACTTTTTCGTTGCACCAGGATGTTCATTGTCTGTTAAATCGAAATATCCACTTTTAAATTTACGAAACCATGTCTCACATGTTCTAATCACTGGAGCATGTTCACCATAAGTTTCTACCAGCAACCGATGAGCTTCAACTGCTTTTTTCTTTTGATGAAATAAGAAAAGCAACGAATGCCGCAAATGCGATTTACTTGGAACGAAACTCGACATATTCACTGAGGTAAACAACTATGACACTATTATTTTGGCAGAATGTAATTTGTGTATTTTTGAAGGTTAATGTTCATAGAAAAATATGACATAGATTCCAAATCATAGAAGTGTATACATATCTCTAACGACATCTATGAGTAAAACCGACAAACTTCAACTAACACCCCTGGTATATAGAATGCAAAAAATATGACGCATGAAAAAATCAACGATAAGTTTCATTTTCCTTGCGTGTTAAAAAGGTTTCAAATAAATTTACACATATTTAACGTTTTGTACAAATAAATGCCAAAATACCATAGTATTGACTTGACTTTTGGCGTAAATTTACGGTATAAATTAGCACATACAAAACATAGTCTACTAATAACAAGTAAAAGTGAGTAATTATTATTTTTGATTATTTAATATTTGTGAAAGTGCGTATTAATGATGAATGAATCACTTCGCATTGAGTACAACAAAGTAATTAATTTATTACATATAATTATTAATTGGTCCACAAAGAAAAATCACATATCCAAGAGTAAGGCAGTAAGAATTCCAATAATTTGTTAAAGAGATATTTTACAGTTTTTTGCAGCGTTTGACAGAGACAAAAAAGAAAACTTTTCATGCCACACTTGAGGGGCTTAGAAGCAAAGGCAGCAATCCCCAAAAACGGTTCTGTGGCATTGTCAACTTTTGAATGATCATTATAATGAAATGGAGAATGAAGTGTACAAAAATATTAGTTTAAATTAAACTAAGAACAATTTGAAACAATTATCTCTAAATTTATCAAGATATTCACAAAAGAAAAGTGAATTAAACGTCAAATCAACTTTCCAAGAAATAATTTAAAATGAAGGAGACTGCTGCCTTTGTTTCTAAGCCCCTCACTTGAGAAATATTATAATTTATAAAATCTAATGCTATTCGATATAAAATAACATACCTCTTTAACTAATCCTGTTCTTAAAACTGGTTTCAACGATGAACACTTTAAAACAATCTATTTCCTATTTTTAATTCTAGCCAATCCTTTCATGTATTGTATTCCTATGTGAAATGTTATATGTGTTCAGTGATGAAATAAGTATTGAGGATGTGTTTCATTAGTGACGAGAGGCTATTATTTTTGTGGCAAGTTGTATGACACTTTTTGCATTGATATTTTAAGAAATAGTCGTAATCTGTCAAAAAAAACGTTAATGTAATTTAAAAATAAACAAGAACTTAAATGAAAACAGTGCAAATTACATACTACTTGCTTGAAAATAATAGTTTTTGGACAAATATGGATCCAACGGGACTAACATGAACAATAAACTTCACAATCTATTTGAGTATGCAATGAAACTATTGTTCACGATTGAGATTTTTTAGGCTTCAAAGATTCTGATGTTCAAGCCACGTCGAAAGAAAACCAAAAGACGGGATTCCAAAAATAGATTTTGCTTTTTACGTTATTGGTATCCAGTGGCAAATGACGGAATTTAATTTTTCAAAGTTTGACCGTTTTGTTGGTTGGCGAAAATAGTTAATTATTAAAAAAGGTTTCAATTTAAAAAAATATGTTTTGTGTAGATTAATCTCTCACAAAAGAGGTTAACTACTTTTTGTGTTTTCCTTGCGATGTGAAGGAATTTCGACATGTAAAGCGTTGTTTCGGACGCACAAATACCTTGTTATTTAAAAAAGTGCTATTTGTTATGGAAAGTGGAAAAAAATATTCAAAATATAAATGAGTTATTACGGCTCATAATGACAGAAATAAGCACATTATTTAAAAAAAAACTTGTTTCGGAAAAACGTTTTCATAGCAGTGCTGCCTCGCATAGTTTTAATAGCTAAGGTATTATGCAGGAACCTTGCTCAGAGCGACGTAGCAAGTTCGTCGCCGGAGGTTCACAAATCCTGTTAGGATGGCTCTACTTATACCATATATTATATAGGAACGTGTTATCTCTGTCCTGCCCGTTGGAGGCGCTGTTGTTCTCCAACGACTTTATTTGATAGTTCTATGACCTTTGGTGCAGAAAGTGCGCTTCATTTTCAAATAAATAATCTATTATACATTTTACAACACTTTAAATTTGAAGCGGAAAAGATAACTCTAATTATTAAAATATTACTCAGAATGTATGTTTATTTTAATGTTTATTTAATACTTTAAGCCAAAAAATGTGCATAATTTTAAATGTAAATCATTGTTAATGTGATTAGCAATAAAACAAATAAAAATAATAAGATGAAAAGCTTACATTATTGAAAGCTTTTGGAAGATTTGAAATTTCTTTGAAAAGTTGTTATGAGGTTGGGTAGATTAAAACAACTGTATGTTGTTTTGCAATGAAGCTAGTCAAAATAAAACGTAGATATTAGCACAATAACTCTGAAAAGTACCCGAATAATTGAAATGTCGTGAATTACAAATTTAAGTTAGCAAAATTTAAAAAAATTAAGCTACTAAAATTGTCTACAGCACGGTTTCAAAGCGTTGAGAGACCATCGGAGTAGGCCAAGAAAGGGACACATAGAAGTGCCTTGTCGAAGCAATTAGTCATCTTGAGAGCATTTAAAAATGGGAGGAAGACTATGAAAACGGTATAATAACACACCCACACAGAAACCGAATATCTCTCACACCAAATTAATAGAGCAACAACGTAAACATGTAACTTAAAAAGTTTATAAATCAATTTATTCGCAGAACGTTGAGCCTGCTTAAAAAATATTTATTGTATGCGAATAGATAACAATTTCAAACGGATAATGCAATTGCTGTAACGATGTTAATGGTATATTTAGGTTTTTTATACTTTTACTTAATAGGCCAAAAGTTAACAGCCAAATCATATTTACGTCGAACATAAAACAATGAACAAAGTATTTAACGAATAATAAAACAGCAGAATATGTAGAAAAATAAAAAATATTTACCAAAATTCCGTTATCCAAATAAGTTCAGCATTCAACAACAAATACCAGTAGAAAAAATCAAGCACTTAGACAATCAGTAGTTTATCTTTATCTAAATTATATACTACTGTCGAGGAATTGACGGGGGGTCGATTGTTCCTTGTAAAAAATGCACTTGAATCGTAATCATGTGTTGTATGCGGGAGACATCAACGAACTAAAACTAAAGAGGCGAACCCGGCTCGTCGCCGACAATACCCACCGCTGTGAGGCGATGTGTGCTTGCGATGGTATCTGCCAACATAAGAGTACATAACTGTATAGAATGCTGTGGTAAAGTATTGTACAAATACGGTTGAAGCTTTACTAGATTTTCGTTTATTTACTGCGGCGTGCTTCCAAGAAGTTTGCTGTAAGCCGCATGTACCGTTTTCTAATACTCTATAGTGTAGTTCGAGGAACATTTGTAATTTACATAACGACCTCCATGGCCGGGTGGATTAGATCCTTTGCTACAAATCCAGGAGTTACAGGGTTTTAGATCCAGTAGCACAAATAATTTTTATTTAATTTATATGCGTCTTTTCGCATGGTTTATAATACTTTAAGTTTCACCCAGGTGAAAAACTACCAGAATCAAAACGTTGCTTAAACTGTAAAAAAACCGTGTTTATTGACCAGATCTGAATAGCCAGGCACTTAACAATCTTTTTATTACTCGCTCTTTTCCCTCCGCATTCCTTTCAGTATCACAACATACCCCAATTAGAGATGCCATAGTCCCAATAGATCTGAACGGTTAGGACCCCTGTGCGGTATTCACAAAAAATAATTGATCGATTGACAATAAATTGCAGATTAGGTATGCACAAAGTGTAGTACTTGCAATAACAAACAAATTTTTATTTTTATAACTTTATTTGTTATTTTTAAAACGTAAGAATTCATTTGATTTTGAAGGAAACCCTATATTTTACTAATAGGTAATTGATTTACTATAGGATCATCATCTATATGTGATTGACTCCCAGAGACTTTGTTAAATCTGTGACTTTATAACAGTTTTACAATGTTTTCGATAAGTTAAATAGCTGTCAAGTCGAAATTGAAGTAAAAAAAGGGATGGACTAAAACATGTTTTGAAATTCATCAAAGTAACGCATCACCTTTAACTATTGTATCATCATAACACACATTATGATGCTCAAAACGGGTTTTGATTCTGAGATAAATCAGATTTTCGACTTTTTGGTTGTTTTTGCTAGCGCAAAATCTAGATTCTAGATATATTTTTTAGACTAAGAAGTTTGCGAAATGCTCGATCGTTTTATCATGGTACTAAAAATCAAATCGTGTTGGCTAGTTTCCAACGTTCCAATTTCAAAATTAAAGTTATGTATTTCATCAGAAAATATACTATGAAAAAACTTGTAATCTGTGTACTTTGTACTTGTTATATGTTTAACTAATTATACTTAATACTAGTTGTTCTGTGAAAAATCACGGGATGTAACTTGACTGGCCAAGAAAAAATGTAAGTTGCTTTAATCCACTCATTTCAAATATAGAAAAATGTCTGCTAAAATACATTACAAGTAAGCACTATATTAGGCAGGTGGAGATTAAAAGGTTTTTTTTTATGTTGGTTACACATCCATCAGTTCCAAATTTGAAAATTCACACTTGTATGGTCGTATGTACTCACAAAATAGATTATGTAAAGTCAATGTTTTGAATCCAATTATCTTGAGTCAATGCATTCAAGAAATTTATTTGAAATTTTTAATGAGACGATGGTACTTAAAAATTAACTTACAACAATAAAGCATTGTAGATATAATTTCAGATTCTGCAAAGAGATAAGATCTAGTGCGAAACTAAATCAGATAAATGAATTTAGGCCAAGGAAAAGCGGTCAGAGTTAAGTCATGTTAATAATTTAAAGAAAGTTACGTGATATTTGAAAAAAAAATAGTAAAACAAAAATATTTTCGTAGAAAGCGATTGTTTTGTGGTTTGACATATTTAAAGAAATTAAAAAAAAAACTATGTGTAAGACCACGAATATTATTTTACTTTTCATGACCAACCGGTTTCGCTTAGCCTAAGCATCATCAGGGTACAAAATTAAACTAGTAAACTATTTATTTTTAGATTTATTGTTAATTTAGTATTTTCATTTCTTTAGTAAAAATATATTGAAAAAAGAGATTAAAGGTTAACTAATCTAAAAAAAACTTTATGTAAAAGTTAACAGCACCATATAAACAAATAGTTTTTATTCATATTTGAAACATAATTGCGTCTTTATCAAAAAGGGGGAAATAGAACGAGTAATTTTATTCAAAATACTTCACATTTTCCAAAATCACAAAATGTATTTTTAGTTATAGAAAGTTCAGAGTAGTTTAAAAAATAGATTTAATCACGTAACAACTCAGTGGAACTTCACTCGTCTCATTTCTTATCGGAGGTTAGCTATCGTTAGGGCAATTTTCTTATTTTTATGTGAATACCGCACCAAAGTCCCGATTGTTCCCGATTATCCGGAGCCTATGGCATCCCCGATTGGAGTATGTTGTGAGGCTGAAGGAAGTGGGGAGGAAAAAGAGATGGAGAAGACGAAGGTAAGGAAGTACCTGTATATTGGAATTTTCTTATAAGTGGCGGAAATATACAACAGAATATTTTATAGTAATTGTATATAAAATTAATATATATATATATATGTATTAATTGAATAAACTTTATTTACGCTTACCGGAATTTGAACTCGGGACGTCTAGATTCGTAGTTGTGAATTTTATTTGTGCGACCACGGAGTCATTTATTTCGTAACGTTTACGATTTCGCAAATTTTAGCCTTTCAATGAAGAACCTCTACATATGTAAGCCTCTCACCTGTCTCCCGAATATGTTGGTAGTGCGCCATCAATGTAAATCGTATAAAAGATTTTGTTTAAAAAAATAAACGTTCTAAAAAAAGTTATGGAAATGAGTGAAAAAAATTACAAAGTTTTTTCAAACATCTATCCGTACCAGCATTATGTATATAAAGAGCAGTTTGAATTAATTACAATTTATCCATGTACTAAAAGAATTGTCATCCGATTTAACATTTCTGACACGCGAGATCAACGACCTCATTTGTTTATCTTTTGTACCAACACACCACATTCCTTGAATGCTCCACACAAATGTGAAAGACAAAAAACTGCATGACAGGAATAATCAATTGTTGATTTAATTTGGTCACAGGCTTCAATTCGTTGTTGGCGAGAGATAAAAAAGAAATGGTGGCTTTTTATTTTGTAAAAAAAAACAAAACAATACGAAAAAGATGTGCGAAGATATAAGAATTGTTTAAAAAAAACTCTATGTCCAATATGGACACGATCAAAGGACAATTTAAAACTTTGCTTATAATTTGTCCCGCTCTGTTTAACGAAGAGATCTACATTGAAATAGTGCAATTTTAAAAAGACATTCACATTTCGTTTTTCCTTTCTCCTCCCTTATTCCTTCCGCCACACAAAAATATGCCTAGTTTAGAGGGTCGCAGTATGTTATATTTATAAATCTGTCACACATTTTTACATTTGTAAAAAATGAAAATAAAATAATAAAAAATAAACATTTTTAACAGGATCAAGCAAGAAACAATTTAATGAATTTTACATGTACAGACCTGAAGGTTGAAGAAAATGGTGTCGAGAGAATATTATAAGATGCACGATCAAGTAAAATAAACACTTATGTTAAGTGGAGTCATGTCAAGAGTCGGAATAACATATAAATACGAATGAGACAAACTAGGAATGCCCTGACACACAAGGTGTGTGTCAGGACAGATTTGTGTGGCATTCCATCCTCACAGTACACTTCCGAGTGGAAATGGTGTGATGATTAGTTAGTTGCCATACTTTGTATACTAATCTTAAGATAATTTTCAAAAATGACACAAAAAAGTTTATTTAAATATTCATGGAATAACTTTATTTAACATCACAATTTATTAGGATTTTAGACCCCGAACAGGTTTTGCTTGAAACCAAGCTAAGGAAAATATTAAGTATTGTTATTTTAAGGAAAAACATGTTCATTTATGTAAATGTGGGTTTATTTTTCGGAATTATATTCCATAAAGGAGTGACACATTTAGGCATTGTAGAATCCTGAGAGCCCTTCAAATAATGCTGCTCCTTTTTTCTTAATTCTATCAGCCACAATGGCCGGAATCCTCCATAGCGATGGAACTTTAAAGTGATTATTAGCGAAGTACGAATTATAATAATTGATATTGCCGTTGTTGTTAGTGTTACTAATAAGTTTATCCGCTGGAGGCGGCCGGGAGAACTGAAGTTGAAACCGCGAAAGAAATAATTTGTTGATAGAAGTTTCAGAGTTTATGGAGAGATCAAAAGTTTTGGTTGGAACTGGAACAGTTGGCGACGTTGGATAATATTTTACAGGTACGTAAGTGACTTGGTATTTCTGGTAACTTAGTTCAGATCTTGTAGATTCTTTCAATTCGTCTTTAGCAGGCTTTGATTGCGAAGTTTCGTTTATTTTCAAAGGGTTGAAAATATTATTACTTTGAGAATTTTCGAATGAGCCCATAATCTCATTTGGTTTGCTTGTGATGATTTCGATTGAAATCGTTTCGTTTTCTGCGTCATCTTCATAGTAGTTGTCATCTAGATTGATAAATACTGTTAAATCTGCATCTTTAACATTATCGTTTGAATGGTAATCAATTTTGTTAGGATCATATTCACTCTGGTGGTCACTAGATGAAGTGCCATTTATATCTTTTGTATTATAATCACTTTGATGGCCACCGAGACCAGATGATGTACCATTGATATTGTATAAATTAAAGTCACTAAATGAGGTGTTATAAATAGTTTTAGATCCAACGCTTTCAATCTTGTCACTTTGTGCGGTTTTTTCATCGGTGAAGTATCGAGATAATTCATTTCTGTTACTTCGAATTACTTCGTTGGGCGTATCGATTATAGCAGATAATAAGCACGGGGTCCAGACGTGAACTAGCTGTAAAAATAAAATTCTAATCGTTATGTGAAATATTAATTATTGATCGTTCACACCATATATTATAATAATTAATTATAATTTCTCGATGTAGTAACAAATGGTGTTACAAGTTGGCGTGATCATTTTTTGCAATCAGCCAAAAACCTTGAAAGTAAGCGATTAAAACGCACTATTGCGAAACAAAGAAAGAACAAAACTAGTAATTTGTAGTCATTGTTTAAACAAAAAAGTTTGTCTAAATGCGTGAAGCAATTCAAGGAAAATACTTGTTTTTTTTTTTTTGTTTCAGCCCAAATAAACGGGAACACAACCCACGGAAATCCGAAATTGAGTTTCAACATTCAACGGTTTTTTTCTTATTTAAAACTTATTTATTTTCGAAAAGCTACTAAAAGTATGAATAGTTTACCAGGTGGAATTATTTTAGTCAGTGCGCACAGAAGAACGGAATGAGTAAAAAAATTAAGTTTTGTGTTAAGTACTCGTATGCAGAATTGTTTTTTTTTAATTTTTAAATTTTTTAAATTTTTATTTATTTTTTATTTTTTTATAAATTTTATTTTTATTTTTTTAAGAAGACAAACATTCCCGGGTTACGAATAACCTGAAAATATTTGAAAAACTCCTACCGCCATCATAAAAAGCGGAAGATGTTGCTTGTGCAATGATGGAGGACGTAGCCAGCAGAGGAATTGAACGCACGACGCCCGGGTGGGAATCCGACGCGTTCTCTACTCAGCTACCGACCGAGTATACTAGTATATCTATCAAAGAAAAATAAGATGAGTCATACGCTTAGGGTTTTTAATCCAGTAAAGATCTTTTCCCTTAGAAAACACTAATGTAAAAATAAACTCAGTCAAGTAAATAAAACCATCAGATGGTGATAGTAATAAGGCCTAATGAGCCGCAGTACTAGTTAGACAGTCATTATGAGGGGTATTTGTATAAGCCCCAGCTAGTTAGTAGAGGATTACGAAAGAATCCATAAAATCAAAAAAAAAAAAAAAAAAAGATGAGTAATAAAATAAAATTATGTGCTATTATTTTTTGAAAAAAGATATGTGACACGTGACACGATTACGTACAAAAAACGAAATGCTTAAATTTTGTTTTAGTTCTCCCGAACGTCTGCGTTTATTAACTCATTCGTTCATTTTTCCTTGCGCATTTAATTATAGGTTCATTGATTATAATATATATACTCGTATATGTAAAATATCTACTTTTAATCGTTTAATTATGATATATATTGTACATGTAAACTACTCGCCCCACAGAAAAAAATCTGTTGACTTGTTCAGGATTTTGTTTTAATTTTTTTTTTAAAGTTCATACATAGTACATTGTGACGATATTTAATTTTGAAACGATCGCACACCTTAATATAAAATTAAACTATTAGACACTTTCATGGGGTGCTTATTAAATAAAATATAATAACATGTTACCAGAAGAGGGATAACAGCTCTCATCTTGTGCGATTGCAGATTCAACATTCAAATGGTAATTGTTTAATTGATGTCTCATAACTTGATATCAAGAGGTTCGAACCACTGTAACTGAAAGAAACAAACATGAATGGAAAAAAAAAAAAAAAACCTAAATTAATATTTAATTTTCTAAACGATCAGGTGTGCAATATGCCGTGCAAGAGCCCTAACTGCTTCCAACTATCCGGAGCCAGTTGGACTGTGTCATCCACAATCAGGTTATATTGTGAGGCTGAAGGGGAGGAGATGAGGAAAAGGAAGTTTGTGAAATACCAGGTTATTCAGATCTTGTCATCTAACATGTCTAAACCAATTTCAAGCCAACGTTTCAGTTCTGAATAGTGATCTTTCACCTGGGCTATACTGAGAGTATCTACCACTTTGGATTAATAATTATTTCTAATTTTGAAACTGTTAATTCGTGGTGGAACTCCGTTTTAATGATTTTAATAATACCATTTTTTAAAACTTTATTGCACTATTTCTATTTAAGACCTGACCGGTTTCACCTTATGACGGGTATCTTCAGATTGGTACACTTTAAAGTAAGTCTATAACATATATACTATTGGGTCAATAGATAGATAGACTCAATAACCGTCCATTCCGGACCCAATACTATATATGCCATAGACTTGCTTAAAATTGTACCAGTCTGACGATGCCCATCATAAGGTGAAACCGGTCAGGTCTTAAATAAAAATAGTGGAACAAAGTTCAAAGTCTGCTATTATTATTAAGATCATTAAAGATTAATTAAATATGATTTATTTGCGCACGCTAGGATTTGAACCCGTGACCTCTGAATTCGCACTGGAGTATATCAACCGTTTAACCACAGAGATCATCGTAGGCTAACAATGAGAAAAGCTTCCAAGAAACACAATAACTTACAACTATCCCTATGTACACTTTAAAAACAACCACAGAGCAAGTGTTAAATTCTCTGCCTTTGTGTGAAGACACTTTTTCCTGTTGAAATTAAAAACTACAACTAATGAAACCATTTTCATGTGGGCTTATATAAACTGTTTTCGACAAATAATTATGTAACTCGGAAGAATGAATTGATTTTGGGCTATTGCAAAATGGGTACATCACTTAGTGATGAATAATGTGTGACAAATTAACCTACATGCATACAGGTATTATATACCCACATCCATACGTATTGTATCACCAGCTTGTAATTTTTTTAATGATGCAGGTAAATCTGTGAAAAGTATATATTAGTCTTAAGAGTCAGCACTTAAAAATAGACACTTTTTGGATTTCTAGTACAAGCAACACTACAAATGATTCATCTGTTAATTCTATATGGGTGGTTAAAAAAATGACTGAGGTTTCCAGTGAACACAATTATTAAACAGTAATCTTTTAAATTCTTTATGAAAAGCATTCTAGAATTTTAGGTAAAACGTTCAAAAATGACTTTTCTGGTCTCAAAAGTACACCTTTTAATGACATTTAAATATTTTTTTCGAAGAATTTAAAGGATTACAGTTATAATTGTGTTCAATGGAAACCCCAGACATTTTTATAACTACCTATAGAAAATTTACAGATACATCATTTGTAGGATTGTTTGAATTAGAATGCTAGAAAGTAACTTTTAGTGTCATTTTGAGTGCTGACCCTTAATGCATACAGAAACAAACATGATTTATTAAAAATTGTTATACAGTACACAGCAGTCTCTTAATCTATCTGTCACCTTTCCCTGAAAAACTCTCGATCGGTGAGCTCTGTAAATTTTGCATCGGTTGTTCTGTCTGTATTTTTTAAGGTCAACGCAATCGCGCTACAAATTGTAGATAACATAGTTTTACGAGCTCCAGATAGTTGATACAATTTTTGCTACTATATAAAAAGACAATGTAATCTGCAATTTCTCGACTTAAAGTTAAATAGGTCGGTCGTAGTGGCTATGAAACAGGCGGCGGTACTAACGAGCGCCTCAGCGCCTGTCGTTTCCACCGATTGCAAGAACTTCGTAGCCGAGCGCTTAAGATCTTAGGCTACGAATCCAGAGGTCGCGGGATCGAAACACAGCGTGTGAAACTTAAAACAAAGTTTTAGTTACTCCAAATATAATGAATCACCAGGTAGTTACCAGCCTTCCTTTTCCCCATCTCTGTCCCTCTCTACTCCTTTCAGCCTTATAACATACCCGATTGGGGATGCCAAAGTCCCACTGGCTGCGAGCAGCTAGAAGCAGTTGAGAAATTTATAATCGTATTCAGAAAAAATACGAGGAAATCTAGAGACACCAACTGTTCAGTAAAAAGCTGTTTTTGGTGCTTTTGTACTAATAAAACAGGTGTTGACAACTGATGTGATTCATTTCACCAACCGATGAAATGAAATAATAATATTAGATATTTACGACATTGCGTACTTTCCGACAGTCCCATGTCAACGCCCGCAGGCGCTTTACGACAGTATTAAATTTGTAAAATTGAAACGCTGTTGAAATGCTTCCCAGTTGTTTTATTGAAAAACCTGTGTTTAAATTAGCATATTACGCCCTTGGATGTAAACCCGAAAGGTAATAAACTTGTCAGAGAGCGTGTTGGCATGTCTTGAGCTGTAAATAACA
The DNA here is from genome assembly GCA_022651775.1 of Drusus annulatus. NCBI lineage: Eukaryota > Metazoa > Arthropoda > Insecta > Trichoptera > Limnephilidae > Drusus > Drusus annulatus. The sequence goes on along the minus strand of JAGWCC010000238.1, from coordinate 158,433 downwards.
GACCTTTGGCAGCTGGTAGAAGTTTTTTCTACATAAAACATTTTCAGCGGTTAACAAAAAAAAATAGAGTGATAAGGAACGGCGAGAATGTCGGTAGATCATTGCTCTAGAAATACTGAGATTGAATTATGGCTTGTTTATGTGGCGGATACGCTCAATAAAAAGAAATATCACAATTTACAGTATAAAGTTGTTTGAAATGGCTTTGGTCATGTTTCGTGATCAGATCTGAACAGTCGGTGTTATATTTGTGATGTGTAAATGAGGATGACGATAATTATTACAATGTTATTTATTCAGCTCGGCTATTTGGTTTACGTGTGACAGTTACAGGAAACGGTAAGTATTATAAGGACAAAGTAACCTTCGAGGTAGAGTGGTTGAGGCGCTCCACCACGACTCCAGAGGTCGCGGGTTCAAATCCTAGGGTGCGAAAATAAACTTTATTCAATCACTATGTAACATTGTATATTCACATACATGTTTAAAACAAAAATAGTAGTAAACACCGCACAAACCGTCTAGAGCCAGTGAGACATGTCATTTCCAATTGGGGTATCTTGTGAGGTCAAAAGTAGTGGGGAGGGGAAGGAGATAGGGAAAAAGAAGGTTGGGAAGTACCTGGCTATTCAGATCTGGTCAGCAAACACGGCTAAAGCCATTTAAAGCAAGGTTTCAATTCTGAATGGTGGTCTTTTACCAGGGCGATACTTTGAGTATCTACCACTCTGGAACGTGCCGCAAATATACTATATATTCTTTTATATGAATTAAATGTTTTATGACAGATATTAAATAAATAAAATTAATAAAGTTTGAACCCGCGACCTTTGGATTCGTAGTCGAGCGAGTTACCACTCGACCGCGCAGGTCGTCTGTATAATCACATTTTATTAATTTGAAATAGATAATGTATACATGTATTTGCGGCATGTTCCAGAGTGGTAGATACTTTAAATATCGCCTCAGTATTACTACCTGTATTAATATATGTTTATATACATATTGGAAGCATAATTTTGCGTGTAACACCTTTTTTGTTTACCTGTAACACGTCATCAAAATTTATTACTCTCCGAAATACTTACATAACACACGTACACAGACAAAATACTGGCAACGTGTATAACATCAGATTTTTATTCTACTCCAAAATATAATTTTAAATGTGATCATTTTTACACGTAAAAACTTGAATATGAAAGAAGATATTTGAGGTTGAAGATTTTACTTTTCAATCCCCAGGCAGTAATTCCTGAACGAAAAACAAATCTTTTCGACTGTGAAGATTCCAACCTTATTCTCGGGGGAATATTTTTTAAGCGACGCGCAAGTTATATGAATTTGTGCAGATAAAGATACAAAAAATATGACAGAATACCTTTCGGATTATTTTAAATAAAGAAAAAATATCAAAAGAAATTATGAACAGCAGGTTCGATAAAAAAATCATAGAGTTTTGTGTAGTTTTCCATACACACATTAAATACATCTACATAAATTTTCAAAAACACCATTCATACCTTTGAAATAACAAACACTTGCATATAATTTACACACACTAACATCACACTCAATTACAATCACGACGTACACCAACACAACACAATAAACTACATACTCGTACATGCAAAACACACCCAACAAAATACAGACAATTTTTTTTAGGATACATGGCTTTCATTAAAAAAAAAATCGTTGATAAATCATATAATTACGAAGCTGAGATAAAACACCGAATGTGTTCTCAGCTTCAGATGAATTTGGAAAATAGTGAATAGTTTCGAACACGGTGGTATTAAATACGTAATTCGATATGGCGAAATGGTTAGATAGGTAGGGAACTTAAGTGAAAAACATCAAGGTAACAACCTAACAAATAATTACTTTGAAATCCAACAATTACAAATAGTAAAAACATTCCCGACAAAAGCAAAATATGTTTTATTGATAATTCTCTTAGGACCACAATTTACTCAAATTCAATGACAAACCTTTCCAATAACAAATCCTCAAGAGCCCTTCAAATGCTTGCGAAATAAATTATAAAAAAAATATAATACCCTACTTGTATTTATAAATTTTCTCATTCGTCTAATAATGTAATTATAATAACTTTGACGACTATCTTTTTAGTACTGTACATTCATGGAAATACAAGTTTAATAATATTAAATAAGACAAAATACTATACTCCCCGATTCGATGTCAAACTCAAAATCAAAAAAAGTGTTCCTTTAAGAACAAAATAAAATAAAGCATGTGATGTAGTCACGAATTAAAGAGAATATATTACAAGTACTTAATGTAAACATGAATAAGCCAAAAAGACCTAGGGAACAATAAACTTAATTCTATCCAATAGTTCGGAAAACGCATTAATACTTTGTAAATCTCTGATCGTAAATGAACAAAAAAGCAAAAATTGGGAGAATTGTTCCAAAACATAAAGACAAATGTAAGCAAAAATCTAAACTAATAGTCCGATCTCTATACTTTCAGCAATCTCAAAATTTTTTTGTGTCACTATAGAAAGACAATTAAAATATTTAGAGCACAACTTAATTCGCACGTCAAACACAATCCGGCTTCCCAAAATGATAAAATAGTCAAAGTGCAGCTTTCGATTTCATATCGACTCTACAGAAACATATTGATCATGGTAAAATTACGGCGGCAATATTTATTGATCTAAAGAAGGCTTTTGAAATGGTGGTTCATATTGATCGAAAAACTGAACCATTTGGGTACTGTTGATACTTCTCTGGAATTTTTCCGATTTTATACATCAAATAGCTTTTCGGCAGTAGAGCTGGGTAGAGATACCAGTGACTTAGGTTAAATTACATGTGGAGTGCCTCAGAGATCAATTTTTAAGCCTTTGTTTTTTTCTTATTTATACTAATAACAGGAAGAAGTGGGGTATTAGAGGAACTCTACAGCTTTATGCGGACGATAAAATATTTTTTGAATTACAAACGGAACATAGCGGAACTTCAAACGGAAATGTCACCTCACTGTCCTGTAGTTGAGGAAACAAGCTAAGCCAAAACGTAAAAATACGTATTATCAACTTTTCGGTTATAAGAAAAACATACAGTTTAAATATCAACATTGGTGAAAATTACATTGGAAAGAAAATAAGCACAAGATATTTGGGCCTCAACATAGATAAATAGTTCTCGTGGAATCTCCACTTAAATCATATAAAAGAGAAAATTACCTACTAAATTCCTTCACAAATATGAAATCACAAGCACCATCCTAAAAATTACTTGGCAACCAACGCATACTCGTAGTAACATCAAATCAAACCCATTTACAATCAGCACTCGAAATAATAATAAAATTCGTATTTCCCTATCACATACTACAAATTAAGGAATTGGAATATTTTGTCTACATACTACACACTCGCTTCCAGACAAATATAAAAACAATTTAATAAAAAACTTCTAAATAATGTCATTAAAGATTAATTAAACAAAACAAAAACATCAATATAAAAAGATAGCGGATGAAATTAAAAAAAAAAAAACAAATAAATATGGACTTGATAAAAATGACACAAAGTCACATCTAAAAAGTTTTTGGTAGCTCAATTAGCAGAGATGTTATTTCCGTATAGTGTAGAGGTTCCGAGTTCAAGTCTAGGTGGGGCCACACAATCTTTTTGTTTTCTGTTTCGTATTTCGTCAAATTTATTGATACTGTTAAAGTAATTATTATTTTTTAAAGTCACTTAAAAATTAAAATGCGTTAGGTATTTTCATTTAACTTTTAAATAGTTATATTGTCACTTTATGTAATGTGATTTCTCTTGTCTCAAAATTATTTTTTATAACTCATCGGCATTGCGACGTAGTAAGCTTAAAAATAATACATACATAATGTAATTGCCTAACGACGTTAAATGTGCAAGCCTATGTAAAAGGTTTCAAATAATAATAATAATAATATTTGGATAATTTGTATAGCGCCGTTTTTCTGAAAAAATCACCTCAAGGGCGCTGTACAAATCTTAACTTATTCTTAATATTTATTCCTAGTTTATATAAATATACAGCAACATACTTACCTGGCAGGTCACTTCTGGCAGGACACAATCACCATATAATAATAACTTCAAATTTAACTGATTTTTACAACTACATATTTTTATTATTTTTTTTATTTTTAGGGCATGAGAGCAAATTTAAAGTATAGTATATCAGGGGCCTAAAAATAATTATTTGAAAGAATATATCAACCAATTATGGCGTGATGTATCTTTGTAATATGTATAATTATATATTGCGTATCAATGATATTGTGATATATGTTTGTAGTTAAGCGTAAGCACCCAAAAATACACACTTCCTGGCTTTCTAATACAACAATACTACAAATTATTTATCTATTAATTCTATACGGGTGGTTAAAAAAATGGTTTCCTGTGAATACAATTCTTAAGCAGTAATCTTTAAAATTCTTAATGAAATGCTTACTAGATTTTTAAGTAAAACGTCTAAAAATGCCTTCACTGATTTTGAAAACTGCACCTTTTACCGACATTTCAATATTTTTTAAATATAATTTAAAATATTTCAACACAAAAAATATAGTCACCAAAAACCTTAGACATTTTTCTAACTACCCATAGAAAATTTACAGATAAATCACTCATTGGATCGCTTGTATTAGAATGCTACAAAGTGACGTTAATGCTTTTTTTTACTGCTGAGGCTTAAGCATACTTACACTGTGAAACAATAAATAAATGCATAAAAAACTATACTGCATACTGCTACCCCAATTAATTTATTAACTCTTAGGAGTAAAGTGCAGTAGTTGTTATTATTTTTTCTGGTTTCCCGCTATGAACATTTGCCTTTTTTAAACAATGTGTTTTGTTTTATCGATTATTGATTGATTTCACCCATCAGAGGCCGTCAGGTGTGTTTACATTCTCCTTCTAAAATTTTGTCTCATACAATATAGTAAATTACCCGAAACATACCGAGTAATTTGTTACACTCTCTCGTAACTTGTTACATAATAGTATTTTATTTCGGGAGTGATCACATGCGGGCGTGCGTATCTGGTATTCCCCCTGTCACAAATACTGTCACAGAACTGTCACATCCACTGTCACAAGTACTGTCACAAGCACTGCCGCCTGTCACTGTCACACAAATGATAATTAAATATATTGAAGGCGGGCCGTGGGGCAAGCGGTGGCCTCCGGTCTGAAATATAAAAATCATATCGATTTATTGAATTCCGGAGCTTTTACAGAAATATATTTGACAGTCACGGAAAAGGTTTTTAAAAATGTAAGGGTAATAAATTTGATATTTTTTCAACGACATTTATTTATTTGTATTAGAAATAACTTATTAAAGCCAACGCAAATTGTCACAAAAAAAAAATATTTATAATTTTCAACAAACATGGATAAAATTTCTTCCAAGTACCTACTTAGACAATTTTTGCGCTGCTGTTGGAATAGAACCTGCAACTAGTCTAGTTTGGACTAAGATTACCATTGCGCTAAAGGGGTGGCCTGAAACAAATACACCTATTTATGTTCTAATAATTGACGTAATCTTAACTATGCGAAAAAAAATCTCTTTTCTTTTTTTTCTACAAAAAAAAATCTTCAACGGTTAACTCTAGCCTCGTGAAAATTGCACAACCTTTTTGTTTTTTTTTTTTTATAATAGCCTTTCCAGGCTCCGAATAACCTGATTTTTTAAAAAACGTTCTACTACTTATGAAAATATTGCTTGTGAAGTGATCGGGCCAAGGATTGAACCCGCGTTGAATGGGAATTGCCAGGTCATAATGACCATTTACTACTTGCAAGATCATTTTAATGAAAAGGTATGGGGTTTTGTAAAAATGAATTAAACAACCAAAAATATAACACGGCGAAATAAGAAATTTTTCGATAAGTTGATTAACAAGTCTACAGTCAAATAATATGGTTTCAGACAAGCAAATGTTGATATTCGCTTGATTTCGTCAATGTCGAACCGACATCCAAACCTGTGGAAAATATGCGGTTTCACGTGATGGGATTTTTTTTACGTTATCACTACGTGCTTAGGAAAGCAACGTCACGATTTGGGGGAGTTTCGTGAGTTTGAAGTCTCGCCTGGGGGACGAAAAGTGTAATTTGTCCGTGAAATAATGTAGGGATTTTTTTCAAAGAGTCGTTTTAGGTCGTAAAAAATAATGATAAATGTAATAAAAATGATAACTTTATCACCATTTTGTGAAAGGCATTACTTATTTAATTTGACACGTCTTCATAACCTTCATATTTATGATAAATGTGAGTGACACTCTCTCGGTGTCTGTAATAAATTCTAGTTTGTCCTTGAGTGTTTGCACTGGAAACAGTTGACGCACCTACGAGTATGTACTTCACAATGGTAGAGTGATAGATACTCTCACATACTAACAAAATGACAAATACTCTGTGAAAAACTGTCGGTGGAAGACCACCAATCACAATCAAAACGTTGCTTTTATTGGTTTTTACTATGTTTGGTGACCAGATATAAATAGTCAAGTACTTCTCGACCTTTTTCTGCTTCATATTTTTATCATCTTCCCAATCTTCAGTCTCACATTTTACCCAAATTGGAACTACCTTAGACCCACCGGCTCCGTGCAGTTGAAACTCTTGTGCGTATTCACATACATTTTTTGTAGTCATGGGCATCGTCATTATCGATATTGAGGTTACCAGTGAAAAATTATAGCCTCAGCCAAAGATTTCTTTGAGCTAATAACATACATACTTTCCGACCTTTCTCTTTACATCTCCTTCCCCTCCCCACAACATTTAGCCTCACAACATACTCCGATTGGGGATGATATGGTCTCGCTGGCTCTAGAACCGTTGGACCAGTTGGAACTATTATTTTTATTGGAAATATGATTTTTTTAGATAAATAAGTTAAAAAAATAATATAAAAAAGAAACTGCAGATAAATTGTTTACACATTACCAAATAAAAATAAATAAAAAATCGGTAACCAAACATCAAAGAAAAAAACTATAAACACTTTTGTGTCGGCTGCAACTTGTCCCACAACATTAAAAAATGATATTATGGCAACCTCCCCCCCGGAAAACGTTTTACTGTACCATTATCTGTAATACTTATAGTCTATGCGGCTCGCGAACGTTCGAAAAATCAGTTAATATGCCCTTCTGCTAAAAGGGTTGTGCATCACTTCTTTCATTCATTAAAGGAAAAAAAATGGTGGATTCACCAAAACTAATTTGACAAAAAAACATGGAGTCCATGCGTAACATACTCCTTTGACCACCTGCACAGATACATTTGTAAAACTCTACTTTCAAGTGTCAATACTGATCAAAAAACAAACTTGTAAGAACTATAGTTAAAAGGTATATAAATATACAACAATACGGTGCGGCGTCACTGATTACTTTCAAACACTTCGCCACATCTGTGTTTGTAAAATGTTGAGACAAAGGTGTAATGTAAAAATCACAATCTCTTGAACCCTTGCTTAACTTTTACTTATCATGAACTTGAGTATAATTGTAAGGATTAAAAACAACAACAAAAAACTCTATACAGAAGGCTCCAGGGGAAAAAAAATCCCCCAAATTCTATCCCAGCTTCACTGCACGTTTCTGCAGAGAGTCAAATATTTTTTAGAGATATTTTGGGGCTCAAGATCAGAGGTGGCTGTCAAATGCAACAGCGGGGGGAACTTGAAATTTGTACAGGGTCAGCAGTTGTGTACACTATTAAAGTATCTGCGGGTCCTGTACAGTACGTTCAGATTCTGAGAAGTTAACTTTGATCTTGGCTCGATGGAGACCCCTTAACTGAGCTGGCCGGTTAAGTCAAGGCTTACTTCAAGGTTCTAATAACCTAAAAAACAACTTGCTGAAATTTAAGTCTACAATTTCTCAATCACACAGAAATAGTATTTCCGCTATTATTTAAGATTTATCATCCCATAAAAACTTACAATTACGCAAAATTATAAAACTTACCGAATTACTGAAATCTATTTATCTCTTTAAATCTTAAATTTAGAATAAAATTGGATTAAAGTCAATAAATCTTTTGTCACGACGCCAACAATCTATCTTGTTTCAAGTTTCAAATCTATTCAGTTAATAGGTCAGTTTCATTGCCACGATCTTGACCCGATTCCATTCATCCCGACCCTTTCACATAGCGATCCCATAAAATTAAAACGTCCAGAAAGAGGCCAGACTCTGAAAACATTGAATTACACCGAACAATTGATTTAAAAGCGCCGCAGGCCCAATTCACATCGGCTGTATTTTATATTTACACGGAAAATATCGGAAAAACGCGCGCCATTTGCCAAAATAGCCGATCCTCGTTCCCGCGCTGGGCGCCATGTACACGGTCGCCATGGCAACCACCCTACCGCTTGTGTCGCCTTCTTCTGTCAGTTGCCCCCTCGAGACGGCTTCGGGTGGACGCGCTTGTATTATTACGGTTCTAACTAATAAAATCGAACCGAATCAGCGCAAGAACGAAGCTGGAAGTTTTAAAGTCGCGTAGCTTCGTTCGCTTCTTTGATTGGTAATAAAAATACAGCGGTAGGTATCTAGAACCTTGATATTATTAGTTCTTACCCGTTCGAATATGCGCGCGAAGTCTGTTGTTCTTTTCAGCGCCGCGCTTATCAGCTGAACATTTTGTTTAGGTGTTAGAACTGAAATAGAAAATATTACTCTGCAGTTCCTACATAAGAAATACAGTCAAAATTGCATTTGGTATTTACAGTATTGATGCTAGTAGATAACTTTCAGTTTGTAATACATAGAAATAGAAAATCTTGCTTGATGGAACCTACTTAGAAAAGATCGAAAATGGTTCCATTTTTCAAATTTAAAACCTGTGTTGACTTTATTGTAGTTAGATAAGTACCAGCTACACGCTTTTGGGCTGTACATTTTGTTTGAAATAAGTAGGTACCGAATAGAAAATTATTCCTTTCAGTACCTACCTAGTAAAAATAGTTGAAATGATTCCATTTTTAAATATAAAATCAGTGTTAATGCTGATATATAAATGAGTGCGTTCCCGTTATAGCTTCAGTGATGCATAAACAATCGCACGCGCCTACACAGCGCAGATGGCCGCTGGACACGTGTTCAGGTAAACATTTCCCCACCATACCTATTTGTTTATCATTCTAGGTTCAATAGTATTACCTGCTTAAAAACGTTGTTTAAGAATGAGCTTTGATTTAAAAAAAGATCTAAATCATACCGGAAATATATAAATAAGGAAATAAGCTTTTAAGATTCATAAAAAAATATTCACATTTATTTAAATGAATATATATATAAGGGGAAGAGGGTGCATAGAAGAACATCTAACAAATATTGACTAATTAAGCAAATAACTAAGCAATTTCTGTTAACAAATTTTCCCGTTTTGCCCCTTCTTTTTACCAGTTTTGCCCCTCCTCGTGTATATAAATAAAGTAAGTCCTATGTGGATATCCGGAAAGAATGCAAGGCTGATGTGAGCGTAATAAATAGGATCAAGAAAGGGACGCTTAGATGGTTTGGGCATGTAGAGCGAATGAACGAAGAAAGGAGTGTGAAAAGAATATATGATGCCAAAGTGAATGGAAGAAGAAGTCGAGGACGCCCGAGAAAGATGTGGCACGATCTAGTAAATCAAATACTTGAATCGGGTCATGTGAAGAGTCAGAATAACAGAAGAGTATGTATGAGACGATGAATGAATGTGAATGAAGCAAGGAGTGTGTGCCAAGACAGAGTTATATGGCGGTCCGTCCTCTCTGCCTACTCCTGCGGGGAAACGGCGTAAGTTAGGTAGTAAGTCCTTCACATATGTACAGAAAGGGGCAAAATGGGATAACATCGCAAAGATTGGTTCCAAGATACGCTTCTTGATGTTTCGACATAAAAAAATCTTCCTTTTTCCAATGACAGTCTTCTTGTTCGTTGTATTTTAGTATTACCTCATCGCCGATTACATTTGATCTGTCTACGAATTTGGTGGAATCTCTTCGAGTTTCGTTATTAGTATTTTTTTCGATGAATACGTTGGAATATTGATTTATGCTCATTCTGCTACAAACATGTGATGGCACTGCTTTTAAAATTTTGACTTTTGACCATTTCCGTCAGTCCTTTTATAATTACTCATCATAATTAATTAATAACTGGTTGCTAACGCGTTATATGCTATGCCATTTTACCCCACGGTGTACGGCGTGATATTTTGACTCATTTAAATAAATTCGTCAATTGTAAATAGATAAAATATATTAAGTTTTGATGAAAACTGTGTTTTTTTTAAATAACGAGCAGCGCAAAGGCGTGTTTTCACTATGCCAGCACAGGCAATACTGAAAGGAAGTTGGTTTCACTTAGTTTGTTTAGGCTGTTACCTAACACAGCTTTTAAGGGGTGGAAGGAGGTTCCGTTATACCCCGGTATTCCGTTTTCCCCCTCATCCTTTATATTAAAAATGCGCATCTTTCGCCTTCACGCGAAATTAGTACTCTAGTAGTAGTATATTATAAAGCTAAAGATAATTGTTTCAAAGATCATGTAATCCCTAGCGTTGTGACTGCAACTTCAAAGGCTATAAATAAATACTTTATAGAAAAAATACTTTTTTTTAGAGTTCTTTTTGTTTTAAAATTTCTACCGACTAGTACTTTTTATTTTGGCAAGGAACCGGTTCCAGTCATTTTCAAATTTTTTCGGCGAGGAACCAGTTCCAGTTCTTTCCGTTTTCAAATCCCTACCGACTAGCACGTGTTCTTTCGGCGAGGAACTATGGTAGTTCCAGTTCTTTTCCCTTTCAAATCCCTACCGACTAGTACGTGTTTTTCGGCGAGGAACCGGTTCCAAAAAGAACTGAACAAATAACTGCACACATTCAAATCTCTTTTTTGCGAGTTTGACTTCAATTGAAGTGTTCACTACCTCCGCAAAGATAGACAAATATATTGATAGACCTTAACCTGTCCAGGCATATACTATACACTTCATTCAAATTAATTCTATACAACTCTCTCACATCATATATTGACTCATATATGCTCTTCTGTCCACTCGCGTATTGGTCACCTCGTTCGTGTCACCTTTGCGGGTCCTCAAAAAATTGTGAGTTAAGATAAAAGCTTGAAGTAACAATATATGGAGGGAGAACTAATTATTTTTACTCAACCTACACAAACTTGCGATAAATCACTTTCTCCGGGTTTTTTCGTCGTACACCATGAGAGAGAAAGAGACAACAAATTTCATAGACCGCTTCTATATACTGTCGCAATGATCTTAAGCTCCTGGTTCACCGCGGGACTCCGCCCACATTTTTTATTTTGCCACTAAACTTGACACAAATAAACGGTTTTTTAGGTTATACTCGTATGCTATATTATTGTTGATAAAAATACTGTAAAAAAGTGGCTTTACAAATCAACAAAAACATTATGTAATACGAATGGATGTATTAATACCGTAGCCTTAGTCTTAGCCACGCCCAGGTGCGCCGAGTCAGGTTAAAATCATCAAAAACAAGTCAAAAACTGACTTCACTGCCTTGGATAGATACTACTCTACCAACTATATTGACAAAAGCTACTTTTATTGGCTTTTTATATACCTAAATAATAGATTACATAGTTGTATAAAAGTAGTATTATTGTCAGGTGGCAATTTCATTCAACCGACCCATAAAAAAAATGCTCAAGTTTGAAATTTGGTCCTTGGAAATTCTGGGTGAAGTGTTATTTATAGGTTGATCTAGCCACTTCTTTTGATGAGATACACTATTCGTATTCCCTTTCAAATGCATACTCTATTTTGGAAAATTATGGGTTTAGCCATTCTGAAAATTTGTTTCGATATTTTTATTTTGTTTAAAAAATAAATTAATATCATTATATAAGAAAAATGATTTTTTCAATTAAATTAAATATTATTATCACAAAGTTTTTCTAGTTTTATTATTTTTGATTTTTAGTGAAAGCTGTTTCGGCCTTTAAGACCATTTGATAGTGGCCTTAAAGACCGAAACAGCTGTCACTGATTAAATTTAGCACTATTAAATTTGATTACTTATTTTAAATTATAAAAAATTAAAAATGAATTTCTATAAATTAAACAAAAAAATTTAAAAAAAATTGTTTCGCATTGTTGGTACTTCTTCCATGTGAACTTGTACTGTGTTGCTTTCTTGCGGCAAGCTTCGCGATGCTGGGCATATAACAAACTAGTATCGAAAACAAAAATAATTTGTATGCTCCTGGTGAGAAATAGTCTGGGAGTTAGTTAGTTTTCAGCCACTTCTCTGCTGAATACCTAACCTAAACTATCCCAACCTAACCTAGTTTCATAAATAATTTCCATTGTTATCTGACATTGTACTGTTATCAGTTCTTACTCAAATCCTCATTAATATCATCTATTATCATTTATCAGTTTATAAACAATGCCTAACAATAACTGAGCGATTACGACTAACAATCTCATTGATCATACAACTTACAACCAACGTTCTATCTTATACTCATCGTATCTGATGGATTCTCTGAGTAATGTGGATGGTTGTTTAGATGCCCTGCTGCTGATTGACAGGGCGGGTGTAAGCTGTGCGCCTCGAATTTAAGCTATCTAATTTAACTAAATAACTAATTTCAAAACTCGGAAAAACTTTGAAGCTTTTGTGCCAGAACACGTCTGGCGTCTTCTTGGGACTTTTTTTCTATCTGAACCTGGCAGTTCTCATCGGGTCATCAGCCCATATCATCTATGGGCGTCTTCTGCAAGGACCCCATTCGATAATTATGCAATTCAAACGGTCGTTTGTTAGCCGTGCTACGTGCCCAGCATCGTTCCACTCCCTATAAAGATTGTGAAGGAAATGTGAGCTACCGTTTTTACTTATTAGTATTTCTATCTCACAAAGATATACCTCTAGCGTGGCTATTTTTTTAAGGGAATTTTTTTGTATGGCTATTTTTTATCTTCACCTTTTTGTTGGTCAATCGGGTGGCAAATAAGAAAATACCGGAAGCTGATATGATTGAAGAAAAAAATTCCTAAATGAAACTGCGTCTCAGGAAAGGAGCTCACACATTTTTCAATAACAACCGCAAACTGTATGTGAAGGGTAAAATGAGTCGAGGGCGCTCGTAGAACCTAAATAAAAATCTTTCTTAATCTAAATGTCTTTTAAATCTAAATGCCACAGTCGCAACTTAATCTTTTTATTTTCTGTGTCTTCTTATGTTTCATATTTCATTGAAAATTCTAAGTATTGTTCTAATAATTAGTGTCAAAAGAAAGCATAAAGCTTTAATACGTTGATTTAAGTTAAAATATTAATTCTAGACTTTGTAAGAATCTAAAGTTCTTTTTATAAATAAAAATGAATAGTCTATTTAATACACTATTTAGGTATGTAACTATTTAGGGTAGTGCTTTTGCGTGATGATATTTGTATGGTTGCCTATTTCGGAAGAAATGAATGGGATTGATATATGACAGTTTTATTTTATTTTTTTATTTTATAATTACAATATAACATTTTAGTGAAAAGGTTTCGGTAGCTCAATTGGCAAAAATGTTATTCTAGTAGAAGTTCCGAGTCAAAGTCTCGGTTGCAACCCATTATTAAAAATAAATAAAAATGTATATACTTGAACTAGGTGCCTTATTATTAACGACCTTCGTGTTATCATTTTTTCCGTGTTCACACCTTGTTATTACTCTCAAATAAATAATATGAAATGGAAAACGAACAAGTGGGAAAATTAAAAATTTTTCTCAACGATGAAATATTCAATAACGATGCTAGCTTTACAAGGACACTGTTTGGATAATAATAATAATAATTTTCATAATTGGCATCCATCTTTAAACTGAATATCTAAAAAAATGTGTTTGAAAGTATGTGTGAAAATATTTCAAAGCCTTGTTGGCGTAATTAATATTTAAATGTGAATGGACAGAAATGAAGTTCCAGCAGAATATATGACGCGCTAGTGGTTGAATAAATAAATCGGGACACGAAGAAAGAACCTCAATAAAGTAAGAACCAATAGAGTATTAACATAATGTAATTATACTTGACTAACTTATATTGCGCCATTTTTGTGAAGTATCACCTCAAGAGTGCAAAGTTAGATAAAAAAATAAAATTATAGATAATACCGCACAAGAGCCTCAACTGCTCCCAACCGTCTAGAGCCAGTGAGACTATGGCATCCCAAATTTGGGTATGTAGTGAGGCTGAAGGTAGTGAGGAGGGGAAGAAGATAGGGAAGAAGAAGGTTGGAAAGTAACTGGCTATTCAGATCTAATCACCAAACGCGGCTAAAGCTATTTAAAGCAACATTTCGATTCTGAATGGTGGTCTTTCACCAGGGTGATACTTAGAGTATCTACCACTCTGGAACTTATACACGAGGGGCTTAGAAGCAAAGGCAGCAATCTCCTTCATTTTAAATTATTTCTTGGAAAGTTGATTTAACGTTTAATGCACTTTTCTTTTATGAATATGTTGATAAATTTAGAGATAATTGTTTCAAATTGTTCTTAGTTTAATGTGCACTAACATTTTTGTACACTTCATTCTCCATTTTTTTATAATATTCATTCAAAAGTTGACAATGCTACAGAACCTTTTTTGGAGATTGCTGCCTTTGCTTCTAAGCTCCTCACACATACTTTTATATAGTTTTTAATTAAATGTGTTATGTTACATATTAATTAAATGAAAGTTATTGGCGCACGCCGGGTTTGAACTCGTGACCTTTGGATTCGTAGTCAAGCGACTTACCACTCGACCATGCAGGCCGTCATATCATAAGTATGTATTAGACGAAAAATAAAAATCAATAAAAAAAACGTGAAAGATATCATTTATCAGTATCAATTAAAAACGAAATTATTATTATCATCTACTAAAAAAATTTCTTAATATTTTTATTTGGAGTATTTTTTTATTTATTCTTATAATTTCCGTTAGACACTGAACACTTAGCTTCATCTTCCACAATTTGAGCGCCCATCTGAAATATAATAGCCCGTACTTTCCCCCCTTGGTACTAATACAACCTTCCCAAGGCGGCGAAATATAAAACCTCGCTGAAAAACCATGAAATTTATGCTTCGGAAAAGCGGAAATCCATACATTTTCTTTTTCAATTACCCCACATTTTTCGTTCTCACGTATTTTCATCAAGGTCCTAAGAATGTCTAAAAAGGGTGCGCATGTTCGTAAATTTACTGCTGCAAATTTATATTAATAATTTCATAAATTTTATTGTGTTCTTAAAAAAAACTTTGAATGTCTACTAATACCGCAAGCCAAGAAAAAGATATATTTTAAAAAAGACCCAACCATATAAATGGCAATTAAAATATATATCAACCTTTCACACGACATCAAACACATACACGATCTGCTTTAATATAAATCATCATTAACCTTTTCTTCATCACGTACCTGAAAGTAAAATCTTACGTACGATCCGAAGGGGGGTGACGTAGTTGCTCCATCGACCTTGCTTACTAAAGCGTTTTCGTGACATAATCTTAGGTAATTTGATTTTGGTAATACTTATAGAGAAGTATATTCAAAATATTTCAGTAATCTTTATTTAAGATATCGCACAAACCTATGGTTTGGGGTGACATTAGAACCTCAGTTCGGAATGGGAGTAGGGAGGAATCTCACTTTACCTTAATTTAAATCATATATTTAACAAACTAATCTTTGTTTTTTTTTTAACATTTTAATATTTTATTTCGACATAATATATTATACTTTATTTTATTCACATTTGATCAAAATATATTTTATATCGACATAATACATACTCTATGGTGCTCATATTTAATATGCAGGCATTTTATATCGACATAATAATACATACTTTATCTTTATAATATATTTTATATCGATGTTTAGACATCATAATGGTCACTTTCAACATATGAATTCAGTTTATTTATTTATTATCTACCGGACTATTCTCCAATTACAAAAAAAACGTAACACGAAATGGGAAAAAAGAGCAACAGAGAAGAAACAGCACAAACATTATATTAAAATGAAGCAATGACAAAAATAGGACAAAATATACATAATAAAGAAATTCAAATCATAGTTTTGGTAGAGTCGTAAAGAATGACAAAAATCATTTAGGCTGGTACCAATAATTAAAAAAATGTCAATAACGGTTCTTCGAACAATTGGTATACCTCATAGTTCAACCTCGCCTGCAAACACAATATTTTGTATGGGTCCAAAGATTCATATTAGAAAATTTATCTCAAAAATATTCAATACGTACTATGAGTCGTAGCTTATCAGTGGTCTGATGAAGGTTTTATAGAGATTGAATTTGGTTATACTAGAGAGAAGTCTTATTATAAAATTCTGAAATAAAAATGAGAAAATTTTTTACAACTAGGTAAAGTAAGCCAGACCAGAGAAATTGAGAAAAGAAGAATAATTGGATGGGCCGCCTTCAGAAAACTAAGCCATATCCTAAAAAACACGAAGATACTCCAACACCTTTGAAAACGTGTATTTTATACGCAGATATTCCCAGAATTGACGTTCGAATATCATCGGATGGGGTCCTTGGTTGGGAAAAAGAAGCAGAGGTATCCTACAGATAAGTTGGGCTTACGATAGAATTGATGGCTTTTGATAAATGAGAGCCACCCAGGATCATGAAACCTGTAAGAGAATCTGATATACCTATGTTCAAAGCTAGACGCTAGAGGGTTATCGAAAAGAAGAGGATAAAATAAAAGGAACAACTCAAATAACTTTATTTTCATAAATTAAACTCAAAATTTTACAAACACCCTGTAAAGCAAAACATACTTCACTATGAATATTTAAATGTCGTGGGTACCTAGACTTTGTATTATTTACTTTTGCAGTTCATTGAATCCAGCAAATGAATATTTAGAAACGTAGGTTTTACGAATGGGGAATTTTACTGAGCTCACTCGAGCGGCTAAAGCGTCGTTTCGACGACGTCGCGACGCCTTGTCCCGTTTATGTATTGAACGGATGTACCATGTTCTACCTCCGTTCCGTATAATATAATGATTATACCCAGTGGATGTATTTTACAAATTTATTGTACCTCGAATACAATTACGTGTGCGTTAATCATAGATAACCTCACTGAAGCAATCATTTAATGAAAGAAAGATCCCTGTGGCAGAGCGGTAAGCTTCTTATCTCTCGAACCATATGTGGTGGGATAAAATCTTCACTTGGAAAAAATAAAAAAAAGGATTTAAATTATGATTATATAAACATGTAAATTTAAAAAAATATATTTGTACCTTATTTCAGAATGGAAGATCTTTTCAGTATAACCCTAATGACCAGCATTCAGATTTTTAAAAATGCTCGAAATGGTTTAGTACTCAACGGATATAATATGTTTTTAGCCAAGTAAATAGTAGATTATGGGTCAAATTAAATCCGGGGTATACTTTATGTTAGGTATAAATTTAATTTGATATGTTTTTAATGATTTTTTTCTTGCCTTATTACCTATCAAACGTAGTATTAAAATGGCTAAATAATAAGAATATTAGCTTAATAAAACACTAATGTTTAAGAAAACTCCCCTTTCGTTAAAAAAAGGAGAATTAATAAATGATGTATTTTTTGCAACAAAAAGTTTTAAGCTAAGAATACCTCTTTAA
Source organism: Drusus annulatus (assembly GCA_022651775.1). Taxonomy (NCBI): domain Eukaryota; kingdom Metazoa; phylum Arthropoda; class Insecta; order Trichoptera; family Limnephilidae; genus Drusus; species Drusus annulatus. The sequence continues at coordinate 140,682 of JAGWCC010000238.1, read as the reverse complement.
AATTAAAAGTAAGGCTTTTGAAAATATAAAACCAGTTAATCCTTCTTATTACATATATACGAGTACAAACAAAATAATAACTACCATCCTTTCTTACAGTATATTATCTACAATCTTTGTAAAGAAAAAAACAAAAATTTTGCATCAGAAAACATTATTTGAAATACGATACCAAAATTTAATAAAATTTACGCTGATTACAATTTTAGCATATTGCTGTCACCCTCTGCAATCTACTGCAGTAATCGCTCCTTTTCAATTTCCGCAATGGTAAAATTCGCCCCAGTGAAAAAATTTACACTTAAGGTATACATGGGTAAAATCTAACCCGAAAGATGACTTGCGTAATCGTGACTTCTAAAATTTCCATTGTCACCTGAGGCATGTTTGCGCATGTTACAGGCGTTTGTGTTCCTGAAGAATATTTGAAATGGGGTGTGTTAACATCGAACGACTATTGAGTTATGATGGATCAAAGGTTAGCCCAGGTGTTTTCGACCCATGTATACCAGTTATGGGTTAAACTTCGTTTATTATGCAACTTTGTTTTTATATTTGTGTAACTTTGTTTATAAACTAGGAATTAATTTCTAATAATAGAAAATAAAATCTGTATAGCGCCTTTGAGGTGGTTTTTCACAAAAACGGCGCTATATAAATTATCCAAATATTATTATTATTATATTTGATTTGTCATTAACCTTTTGCTTTCCTTTCTACCTCCAGTTTTTTTTCCGTATCACAATATTCCTAGTAGACGGAAAGTTCCAAAGTTGCCCTATTTCATTTTTTTCTTTCTCATGCATGACATATTTTGACGCCCTCCATGGTCAAGTGGTAAGACACTCAACTACGAATCCAAAGGTTGCGGGTTCAAACCCGGCGTGTGCAAATAACTTTCATTTGATTGAAATGTGTCGTAACCCATTTAATTCATATAAAATGATAAAAAGTATATTTGCGGCACGTCCCAAAGTGGTAGATACTTTAAGTATCGCCCTGATAAAAGACCACCTTAGTTTCACTGGCTCTAGGCGGTTGAGAGCAGTTGGGACTCTTGTGCGGTATTCACTATAAAAAAAATAAAAAGCTATGTCTCACTGGGAGGGGTTTCCGTATCGAGATAGACGTAAGTACGTTTTGTTGTATTACACTGAAAAATAGGTTAAGAGATAGAATTATGGAGCTAGAAGGGTGTAACCCACAAACCTAACTGCGTCCAGGAGATCATAAAATCTTTACCCCTTTGGCAGTATTTTCTTAACAGAGAGCTAACGACCTTTATGTGAATACATATTCAAATGAATTAAAAACAATTCAAATAAGTTAAAATGGATGACTAGAAAAAATAAATATGTTACTTGATGAACCGAATATGAATATTATTATTTTCGCGGTGGTTAAAAAAATAAATACCCGCTAAGCCTACTTGCCCTAATTTGAGGAAACATTATCAATATATTATACGAACGTTCGACATGATTTGTCTAGGGGGTGTGTATGTATTTGATTACAACGTAATTATTTTTGCATAACCCACTTCACCCCGTTCACATAATAACGCAAATATTCGATAATGTAGCTGAAATATAATTTGCAGATACTATATTATGGCGTGTTCGTTTATTCCACGTATATAATCAGAATTAGATATTGAAGGAAGAACCTATATCTTTATGTGGGCAGATTTAGATTTAACTGAAGTCAGTTCGATGGGCAGGGTATGACGAATTGCGAGAAAATGTCGATGGAAAACTAAAATAATTATATTAATGGTGTTTGACAAGTCGCTGGATTCATCTATTCATTTGAGTGCAAAATCGTGATTTGAAAATATTATCGCTTAGAAATATTAAAGATGCTTTGATTAAATACTGCGAGTAGAACACTTCTTAGTGTTTGTTTTAATCTGTATTTTTTAAAAGGCTAAAAAAATAAAGTTTCAGATCTGTAAAAACCTGCCAACATCTATAATTACTGACTTACAACTTTGAGTTATGATAGGTGACGACTTACTACCCGTCTAACCCATCGGGTATTCTCGCGTGACATATCTTTAAATTATTACATTTGCCCATTATTTAGGTAATATCTCATGTAATCAAAAATACTTACAAAACCTCCGCAGCTAGCTCACTCGGAGAGTTCTAATCGTGTTTTCAGTTCGTTTTAGGCGGACTAGAGAAAACCCGCTTATTTAGTATAAGGGAATTACATACACAAATAATACAGTAAGGAAAATTTAGAAATAAAACTAGTTCTCTTTTGCTTTTAACATGGCTTTCCGTAGAAACTTTATATTTGTACAATTGATTCTACGCTCTAGGAAAAGCTTATAACCTTCTTTGTGGACTCAGTTAGAATTTACATTACTGAATTTAGAGGTATTGTATCAAAAATAGATTAACCTAAGACTCTAAACGAAATTATAAAACATGAACGATACCCCTGGCTCATACGTGGCCCTCTGGATACGCTGTTTATGCGACATCTGCAATTCGGAGAGGAAACGAGCAAGACACTCGATCTGCAAGCTCGTCCACCCAGGCAGGAAGCGGTAACAATCACTGAATTGATTACTTACATAAGATTGAGTTTATATTAAAATACACTTTGAGGGATTATGTACACAAATGATTTGAATCCAAATTTCAACAACACTGTAATTAGCAGGTCAGACACGACCTTAACGCTCGATACTCTCCTCCAGAAGAAGGTAGATTATCGGTTGTCCCCGTATGTGATAAAGACCGCCTTTTAGACATTACCAAAGTTGCCAGTAGATGTAAAGAAAATAAAAATTGGGTAATCACCGTAAGAGTTATCGGGGTTAAAAGTTAACAATCACGAAAATATCGTTTCATAACAGTTATAACTAACATATTAACATAAAAAAATAGATCTAATGATTATTGCACGTGCTGTCAATGATAAAGTTAAAATGTAAAAAAAAAGAAAAGTATTAATAAAAATAAGTAGAGCTCACGGACTGAGTAATCAACAAACCAGTGAAGCAATAATGAAGTTCGACTTTTGCTTTTATTTGGTGCTAAAATAATTAAACAACTAAAGCATAACAATGTAAGTTGAGATCTTTGGTTCCCGAATCATCGCTAGCAGAAATACATTACCGCCGGTATACTTTATCTGAAAATAAATGATGTTGAATTTTAAATACGCAACTTAAGTTTATGTTCTATTTTCGAACGCTAAGCTTTTCTGAGCTTTGTTTTTGTTTACATTTTACCCCCGGAGTTAAACAAGGATTAACTAAACCCAAATTGTGTTTTCAATTATAACTTATGCATAAGCTGTGTTAGAAATAATTACTGATACATCCTGTGTTGGCATCAGCGAAATGGGTAGATAGGCGTATTTACTGTTAAACTATGTCAATCATTTTACCAATACGATATTGAGGTTTACATAATCTAAGGAGATAAAGTATTAATATGATTTAGATGGTATTTGAATCTTTAAAGTATTCCTCTTAACCACTGCATTGCACATAAGAGTATTTGTTAACGATTTTGGTCAAATTTTTTTGTGGGTTTTATGAAGTTTGAATTAATTAACTAACATTTTTGGGTAGTTTACTTATACATTTTTATATATTTTAGTACAACACAATCACTTTGTGATTTGAAATATTTAATGAAAATGAAATAATAACTTTATATAAGACCACAGATTTAATTTTAATTTTCAATATTAGGTATATTTCCCGAAAACTCATGAAATTTCTCATTATTTTTATCACTTTCTCAGTTGATGTTTTGCCTCTTTCATTTCGTATTTTACATCTTTCTCTCGGTTTCTGTGTTATAATTTAAATGTTATTATTTTGTTTTATTACTATTTTATTATTTTATTTTATATTGTGTTCTCCATCTGTATACACGATAACCACACACTACAGGTACCTGTATGTATTTTTTGTTTAGTTTAATTTTGTACCCTGATGATGCTTAGTCTAAGCGAAACTAGTCGGTCTTAAAATTAAATCTTTGGTATTAAGCAAAGTCATTATTTCATTTTCATTATATATTTATTATTTGATAAAGAAAGTTTAAAAAAATCGTAAGGCAATCATAAAAAGCACTTTTTTCAAATTGTAGGTAAAATTTGACTCCACTTTAAAGCTTGAAATATCATTATTAAATTTCCGTATCTCCTCGTCTATATACATACAAAAAAACAGATACACATACGCACACACATAGGTACGGGTTATGTAAAGAAAAGCGGACAGACTCGCTAAATTTACGATTCTCATTTATTACGAGGGTCTCAGAATGCTCGAACGAGCTCGTGGAATGGGTGTCCCAGATAAACCAGAACAAAGGGATGAATTTTCTTGAGCTGTCAGTTAATGTATTTCCTCGATTTTTTCTTCAAATGCTTATTTGCTTAAAAAGCTTACCTTTGATTCACATTTTTTTTGTTAATGCTGTTACCAGTTGAGTACATAAGACCGTATTAAACACGATGGGGTATTTTTACGAATGAAAGGTACTGCAAAAAACGTGCGGAATATTTAAAGATTATTTTTATAGTTTTGAAAAAAAAAAAACTACCACGCGCAATTGAAACAGAGAAGGAAAGCATCTGGGTATAACACTCAAGACACATGTTTGATTTATGTGAAAAAATATATTTATATCGAACAACTGTTCGACTTCCTGGAGCCAGTACGTCAGTGGAATGACTGAGATTGATAAAAAACACCTTTTAGAAGCCCAAATTATAAAGCATTATGTCCCGATAATACGACAAAATTAAACAGATTTACAAAAACTGTTAACAATTGTCTTAAACTTTTCATGAAAATTAATGTTGAACGGCATTTTAGATGACTTTTATGTTATTGGTACAGATCGCGCAATTAGAGTTAACCCAAAAAACCCGAAATTAGGATTGTGTGTATTTGTGCATATGTATTTACTTGCGAAAGTGATGTCCTTGCCAAACGTCACTGAGAACAGCCTTTTGTTTTGTGTATGCCTACTAACGGTTTTTTTCTAGAAATGGACATGTGTACAGTTTTTCAAATTTGAATATTCGAAAAGTTTTTGCAGTTATTGTAAAAGATACATTGTGTTTTTTTATTATTAGATTATATGGAATTTTGTTTATGCAGTCGAATAACATGTTTAAAATATGCTATATGCAAGCAATGCATCTGTGTGAGTACTGCGTTCGAATTAAATCTGGATGCGATACTTTTAAATTGATAGTAAAAGCTCGTAAAAGTAATAAACAAAACTTTTTATTTATTTTGAGGTTAATTTCATTCGTATAACTGAATTTTATTTGGCATGCACAGTCCACCTAGGGTAAAGCGGTGTTCCACTATGATCTCTTTGCTTGCTTTAATAACTATGATATTTTGATTCGTATTGATTGTCATTATTTCGGCTCAAGCCTAATTCATTTCTAGCCCAACTATAGAAGAGGTATCGTTTGATTGCTTTGATAAAATCAAAGCTTTGGATTAATTTCATTTAAACATATTCACAATATGATCAGCCTATAAAGGAATTTCAACATAATCTATTCATTCCCAAATAAGAAATAAAATAAATTATAACCCTCAGCGACTGAAAGCTTTAACCCTTTTAGACTGATGGTGAAAGTCTGCTTCGGTCACGACACTCTCCCGAAGAGGCGATCTCAGTTGCAGACAAGAACCTAGTTGTGGACCCGAATGTAAAGCTGCCAGTAACTGAATGTAAAACATCCAGTCAAGTCACAGTCACTGTACGAATATTGTGCACAAATTAGGTCACTGTTAACTATGTGGACAAATACAAACAACGGAACACATTGTAGAAGAATCTACTCTTCACCAGATTTTCGGAGGCACATCTGTGCTGAATCAAGTGACTTCCGATGCTGTCGACTGACTGAACAATCTCAGCATCCCATGGTGACCCCACCAACTCTTCTCCACAATACGAAAAAGAAGAAGTTTGAACCGTTTTGTACGAGACACCCTAGTTTGAGTCTAGCTTAATCAATACGTTTGGTATCCGAATATCATTGTTGCCAGGGGTAAAAAAGCGAATCTAATTCAATTCTCAACTGTCAAAACGAGCGAAAGCATAGATTTGTATTTTAAAATCACTCTAAAAAAACCAAGTGCTAATCGTTCGTTAAATATTATTGGCAGTACGGCCCACCTTGTACAACCCACCTAGCACTCACAAATCAGCTAGACGATTCGCAGCTTTCCTCCATTAATGGCTTCGTAGATGTTCACCCAAATTGATTCTGTAATCATTCTTTTGAGTTGGCAAAGATAAACATTATGACGGAAAAAAAGCTTTCCGAGAATTAGAGCTTCGTTCTGCAGGATACAAAACATGCAACAAATTGAAGGAAAAAACTCTAACTGTGTTGTTTATTTTTGCTATTCTTGAGGATCGATACCGACGTGTGAAGGTTAATAGTGCTATTAGTGGCCACCTCCCTTAGTTCCTGGCTTCGGAAATTCAATATAGGTTTTATGCAACGAAGAGACAAATTGATGGAAGTGTATTTTGGGCGTGTCCGTGTGCCCGAAATAAGATATTTTTTTCCTTCCTTCTCGTATAATGAATAATAAAATGAACTTACAATCACTTTACCGCAGATACATCGTCCTCAAAGCAAGTTTTAGAAATTTAAGTAATTACTGCCATCGGGATATTTACATTTAAAAATAAATAATTATTTGGTCGTATATTTAAAACACGTAGGTAAACGAGTAGAATATTTTAATGATGGCCGTACCAGTCTCTGAAAAATTATGAGAAAATATTTAAGTTTTATCTTTAACTATCCCCATCAAAATGATTTGAGGTAGGTACCTATGACCAATCATATGTTATTGGGTTTCTTTTATCCTCATTGCTCATGAATATTTTTCGACTGTTTTACAGTACGGCAGTTGTCAATCATAGAAATTAAAGTTCAATCTTAAATATTAAGTTTAACATTATATTTGTAATTATTTATATTTACATAACATGTTTTGCTTACTTTTTTATTTTGACTTTTGATTTTTGGGCTACCAAAAAAGTAAACAAAACAAAAGTATTTATCAATAATTAATAATGAGCGTTCACTAAATACCATATTAAACAATTTCTACATTTTCAATGATAAATATTTAATCTACAAATAAGCGTCATAATATTTTTAAAATAATCTGATAAAAATAGAAAACCTTCAGAACAAATATAAGCCGAGGAACCAGGAGCAAATAAAACTACCTTTCAGAAAAAGTGTCGCAGCGCTAAAAGTCAGTGATGAACAACATTTCAAAGATATTTAAAAAAAATTACCAAAGGATATTAAATTGAAAAAAAAAATTACACATAAATGTATTACCTTAAGAAAACATTTTATCAAAATATGCAAAGGAATATTTATTTAAAGGTTTATTGGAACATATTTATTTATTATTATTTATGTATGTACTATAAAAAAAAAAAAACAAACCAAAATCTGTTTGCTACAGCAGCAAAAGCTCTCGTAAGGTTAATCTAGATTTATGGAATTTGCATAGATTTTTCAGTCTGATTTTGTAACTCAACACAACTATTTTGACTATTGACCGTTCAAAATATTTAAAAACTTCGGCTTGAAATGATTTTCTGCTAGCTTTTTAATGTCTCGATTTTCTAGTATCTTTAGGCAGGCTGAAAAAACATTTAAGGTATATTTATGTTGCGCAAATGAGGGATATAATTGGTGGACGAATTTAAATATTTCGGTCTAGCGCGAGTTTTTAATCAAAATTGTGTGTGTTTTTTTTTTAAATATTTTACTAATTGATTATTGATTACAGTAAACCATGAGATGGAAATAACTTGCGAGCCGTTTTATTTAAATTTCTAAAAAAATAATAAAAAAAATGATGTAAAAACGGTCCGAATTATTTTTAAATATACAATATTACTTTAGTTTGGTCATTTTTAAACAAAAAAATTGCATTGGAAAATTATATTTTTTAATAGCAGATTCATTACTGCGCTAATGTGTACTAAAATAGATTTTAATGTAATAAATGGACGATGAACCAGAAAAAGTAAGTAAAAATACTAAACTTAAATCTTAGAAATGAAAAATATCAGTTAAATGTAGTATGGATTTTATCAATTCAATGTCAGAAATCACCTTGCATGTATTCAACTTTTGAAGTTAATCTTCATGTCAAGATAAGCGGTAAACAATAGTCGTTATTATGACAGATGTCGGCTAAGCGATGCATTCGCCTATCTAATGAGAGTATAGTGATGCCTCGCAAAACGCAAATTTCAGATAACGCGTTTCACTCTATGATATACTTTTATGCGATCGATAGAATACTAATTTAGAAAAATGGGAATCTAAATGATAAAAAAAAAATTTGCAAAACTTATTTGAGACTTATTTACTTTGCCAGGATGTGGATATCGTATTTGCCCAAGAGAATTTACAGAAGCCAAAAAAACCGTTAAGCATAATAAATCAATTTGAGATTTTCTATTGAAAACGTCAAGTTACTCAGATGAGTGACAAGTAACAACATGTCACCGATTTATTTGTTGTTAAAAAAAAAAAAACAAAACGTGGTCACCCTAAACCAAAATGCGTTCAACATTTTTTACTCAAAATTAGCTCAGAATTCAAAGTCTGTTGGGTACGTCCTGCAACACCCTGTACAGTTTTTTTTTTAGTAAATTTATTATTTTTGATCTCAAGCTTTATCACTTTATGACGCAGCAATGCTTATCAATAAAATGTACTCATTGTAATGTGAGTTTCAAGGGAGTGGAGAAGAGAAAGAAACGAGGAAGAGGAAGGTTTGGTAAAACCTGGTACTTCATATCTGGTCACTAAACACGTTTATTGCCATTTCAAGCAAAGTTTCGATTTTTGATGGTAGTGTTTCACCAGGGCGATTCTCTGGACATTCAACGAAATCCTTTTAAAACATAATATATCTGATTTAGTAAAAGCATTTTCAGCAACACACGAGCAAATAACTTTATTTTCTACTAGGTCGGTTATTGTATACTATACTTATTCTCGAGATATATATATACATATATATATATATATATATATATATATATATATATATATATATATATATATATATATATATATATATATATATATATATATATATATATTTATATATATATACTAATATATTTATATACTACTACATACGAGTATATATACTCGAATATATATATACTACTACATACGAGTATATATACTCGAATATATATATACTACTACATACGAGTATATATACTCGAATATATATATACTACTACATACGAGTATATATACTCGAATATATATAAACTACTACATACGAGTATATATACTCGAATGTAGTAGGCGTGTTTGTGTGCCTGAAGTAAGCGAATTTTCGCCTTACTTCGGTACATTTAAAAATAAAAAATACATTTTTCTTTACATTTAATCAGTTTGGTTGGCTTGCCTGAAGTCTTCTATAAATTAGCGACATCAGTTTTTTTCAAATCGGTATCGATCACACTTCCAAGGTTTTCTGTATGGTGGTTATAAAAATAGCAACTACTGTCATAAGCAAAATAGTGTATAAACGTAAATACATGTAACTGAAAGGCCACACGTGTTCAAATTCTCAGCCATTCAAAAATAACAGTAGATGCCGAAGAAAAATTTCCTCCAGAAAACGATTTAAACGTGCATTCACATCGAAGGAAAATAAATCTTTAACAAAATCTGCTGAAGCTATGTACTAAATATTCACAGGTATGGTTAACTGTTAAAACATCAGGTGTTTACTCCTTCAGCAGAAGGGACAAGGGATCGAGTCGCATTTCTCAAGCAGTTATCATTTTCCAAGATAGCTTAAGGGTCAGCACACTAAAATACACACTTTTTGGCTTTTAAGTACAAACAATCTACAAATAATTAATCTGTTAATTCTTTACGGGTAGTAAAAAAAATGACCAAAATTTCCAGTAAATACAATTCTTAAACATAAACTTATATATTCTTTGTGAAATGCATACTAGAATTTTAGGTGGAATGTTCAACAATGCCTTTTCTGGTTTTCAAACTGCACCTTTCACTTACATTTTAGTATGTTTTTAATAGGATTTAAAGGATTACAGTTGAGAATTTGTATTTACTGGAAACCTTAGACATTTTTCTAACTACCCATAAAAAAAATACAGAAACATCATTTATAGTATTGCTTGCATTAGAATGCCAGAAAGTAACGTTTAGTGACATTCTCGATTGCTGACCCTTAAGCATACACCCATAGAGTTGGTAGAGTAGTATCTATCCAAGGCAGTGAAGTCAGTTTTGTACTTGTTTTTGATGATTCAAACTGACTCGGCGCACCTGGGCGTGGCTAAGACTAAGGCTACGGTATTTATACATCCATTTATATCACATATCGACATAATGTTTTCGTTTATTCGTATAGCCACTTTTTCACAGTATTTTATTCAACAAAAATGTAGCATATAACCTAAAAAACCGTTTAGTTGTGTCAAGTTTAGTGGCATAATAAAAAATGTGGGCGGAGTCCCGCCGTGAACCAGGACCTTAAGATCATCCTTACAGTATATAGAAGCTGTCTATGATATTTGTTGTCTCTTTCTCTCTCATGGTGTACGACGTAAAAGCCCGGAGAAAGTGATTTATCGCAAGTTTGTGTAGGTTGGGTAAAAATAATTAGCTCTCTCTCCATATATTGTTACTTCAAGCATACACCTCAGTCTAAGTTATAATATATACTTATAACTTTCAGATTAAATTAAAGTTGAACCTCTCACAGTGAAAAAAGCTGCGTTGTTCGTTTTAACAAAGAAAAAAACATACACGGAAAGAGATCAGTACGATACATACTCTATCTACCTACCTGATGATTCAAGGTTTTTTTTACAAATAGTTGTGCTTTATAAAATAATAGTATTCTAGAAACTATTATAGTTTCGTCGTAGTGGGGTTTTTCCAATAAAGTTTTCACTCGCTCTACGCGTTCCTTTCCAAGAAGGTCTATCTATATTTAGAGAGTTTTCAAATTTTATGCACGATTCACCAATATTTTATCTGACTTTCATTTCTGCCTTTTTGAGTACACATCCATACGAAATTCATTTAAATGAGAACTTTTTCTGGATTAGAAATGCTGGCTACGACAGTACGATTATTTCAGTTGGATATGAAAAGACGGAACGTTGAATTTCGGGACGGTTGATAATCCGAGTTTTTAAACTTTATTTGCGTCATCCACATTTATAGATCAAAATTGACACTTGCCCATCGATTCGTGCAACTCCCTGTGTTTCTTGTGGCCAACTCTGACAATCCTTACCTTCTCCCTTCATAGTTTTGCTTCTTTTTTTTTTTACGTGATGGCCATTCCAACATATTTTGAACTTCTCATAGCCAGCGGAAGTAAGGCATCCCCAAATAGGGAATGTTGTGGGGCTGAATAAAGTGAGGAATGGGAAGGGGATGCCAAAGAGAATATTCGAATGATACCTGGCTATATAGATATATATCGTCACTGGAAAGGCAAAAGGGCTGAAGCGTCATTTTAGGAAGCTTACACCAGACCACTTTAAAGTTTTTTTTCTTCGACAATAAAATTCATACGTCTTCAGAATTGAATTGGTTGGATTTTGAAAAAAAAGTTAACTCTAGTAACTAAAATTAGTAACTAACAATTTCCACCAAAATTAGTGTCCGACCAAGATCAATTGGCAACATAGAAATCATAAAACGAGTGCCTCACAACACCATTACTCTTATCAAGGTATCAAATTTTTTAATGCTCTCCCGTTGAAAATTAAATTTAAAAAAAAATTATGTAACTTTAAATCAAATATCAAAAAAATATTGGAAAACTCCACCAGTAAACACGTTTTCTAAATAGTTAAAAATGAAAATATGTATTTTTTATATTCATATATATATAATAATTATAAAAATTAAAAAAAAATAAAAATAATAATTAAAAATTAATACAATTTAGACACAACCTCAAAATTTCATTAATCTTTTTTCGAAAATGAACCGAACTCTCTATTTGTACATTTATTGATTTAAATTGTATTGTATAATTTTGTGATCTACCTACATGTACGAGTATTTACAACATAGTAACGTTGCTCCCCAACCCAAACACGAGAATTGATTTCTCTTCTAGGCTGGGTACTCTTGTTAAAAATGTATATTTATATATGTAATATTTTAATTATATAAATAAAAATTATAAAAAAAAAAAAAAAAAAAAAACTCAATGCTTCAGAATCAAATTCAGAGAGTCAGAGCGATGGATACAGAAAAAAAACTGTTCATAACTGCGTATTTAACTCGTTTTCTACCAAAGTGTCGCTTGAGCTCTTTTGGTTTTCCAGTGACGATAAATATTTTTAAGTGAACACCACAGAAGAGTTCCAACTGCTTCCAACTATCTGGAGCCAGTGCAACTATGGCATTCCCAATAAGGGTATACTGTGTGGCTACAGGTGGTTGGGAGGGGAAAGAGATGTGGAAGAGAAAGCTTGGGAAGTACCTGGCTATTCAGATCTTGTCAATAAACACAGGTAAAGCCAATACAAGCAACGTTTCGATTCTGAATAGTGGTCTCTCATCAGGACAGATTTAAGAGCAGGTCAGGATGTATAATATCATTCGAGAAAAAGGTGGAAATATGCGATGTATTTTTTAATTAAAATTATCTGTGACTGCGTATTTAACTATTTAACTCGTTTTCTACCAAAGTGTCGCTTGAGCTCTTTTGGTTTTCCAGTGACGATAAATATTTTTAAGTGAACACCACAGAAGAGTTCCAACTGCTTCCAACTATCTGGAGCCAGTGCAACTATGGCATTCCCAATAAGGGTATACTGTGTGGCTACAGGTGGTTGGGAGGGGAAAGAGATGTGGAAGAGAAAGCTTGGGAAGTACCTGGCTATTCAGATCTTGTCAATAAACACAGGTAAAGCCAATACAAGCAACGTTTCGATTCTGAATAGTGGTCTCTCATCAGGACAGATTTAAGAGCAGGTCAGGATGTATAATATCATTCGAGAAAAAGGTGGAAATATGCGATGTATTTTTTAATTAAAATTATCTGTGAAATAAAACACAAGAATTATATTTTCCTATGGATCCGGAGACAACGGGCTTACCGCTTTGCCACACAGAGGTCGTTATAGCTGTTATCTCGACTTCCTTTTAAAAGATTTACCATTGAAGTTATAAAGACTTGTATGGTTTGCAAGATATAAAAGCTCTACAACCCGAAAGCCTTTCACAGGGACGTACTATTTTTTATGACCTAACGTCAGCCGTACTTTGGGCTATAGCGGTGCCATAAATTCAATTTAAATAGCCTGTCCCCTTTATTCTCCTTACGGAATACTGTAAAAAGCAACAGCCCAGATGTAGAGTTCTGCCACCGAGAGCTGTGTTATATATTATATATAAATCCACTGAAACTCTAGATAATACACAAACCAAAAATTAAGAACTACTCCAAACTCCCTTTGGACAAAGACTTTAAGTACATAGCATGCAAATTATTCAATATACTACCAGCATCGATTAGATAATAATAGAAAACTGACTAAATTAAAAAAAATATATAAAACTATGGATTATTAAAGGTGGTCCCACTGTTGCTAACTATTGTAAATCACCTACCTAAACGTGCATATTTCAAATTTAAATCTGTCTCCATCTCTAGGTACATACAATCTTATTCTCATTTTTTTTATTTACCACTAACTGGATTATAAAACATCCAATAAATTATATATGCAACCTACTCTTTATATACCTAAACAATATTTCAAAATTTAAACTCCATGTAATTACTCTGTTCTTATATAAATTTTATTCATCCGTTTTTATTACTGTTTATTTAATTATTATTGAACTTGCTTTATTTCTCTTTTAAGTCTTTCAACAGTGATAAATTTAAAAATATATTTATCACCGTTAATGTTCCACCTTATTATATCATTTGTGGTACCCTGTGTCTGTCTCGACGCAGGAATTTCTTAGTGAGACAGAAATGGAGCAATAAATATACAGCTAAAATTTTGTATTTACCAAGATGAATAATAAAAAATGCAAACATATATTATTTTTCTGTTACACGCGTCGTCTATGAGAAAAAGGGAGAAGTCACAACAGATCTACCAGCGATATGCCAATGCTACGTCAATTTACTTAATCTGTGACAACTTCGCTGAGTTGTGGTACGAAATAAAATGTGACGTATTTACAAAAAGTTTAAAGTACTGTGAAACGTACCGCTGATCCATTATAACCTCTCCCTATTTCTCATAAACGTTTTTACAGTGGCAGGTCTATGACAGGCACCTCGATACTTAAGGTGAATCGATACGACAAACTGGGCTATCGATTTTTTTTTCAATCAATATCCCTGGCACGACTAATGCTCCTTAATGCATCGATGCATTAATCAAACTAGGAAAAAACCACCTTACGATGGCCATTCCAACAGATTATTCATTGCGTAGACTTTTGAATCTTTAAAATCAAACGTGTTTAAAAAAAACTGATTTAAAATCCGCTACCCCAAATTCTAAATTGTCTCCGTTCTTTAAGAAAACAGCTAAAAATAAAAAAAAGAACATGATAAAGAAATGTAGATTGTTGATAAAAAAAAACCGCCCGAATTAAACAGATTTTAGTCGACGTGAACTGTCACGTATCTTTGGCGGATCTGTGTTGTGCTCGGGAACGTTGACAAATAATTGATATTGTTGCAACGGAACATTTTTTTTATCATTGTTTTCTTATGCATTTATTTTATTTAACTTGTTACCCGTGAAAAATCACGGGATGTAAATTGATTTTCCAAGAAAAAATATCAGTTGCTTTGATCCACTCATTTCAAATATAGAAAAATGTCGGCTGAAATATTTTATCGTTAGGTATTTTATTAGGCGTGTAGGGATTTGAAAAGATGATTTTTAACATTTGATAATTACAATTAACGTCAGTTCCAAATTTGAAAAGTTCACACTCGCACGGTCTTACGCACTCATTTATAGTTAATTTCGTCAATTGGCTGGAGTGAGATTTATTATAAAAAATAACTTAAATTCTGTCATAATTAATGTCCAAAGTTGTCTCAGCATCTTTTGTGGCGTGAAATTAAAAATATAAATGAATAAAAAACTCTCTCTCAGCGTATTAGATATAAATCATATATTTTGATTAAAAGACATTCACTTGCCTATCATTTTAGAATAATGCTTGCATTACTATATCTTTTAAAATATAGACACAATAAAGATATAAGTCAAAGATGGTCACTAACTTCTACGATTCCCGATGACCGTATAGATAGCTACCTATTCTTCATTTCGCTTACAATAAATCTGTGCTATTTGAAACTAGCAGCAAAATTGATGATAACACAATTTAGTTCCGTTAACGAATGTGTAATTGTACTTACTCCAGCTTTACACTTATTGAAATAAAATCGCCCTGGAATCACGTATGATCCACCCTCGAGAAATTCGCCGAGGAAAATGTATTAGGAATAACGAACGATATTTATTTTCGATGGCGGTAATAAAAAAAGGAAAATTGGATTTCCAAGCCGAATGAGAGCGTTTCTTCGTATTTTTTTGAACGCAAGCAGGTAAAATCAATTTAAATGGAGTTCAATTTTGCGTTTTTATATTGCCAATTCAAACAGAACTTCTCTGTGGAGTGGAACGAATTGGTGGCTTGGTGGTATGAGTCTGCTTTGGAAACAAGACGCTTAAAGTGTCACGTTGTTTGACTTTTGGGGTATGAGGTATAAAACTGTGCTGCGTTTTTCCTCCTCCTCGAATCGAAGTTTTGCACAGTTTTGCAGTAGCCATCGTCAGGGGCTATGATGGACTCCGCGAACATGGTCATTGCGTTAGCTCAATACTCCAAACAATGAAACGCTATTGCCCGTGATGATCATTTATAATTTTATTTTTTTATGTGAATACCGCGCAAGAGTCTCAACTGCTCCCAACCGTCCGGAGCCAGTGAGACTATGGCATCCCCAATTGGGGTATGTTGTGAGGCTAAATAGGGGGGGGGGGTGAGGAAGGAGAAGTACCTGGCTATTCAGATCTGGTCACCAAACACGGCTTAAGCTATTTAAAGTAACGTTTCAATTCTCTTTCCCCGCAAATATAGTATATTTTATTTTAAATCAATTAAATGTATTATGAGACATATTAATTTAATAATATTTATTTGCGCACGCCGGGTTTGAACCCGCGCCCTTTGGATTCGTAGTCGAGCGTCTTACCATTCCACCATGGAGGCCGTCAGAAAATAATACGATGCGTGTCTATACATTTGTAAACCGTTGACATTTCCCGTTTTTTCCAGTCGTTTGTGTACTTAGCAGCTCGATTGCAGAATTATTACCCTTTAGTGAAACATACCTTTCACATGGCATCCCCAATATGAAAGAGGCTCGTGAGGTTTCTCCGAGTGAAATCAAAATACTATAAAGTTGACTGGCTATCTGTTAGGCAACACTTCAACTTGAACGAAATACGATTCTGCTCTAGTTATGAACGATATTATATTACTACAAAAGAGGTTGCATGCCTGTTAACTCCATTGGGGAGAAAACCTGTATTAAAGCTGACTAGAATTCCTGGAATCTCTGTATATTTGTATTGAAACTTGCTGAACTTCAAATTGGCTCAATTTAAATGCACCGCGGAGCTTTTCACAATGTCGGAGGTCGCTTGTTATATTAATGCTTGTTCAAATATTATACACTGTCCGGGTGAAAATGCTTTTGGATGTTAAACCACCATGTACTTTCTTGTGCTTCTAACATTCCAAGCCAGCTTTTCAATGTCCGCCATCAGAGCAAACAAGAATGAGGTTTTTCCTGATAAAAGATACCTCAATCCATTTTGGACAGCTTTGCACGACACATGGGACTCAATACATCAATAGCCAAATGACAAAAGT
The DNA here is from genome assembly GCA_022651775.1 of Drusus annulatus. NCBI lineage: Eukaryota > Metazoa > Arthropoda > Insecta > Trichoptera > Limnephilidae > Drusus > Drusus annulatus. The sequence goes on along the minus strand of JAGWCC010000238.1, from coordinate 123,672 downwards.
AAAATAATAATAACGTCCGTTAATTTTAAAAAATATCAGTTGCATAATTTATTGATGCCTTTTGGATGATGTGATATCTCACTTGAGTCACAATCACCCGGCTCCAGTGTGTCTAGGGCTAAGGAATATCCACATTTAAATATATATACTTTAATAAATCTTTCTTTCATTTTAAAATAACACGAATTATATTAACCGCACGCTCCAGAGTGATCAATACTCTTAGTATCGCCCTGGTGAAAGACCGCCATTCAGAATCGAATCATTGCTTAAAATGGCTTCAGCCGTGTTTGTTGACCAGATCTAAATAGCCAGATACTTCATAACCTACCTCTTTCTCATTTCCTGCCCTTCCTCACTCCATTTAGACACACAACATACCCTAATCAGGGATGTAATAGTCACACTGGCTCTGGGCAGTTGGGATTATTGTGCGGTTTTCATATTAAGAAAAAAAGTAATTAGATGATCTCCATAACCAGGCAGATGCCTCACAATACATCCATGCAATTCCTTTTATAAACCATCTCCTGCCTCTGAGAATCACTAGAATTTCAATCCATTGCTTCGGTATTTCCAGAATCCCTAAACTGCACCCATATTAGTTTTCTAACTAACTATTTGCTCGTAGTTCAGGAAACGAATGATCTAGTTTTGAACTTAAACTATTGTGCGCGTTCTCTCGCGTTCCGGTAGATCGGGATCGAGGTTCCGGTGTTTCCCGCAGTCACCCAAGGGAACTGTGGATATCTCATTAGTAAGCTAACACTATACAGCGCTGTGGGGGTTATCTATGTTTCCATTCATTGTACGACCGTGTCGTACTATTTGTGTTATTCGGAAAAGCTATTTGTTCTGCTATTACCAAATGTATTGTGAATCATGATTGTTGTGCTTAATTTAATCATTGGATTGCTTGTTTTTTGTGAACATAATTTAGGAAACTTCCATTAGATAAATAATCGCTACGAGCCTTTATCAATCAAATAACTTTGGTAGAGCGAACAATATTTTAATGATAAAATTTCCTTAATTTCAGCCTAAACGCGGCATTTAAATATGAATTTTATGTATAAAAAACCTTTATTACTCATTTCCACTTATTTATTTTTGAATAGACCGTTTTTGCCTTATAACGGGCATCTTCAGATTGCAATTTTTTTTGTGAATCTATCGTATGTAGGTATATTTACCATTTATGTTTAGAATATATAGAGCGTATATATTTCGGACATACATGGTATATACCCGTATATCCAATTATTTATACTTTCACCAGTTTGAAGATGCTTGTTACACGGTGAAACCGGTCCGTTCAAAAATAAATTAGTGGAAAAAATTAAAAATGGTTTTTAATCATAAACCCATATTAAAATGTAATTTCACCATGAATTAACATTTACAAAATTAGAAATAATAGCATTTAAACGATTTTTTGTCATTAGTCAATATTAGTAGTATAAGGTATCAACTTGCTTTTGCTATCGGCTTTGCCTCTGTTTTGTTCTCATTTATATGGTCTTCTTAATTTATTTTCATCTGCCAGAACATGTAGGCATTTTGAATAGGCTGATTTCCATCGCATTGTGCGAATGTCTTCTTCACCAGTTCGATTTTTAGAATTGAATCTGAAAGAAGCGTGGGCGTGTCTGTGTGCCCATAAAAGGGTAATTTTTCGTTTCTTCTGCTGAAGTCGATCAAATGTTTTCAAATATCCAAATTATTATTTCGATGAGATAACTAATTTGATTGGCCTGTCTAGGACCTAGGAGTGGTCGTACAAAAATTTAAATTTTTTCTTCAAAAACGTCTCGGTAAAGGTCACATTTCTAGAAATTTCAGTGATAATATTTTTTCTAGGGATACCTAACTATTCAAAGTAAAAAAGTTCTAGAACTATAATTAATGTTTTCATTATATATTAAATACACGATCGTATCTAGTTTGAAGTTTTTCATTTAAATTTATACTGTACACAGTTTTGTGTGGAAACGAAATTTTAAGCTGCGTAGTAATAACAAAATATACTGGTGAATCTACCCGTATATTACATTTGGAGTCGATTATGTAGTATAACTTTTAGATCTGAGTTTGTTTACAAGTAAATAGAGTAAAATAAAAGCTTAAATTTACAATATTCAGCAACTACAGGGTTACTATCAGCTGTTAATTGTCTTTTAAAATGCGTTAAAGGGTAGACCAGGCTCGAATGGTTGCTTAATTCTAAAGTTAAAAAAAAAAATGTTTTAAGGTAAAATTTCTCAATTCGAACCAACTTATGTTTATTTGGGTGTTCTGTGTGCTGCTGATGACAACATTTTTCTGCTGCACCACAGATTTACGGATACCTTGTTTTAACGACCAATTATTGTCTGCCATCATGAGCTAACGCTTTTTTGTAGACGTATTTGAAAGGAAACTGATTTATTCATTTCATTGGAGGGAAATGTCAATTTTCTACGAAATACCAATTTGGTTAACATACAACTTTTTAGCTCTGAACCATTATTCATGATTCTATGGTTTCGTAATATTTTTAACAATAAGTAATTACACAATATAAAGTTTTCCTTTGTGAGAACATACGCCCGCACGAGTGTGAACTTTTTAAATTCGGTTTTGATGTTAATTGAAATTATCAAATTTAAAAGATTTATCGTCTCAAATTCCTACCTACCCAATAAAGTACCCAAGTGTTTAGTTTGTATATATATTTGCCAATATTTTGTATTAAAAGCAGACGGTGGATATTAAGGTCGTTGTGATAAATCAGTGGTTATAGCTGTCGGCCCAGAAGATAGCGGAAGATTTTAGCGTTTAGATTCAGTTTTTTTAATAATTATGTGAATACCGTACAAGAGTTCCCAATGCTCCAGTCCAACAGTCCTGCGGCAGTGAAATTTTTCTTATTATGTAAGGGCGTGTTGGGAGGGTGAATGAGTGGGTGAAGGCAGGAGACTGAAAAGAAAGGTTGGAAAGTACATAACTATGAACACATCTTTTGGGCAGAAAAACCACAAGTTTCATGCTGCCAAATTAAATAATGCTCTCCCAAAACATATTAAAGATGCCACCAAGATGCGAATGTTCAAGAGCAACATAAAAATGTGGATCAATAACCATGAAGACGAGGAAATCATAAAGATTATGCAGTAATCGTAGAACCAGCGACACCAACGCAGCAACCTACAGTCCCCCTCGGAACAGAAATCCCTAGTGAGGAGGACTGTGAATAAAATATTATTTGTTTTTCAACATATCTGTTTTTCATCATATCTGTTTTTCAAAATGTTATATTGTAATTAATAAAAAAATAAAATAAATAAGAACTGGTCACTAAATACGGCTATTGCCACTAAGCCACGTTTCGATCCTAAATGGTGGTCTTTTACCAGGGTGATTTTTAAAGTATCTACCACCCCGGAAAATGCCGCAAATACACAATCTATTATTTTATCCAAATAATGTATTTGATAAGGCATACAAATTAAATAAAAAAATATATTTGCTCACGGCGGACCTCGACCCCCGCCCTTCGGTTTCGAGTATCTTAACCACTAAGCTACGAAGGTTGTCAATCGTCGGTATCACATTTTTACTCGTTTTGTTTTTGGTCATGTGTTTTTAAAACAAAATATTACTGTTTCATGATTGGATACCACCATAATGCGCTATGTGTTTCAAAATGGTGGGGAAATCTAATAATATTTATTTTTAATTGGTGATAATATGGTATCACATAATAGTTCTGTCTCAGTGATGATCACATAGGTGAAATCGTTCGTAGATCTTTAATTTACACTAATTTAACGCACATGGTTTAGATCTAAATGATTTATTTGATTTATTTCATTTTTGTGATAAATACGATTTTATCGTGAATTCCATCCATTTCTTCTTGGAAAAACGATTCCATCCCATTATAAAATTTGAATCGGATAAAGGCGTTCAAACGAAATGTTTAATTCCACACCTGAACGAGATTTCTTTCTTAAGATAAACGGAATTTGAAGATTATTGTAAAATTTGTCTCCCACTGAACAAAAATCGATTAAATATATTTTGGAAGTAGGTATTTCCTTTTGAGTAGCAATACTTAGAAGGAAGTCCTAGAGTTGTAAGGAAATATACCCTCCTTATTATTTGAAAATTATTTTCAGGATCTGTACCTGTGTATATTTACCGGAACTAAGTTTTTTTTCTCTTTCAGTTATGTACATCTAGAAAAAGCGAAGTGAAGGTTTTAAGCTAAAAACGTTAATCTCTTGACGTGCGGCGGAAGGCATGAAAAAAATAAAGATTTGGGGAAGTTTTACCAATACCTTAAGAATAAAAGAATTAATATTTGAGATGACATAACAAACCAAATATAATGAAAACGAAAAATTATTTCGCTCACCCTCTCATTAATTTAAAAAAATGTTGTATGAAAAATTTGTTGAATGGTTTTATTAATCAAAATGTTTGTGATGTAGCTGTAAGCCAAGTTGTTTATATTACGTATTAATTTCACGCAGTTATGCAGAAGGCGTCCAACCCACAATTTTCCAAAATCAAGGTTTACATATTTTCCCATAGATAAATACGAGATTTCTATCTGCTGAAAACATCTAAGCTCCAAATACAAGAGATTTTTGGTAATTCATTTTTTTACTAACCCGAACTTTCGATATTTGTCTTAAATTGAAGTTTAAAAACATTGTAGCATAACATAGGAAATATATAAATACATTGATCATTAATGCCTTTGTATCGTCATATTTTCTAATGACTTTTTATCGGTTTCATCTTTTTGGGGTTGGATGCTTTCTAATATCATCATAACTACGTCCAATTTTGTGTAAGAAATTAGATTTCATAATAATAATTAAAGTACTGAATTTCAGAGCAATTATGGCGAAATTTCATCAAATTGTGAAAGACGAATGAATCATTATTATTATTACTAACTGATAATACTTTATTCTACAATTCTGGTCGTTGAAGTCGACTAAAATAATTTTAATCAAATGTTTGATTTGAAATATGTCATCCCAATGTTGGTTCACCACATCAACTGTAACTTTCATATGAGAAACCTATTTCAAATCATCGTCATTGAACTGTGAACTGTTACATAGTCTTAGTCTTCTTCTTGAACTTCTTTTTAAATGTATGGAGGTTGGGTACCATTTGTATCCACATGATTTATCACACCCTGTTCTCTCTTGTGACATGGAAAAGTTGTGTTAAGGGAAACATTACTTTTTAGCAACAAGTACTTTGTAATACAAGCAATACTACAAAAGATTTTTCTGGAAATTTTCGGGTAGTTGGGTAGTTTGAAAAATGTCTGAGGTTTCTAATGAATACAATTTTTGAACTGTTTTCCTTTAAATTCTATGCAAAACTTGGCAAAATTTTAGCAAAAGGAGCAGTTTGATAACCAGAGAAGACATTTTTGAACGTTTTACCTAAAATTCCAGTATACGTTTCATAAAGAATTTAAAAGATTACTGTTAAAGACTTGTATTCACTGGAAACTTTAGACATTTTTCTAACTACCCTTATGGAATGAACAGACAAATAATTTGTAGTTTTGCTTGTACTAGAAAGCCCAAAAGTATGTATTTTTGGGGGCTGATCCCTAAAATCGAATACGCCGGTAGCGTTTTCTATGCTTGGGCTCACAATAAGTCAGCATAGCAAGAAAACATAATTTAAAAACCTCTAATTATGATTGAATATATTTAAAAAAATTGACAATATATATTTTTGATGCTAGAGTTGTTCTACTTTTTAACACTCATAATTTTTAGATACATCCTACCTTGTAGTAAGTGTGGCAACCCCATTTAGTGCAAGGTGAACGCAGATACACACTGCTTACACTAAAGGCGGTGAAATATTCCGCCTGCAGTGCTAGTAGTTTTTGCAAAGTGAAATGTTTGTTTTGAGATTAGATATAAAATGTAATCCCTTCCTTTCATTAATTATCCGTATTCTTGAATTCCAATACAACCGCTATGGTAAAAGTCAATGATTCTTCCATCTGTGGAGGAAAAAATGTATTAAAAATTCTTTGAGCATAAAATAAAGTAATGTTTTAAAATTATTGTTATCTTATTGATATTTTTGTAAAAGTATTATCAAATTTATTCTGTTTTATATCGTTTCATCAATTTATTGTACTTTCTGAGTATTCCCTGCTTATTATATAACACGCCAAAAGGTTTAAATTGAGTAGGTATGTTTTTAGAGAAATTTAATAATATAAGTTCGAATAGAAAAATCGTTTAATGTAAATCATCTCGAAATAATTTCTAAGCCCTTTTTCATTATATTTGAAGATGAAAAACGTTGAAACAGTCGAATAAGCTCACAAATATTTACAAAATCAATAAAAAATATTTCTAACCCATAGATAAGTAATTTTAAGCAAATCTAAAACGACTGGAAAATATGGATGATTGATACGAGAATTTTCTTATGGGAATTTCTTATTTTCTTACTTACTTGAATAGCCTAAAAATTGCTAAATCCCCCGGTAGTACATTTTTGTTGAAATATTAAGGCTGCAGCCTGTAGGGTAGAGTTTTCCCTGACGCTAGTCAACCTCCGATAATGTTGAAAAGAACGGGCAGTTTGTGTTAGTGACATCGGAAACTTACTCGTATGCCTAACCTCTCAAGATTTCAATCTTTGGAGCACATACGTCAGGTAGGAATGCTATCATTTTTCTACTGGTATTTCGATGCTCCAAGGAATTTGCGCCATTGATCCGTTTAGTATCAGTGCACTGTCAGGTAACACGTCAAACGCACACCCGGTTGACATCTGTCACATGAGAACGGGTCGCTTCTTCAACTCGTTTTTGTATTCAAGAGCTCAGCTGTGGAATGATTTGCCGGTCTCTGTATTTTCTCCCTCCTACAACATGGGACTATTCGAGACCCAGATTCACTCTTTCCTTTCAAACAGCATTCCCATATATGACATAGGAAATCATTTCCTTTAGTGTCTCCAGTGTGGAGTAAATATTTAAAAAAATCTGGCTTAATTGATCAAGTCGACGTACCTGACAGCTGATATTTGTGTCTGACCTTCAAACAACTGACTACAACCAACGACTGATATAAGTTTCTTTTAGTGTTGACGATTCACCCACATAGAAAAATTGGTCAAATATGTAATTTATCCAGTCTTGTGCTTTTATAGGATTATTCGAAAGAACATGTCTCAAGTCTCGATTCCTTTGTCGAGCTAAAGATTAATTCAGCGATGGAGCCTGGAATTTGGACAGCAATTTCGGAGGGCATCATTGAAAAAGCTCGTATTTTATTAATTATTTACCGTACATTTAAAAAATAATTTAGTTTTCTTGTCACAGCTATTAATATTCACATTGAAACTGGTCCTGAGTGACGCAGTTTAAGTTACAAATTATAAGTAAAAATCACTACAACCACTTACAACACACTTACCTTTACGCATATCATCGGATTATTCTCACGTAAGTGACAACGTATCGTAGCTGGAAATTCAAAAGGACTGAAGCGACACTTTGGTGAAAAATGTGTTCAATATGCAGTTTTGATCAGTTCTTTTTTCTGAATCGATTGCTCTGACTCTAATTTGATTCTGAAGACTTTTGTGACCCTTTAGCCTTCCAAAATATATTTAGAATTTGGGAGAAGGCTTGAATCAAACGGCACAATTCACAACTTTTTATTTATCACACAAAACTAAAAAAGTGTCGAGACATTTTTTGCTTAACCTGTCACCATGGAGTTTTTTTCAAAAAAGTTTCTTTGACAAATACTTCTTTCTTATTTCATGTTTACAGCATGCTCTACTCACATATTCACCAACTCGGTGTTATATGTATAAACTTTGACAGAACTTGACCATGTGACATTCACCGACCAAAGTTTAGATTGATGTCTTTGGTACTAAATACCACCTGCTTTAATATATCGTATTGTAGAAATTTTGAACAGGGCCAGGGAATATTTCTCCCTTTTCTTGTTTCAACTGTGGTTAGATGTGCATACATGAGAAGACAATCTTTTCTACCCGGTGAGCGGGCTGCATTTTGCTACTGTAGGACTTTTTTGTATATGTTTATATACAAGTACTTTAAGTGAAATTTTGGTAGGCTGTGTTTATTTGTGCTTTTGCAATCTTTTATTTAAGCCCACTTACCAAGGTTAGGGAGGGAATGAGATGGGACCTGCTTTAAAAGAACTGTAATTATTCAATAGGTATGTCAAACGCATTACTACAGACCGCTTTCCCCAATGCTTTGTCAATAAGAATTATTTGTATTTTATGTACATTTCTATTAATTTGTAACTTGAGTTAAACTACTAAAAAGAGCTTTCTAGAGTATACGTTAAGTGAAGGATTAACTAAGCGCCCGACATGAAAAATTCACAGCTATTAAAATGGCAAAAAAGGGTTTACGAGCTTTGAAGATGAATGTTTCTGCAATTAAACTAATGTGAGATGTCACAAATTTGGGCCGCTTACGGCCTTTGAATATTTTCAAAGTGTTTTATTTAGTTGATGTTTTTATTTCATACGTACGCACCAACCCTCTTCAATGATATTTTTAACAGTAACATGGAATCTACAACTTTGTTTTCATTTTATTGTGAAACTGAGAATATGTGGAGAAAGGAAGGAGAAAGAAAAAATAAAGATTGAGAAGTACCTGGCTATTCAGATCTGGTCACCAAACATGGTTAAATCCATTTCCATCAACGATGCTGATCTTTCGCCAGGGTGATACTGAGAGTATTTTCTACTCTGGAAGGTACCGCGCATATACCATTATTATTTTATGTTAATTATATGTGAAATAACACTTTTAAATTAAATAAAAAATATTTAGGCACGCCGGGATTCGAATCCGCAACCTCCGGACTTAGAGTCCCCGATCTTAAACACTCGACCACGGAGGTTGTCGTTTTGAGATACATACACACTCATTATATGTATGATATATTCAACATCAGTCATGATTATGTAACCTTGATTGTGTCGAAACCGGCTGGCATAATTGTTCAAAAAGTGTGATGTACACAATCACTATTGATATCAATAACAGAGTTTCTTTTAAATAATCATTTTGAATCACTAAATAATATATCATAAGGCATTTATAATTTAATAAACTTAAAAAACCGCACCCCAAAGAGCCCCTTAATCGGATCAATTAGTTGACACGCCACTGGTCAAAAGTCTAGCTGCTTGTTTCTTTAGAATCAATATCTACAAATCAACTATATATAATTTCCTTTGTAGGTACATACATAAGTGCGAGTGTGAACTTTTCAAATTAAGAGTATCAAATTTATAAAAAGAATATTTTAAAATCCCTGCCTACCTGATAGAGTACCTACCTATGGTGTATTTAGCAAACATTATTCTATATTTGAAATGAGTGGATCAAAGCAAATAATATTTATTAAGTCAGTATTGTATACAAGTAATTTCTGATAATTCTTCGGAAATAAATGACTAGTATACGATAATCGTTTAAATTCAAGCTGGAAACTTTATTGCAGCAAAATTTTCGTAGAAAGGATATGAATATATTATTATGATGAGCCATTGTGGAACCACTTATTTCCTTCATGTCATTTATGGAAAAAAAAACATCATTTTCCAGAACCGTATGTAATAATATACTGAATAATTTAGTATCTCAAATTGGATTACGTAGGTATATAGATTTATACACTTTTCCAAAAATCCAGTAAATCATTCTCCATCTATGTAAAAATTCAAAAGATGAAACAAAATACCTTCGAATTAATTTAATAAAAAAAAATCGCTTTCGTGGTGGAATTATTCCAACAGTGTTGATATGATTAAGAAAATATTATTTAAATCAATGAAAAAATAACTTTGTAAAAGACCAAGGATATTATTTTAATTTTTATGACCGACCGGTTTCGTTTAGCCTAAGCATCATCAGGGTACAACATTAAACTAAACCAAAAATACAAAGTGTGTGGTTAATTATACATACAGAGGGAGAATAAAATATAAAATAAAATAACAGAACAGTGAGAAAACAATAGAATAATATTTGAATTATAACAAAGATATAAAAATAAATTTTGTCATAGAAGCAAATTGTAATAGGCTGAAGCAGTAAAATCCTTCGAACGGTGAGCTCTAACATCATTAAATTAACAACCTTTTTTTAAATATGCAATTTCTTGATCCACGTATCAACTTTTAACTCATAAAGTTATTCGTACAATTAGATATGGGGCTTTGAAAAATAGATTTATTTAAAAAAAAATAAGAGAAGATTTCTTTTATATTTTTCGATCGTTCAATAAGAATAATGTATATCGTAAAAATGTTTCTTGAACTCGGGCGAAGCCGGGTAGTGGTATTTTAGTTTTTATTGTAATTCATTCAAACTGAATACTTGGAGCTTTGACAGGAAAATTTCCTTTTTACACGCAATGGTGGCAGGTGAGGGAAAATAATTCTAATTTTAACACCCGCACTGTTGTGTAATGTATAATGAGTGCTCGTAAGCTCATTTCCTGAGTTGTGCCTCTGAAAGCTTTTGACTTGATTAAAACTAAAAGTCCGCCAACCAATTTGTCTTAATTACTTGACTAATTATCGGGCTTTTTCTCTTTTAAGAACAAATTATTTGTTTTTGCATTACCACTGTGAAAATGGTGTTTTGTGCTTAATGTTGTAATTCTAACATTAAGTTGTTAAAATTATAGTTGTTTATTTTGATTAAATGAAACAAGTACTTGGTTCAAATTTATCTAAACTGACGACCGGTTTCGGAAGCCAACTACCCAATTACCAAAACAAATTATTTATTATTTCTTAAACGTTAACATAACATTATATTTGTATTATTTCTCATGTGAAACTTTCCACTCTGTATTTGGTGATAGTAACATTTGTGATAGTTACTCTCAGTATTCCAGGTCTACATATTCAGTTAAGATCACTTAACATGGTTAAAGCCATTAGTAACAACAAAGTTAATATTCTCAATGGCAGTCATTGAGCAAAGCACTCTGAAAACGTGCTTTTAAATTAATAAATAAAAAAATAAAATCGCCACCAGTAAATTGGTTGGTGAATATTATAAAAAAAATATTAACTAGAACTCTCTGTTGAAAAAGGAAAGATGCAATTTTTTTAAAGCGAATAAAATCAATTGATTCTGATGAATCTCTGAAGTACTACTCCTTTACGTAATGTTTAAGAGTCAAATAATTTCAACTGAGCAGTTGTGTGGGCGATATTAATTAACATTCTGAATATCTGCCGATTTATAAATAGTATGTTTGCATTGTGCAGACGATTTATCCAAATTACTATGCCGAGATGTTAATATTAATGAGCGTTTTTTTAAATATCTTTAATTCGAGGGCGAAAAAAATTTCTCTGGTTGCTGCTAGATATATACACACTAACCACAACCCCATAAGTCTTTCAATTTATTACATTTTCGTTAAATAAATTGATATTTAAAGAAACTGTTTTTACTCCTACTCAAAAAGTGTTTTTTAATCATGTTTATTTTTTTGTGTTATTTTTATTTGTCCATGTTTTCCTTAATTTTTTTGACATATGTATATCGTAATGACAAACTTACAAAATGCACGAAAATAGCCTGTTTTGCAAGATATACAAATCATCTACAAATCATCGACAAATTATTGACAATTCATCTACAATTCACCGACAAATTATCAACAGAGCATAGTAAAACCACCGTCAAATAATCGTGAAATCCCGATAATTCATTATAAAATCATAAACAACTCATCTACAAAACATCCACTAATCATTTACAAATCATCAAACAATCATAGACATTTCATTGATAACTAATTTTTAAATCGTCAACAACTCAACAAATCATCGACAGACTATCGATAAATCATTTACTAATCTTCGAGGAATTATTGAAAAATCATTGGAAAATCAACGACAGATCATTGTCAAACCATCGACAAATCATTGAGAAAACATTATCATTAGATCGTCGACAAATCGTCCAAATTATTTGTCAATTAAATGACAGATTATCGACATAATTAAAATCATCGACTGGTAGTTGACTATTCATTGTCAAACCAACGATAGATCACCAATAAAACACCGACAGAGCAAAACCAAATCATCGAGAAATCATCAAGTAATCGATTTCGTTGATCAACAGGTCAACGAAAAATCATCAACACAAATTAAACAACTTTTGTATTTTAATCAAGTCGTGTGTGCTCGTGTGTACATATTTAAGAGACAAAGTATACAAAATCACAACATAATTTGTTTTTTCTTATATTATCCAATATATTTCCAGTTTGACGTCTACCCATTCGCAATAGTACCTAAATATAAAACAGAAAGCAGGGTGAAGTATGACTCGCTCTTGTTCCCCTACATGACCGGCTGTTGGGGAGATTGATTGAATACTAAATTATGTTGAAGGCTCTAGTCACTCTGTTACTCCACATGATTTGTTGAAATGTTTGTGTACGGTAAACTAGAAAAATGGTAAACAACATGTGTCCAAAATAATAAGACACCATTTTGTTTATTAGACGACCAAAATTTATTTAATAGAAAAAACAGCAGTACGTTTTATATATTTGTACAATTAATCGTGCACATTATAAAGACGGCGATTTTTGGTATGTCTACGTAATATTCTGAAGGATATATTTATGAGTGTGTGTATTTTGTACGGAGTAGTAAGAGGTGAGTCTTTGTAGTTTGAAACAAACCAATTTTCACATATAGTTTTATCAAATATTTAACATTGGTTTGGTATTTGACTTCACACTTAACTGAGGGAACATTATTTAAAAATCAGTAATTATTTACATAATAAACAAGGAGTAGGTATACATTTAAATAAGTAAACTTTGTCGGGTAATTATTTCGGAAATGTTATAAAGGAAATTAGAAACGGAAACATAATTTACAAAAGAGTTCAATGGTTTGATATAAATAAATAATCTGTCAGTTGCTTTATTATAATTTTACCTTCCGAACGTAAAACAGCTATCACTCGTTAAATTAAGAACAACTGTTTTTTAAACGTATTTAACTTTTTTTTATCTGTTAAATTTAATAACTATCTAACTATCACGCCGTTTACCCGTAGTGGTGAACAGAAGGGATGGATAACCAAACAACCCTGTCTAGGCACATGTACATGCTTTTTTCTCATTCATACACTATCTTACACATTCTCTTCTGTTATTGTGACTTTTGATATGACTTAAAAAAAAATGAATCAATATGGTTTTTGAAACTTTTATATTTAAACCCAATACAAAAATTAATTTTTACCCTTTCTTTGTTGGGTTGGGTATCATTTTCTTCTACAAGGTGGCCTCAGGCGTCCCTATCTTGCACTACTTTAGTGGTTTCTGAGTTCAGTTCATTACTGATCCAGGCTCTCCTTATACAGTATCATTTGTTGGGAAAATTCGATTTTTAATGGACAGCTTATCGAGAAAACGTAAAATTATAATCCTTGGAAAATTTCAGAAACATGCACCATTGACTCTTTGTAAGTGAAACGAATTTGAATTAGATAATATCTAGTTTCGTTTACCGTTACCTTTATTATGCTGACATCTTACTGTTGACATTAGGTTTATAATACATTATTGTCCCATTTCGATTAAAACAAATAATACATTGATCGATAAATCATTTATGGGATCAATTCATTACATTACCTTCATATTATTGAAGTTTTCAAGTTTACAATATGGTTTACAATTACATCATTACAAGAACACTGCACAAACGCTATGAAGAATTACCACTAAATCTCTAAAGAGTATTGTCAAATGAAATTTCATTATTCGTGCAATGAATCTTTCACATGTTCTTACAGATTCTTCATAGGAGTTATATATAAAACCGTTTGATTTTAATTTGATCGTATACAATCAGCCCTTATAAAAGGGTCTTGAGTTTTTCACTCGGCGATCGGCGTGGGCCGGAGGGTGGTTGCGCGGGCCCCGGAGGGGGTACTCCTGACGCAGAGCACAGAATGAGCGGCGCAGGGCCCGTTACGCACGACATAGCGCCAGTCAGTGACGTAAAAGGTGAAATGAGGCCCGTTCGCGCAGGTTGGTTCATTTCTCTTTCACGCACCTAGAGGCTACAACGTCCGTACGGGCAAAAATAGAAAACAGGAACATATGATTAAATTAAAAAGTATAGGGCGCAGTATCACGTTCGATACATACGATTAATTTAAAAGAAAGTATCACGTCCGATACATTAATTATTATATTAAAATAACGGGATGTAATTTGACTTCTCAAGGAAAAATATAAGTTGCTATAATACACCCATTTCAAATAAAGAATAATATTTGCTAAAAGAAATTATTGGTAGGTACTTAATTAGGTAGGTAGGAATTTGAAAAGATTATTTTATAAATTAGATAATTTAAATTAACATTTGTTCCGAGATTGGAAAAAAAATTACACTCGTACGTACGTTCGTACCAACGGAGTAAGTAAATATGTAGATATTGATTCTAAAAATACAGGCAATTACACTTAAAGCAGTGGCGTGTCGAATAAATGATCCGATTCGGTGGCTATTCAGGGCTCGGATTTTTAATCTATCAAATTATTTATGGTTAATATTTCGGCATTTCTAAGCGAATAAATTCGACAGTTTTAGATCCAAAGTCGTTTAAATGGGCTTAAAGAACCTTTTTAAACCATAGAATTCTATGAAACAAATTTTGAGATCCATTTCATAATACTTGTTAGTGTTAACAAGGATCGAGTCAATGGCGTGTCATTTAAGTCAACATTTATAACACTGGCAAAGTGTCGAAAGACTGATGAAGTATTCATCAATTACTTCAATCAAAGTTTATTTTCAGTTCACTTAAAAGGCTTTACAATCAATTGTCTAGCCTCAATTCTGTTAGAGGTGAAACAAAAGACAAAATAACATTTAAGACCTTAAAATAAATTAATGAGGGGCGTTCCCGAAAAATGGGCGGAGACCCAAGAATAGATCTAACTGCTTTGCATTCGCTTATGTCCTATCAAATTGCGGGAAAATGTAATAACCTATAATTTACAGGTAGGTGAAGTGAAAAAGCACAAGACTTCATTAAGTAATCGCTTGAGAAAAATAGAAATTCACCGTAATTTGGCCACAGCCTGCATGTCTATACCAGCCCGCTTTCAAGCGGCGAATGTTGCAAAAATAACATAACACTTGAAATAGCTTTAGCCGTGTTTGGTTACCAGATCTAAGCAACCAGGTATTTTCCGACCTTCTTCTTTCCCATCTCCTTCCCCTCCCTACACCTTTCAGCCCCACAACATACCCGAATTAGGGATAATGGCTTCCGATAGTTGGACGTAGTTATCACTCTTGTGCGGTATTCACATTAAAAGGTAGCCCTAGGATATAATTAGGATATATGAACAAAATCAATATTAAAAAAATATAAATTATTAGAGAAATGTCAACTTGGCATATTGTCACTGGAAAGGCAAAGGGGCTCAAGCGACACTTTGGTCAAAAATGAGTCAAACATGCGGTATTGATCAGTTTTATTTTCTGCATTGATTGCTCTGACTCTCGTTTGATTTTGAAAACTTGTGGACTTTTTTTTTAGATGAATACCGCACAAGAGTCTCAACTGCTCCCAACCGTCTAAAGCCAGTTATACTACGGCATCTCCAAGTAGGGTTTGTTGTGAGGCTGAAGGTAGTGGGGAGGGGAAAGAGATTGGGAAGAGGAAAGTTGGGAAGTACCTGGCTATTCAGATCTGGTCACCAAACACGGCTAAAGCCATTTCAAGCAACGTTTCGATTCTGAATGGTGGTCTTTCACCAGAGCGATACTTAGAGTATCTACCACTCTAAAATATATTTACGATTTGGCAGAAGGCTTGATTCAAGCGACACAAGTTTTGGACTTTTTTTAGCGTTTCGTCGCTTTAGGTAACTCAGTGAGAGCGTTGAGTTATGTTTTTTTCAAAATCTAATCAGGTACTGAAGACTTGTGAATTTTATTGTAAAACAAAATAACTTTAAAGTAGTCTAGTGTCAACTTCCCAAAATGGCGTTTCAGCTCTTTCGCCTTTCCGGCGACGATATTTAACATTGTGAAAATTATTCATCGTGTTCCACAGTAAATCGTTCCATGGACAAAATTGATTTAATGTTACAAATGATTCGTCCCACAAACAATATCCCTTTTTAGCGGGGTTTTACACCTGCACAGGCAGAATCATCGGGTAACAGAGTAATTAGGCTGATTCACACCAACGTCCGGATCCGCTCAGTGCCGATATTGTTCCGCAAGAGAGCTTATTGATATGGTATGAATATCAATCAAGGAGTACGTGCCAAGACAAAGTTGTATGGCAGTATATCCTTCTGCCCACCCTTGTGATATTTAACTACTTATTTAGTTAAATAATTATTTTGAAGTGTAAAAATACTTACAACGCAAATTAATTTTTTTAATCACTTTTTTATCACTAAATAATATTTAAAAAAAAAATGGTTTAAAAAAAAAATCTGCGTTGTAAGTATTTTTACACTTCAAAATAATTATTTAACTAAACAAGTAGTTAAATATCACAAGGGTGGGCAGAAGGATATACTGCCATACAATCCTGTCTTGGCACATACTCCTTGATCGATATTCATACCATATCAATAAGCTCTCTTGCGGAACAATATCGGCACTGAGCGGAACCGGACGTTGGTGTGAATCAGCCTTAATACTGTAAATAAGATGGTGTCGGGTATTGGGCACAGATCGATAAAGCTTAAATTAAAATAACCGAGTCTGACTATCGCTGTCAGCTGTCAGATGCCTAACACAGACGTATCGATCGCCCTGTATTGAGGCTTTGCCATATCAATACTGTCTTTGTAAGAACAAATCGATTGGTATCAAACGAATATAATATTACTGGCCAATATCTCCAATGTGGAAATAATATCTTATTAGGCAGGAAATTAGTTACATTGCGTATCAGATCATAGTTAGGTAGGTTCCTCAACTAGCAAGTAAGTAAATAAATACTTGACCATTTATGGAAAGGCTCAGATATACTATTAATGTCGCAAATGATTTCACACACACTTTATTATGTCCTTTTGACTGCCAAACTATTTATTTTTTAGTCGGTAACTGCCTCGAATGCGACAAATTCAACATCTGGGAAACAAATACTCTGACGTTGTTGATGTATTAAGTACATCGATATCACAATATAAGCACACCTTAGTAATTTTTTTTTCGTATAGTAGAGCTAATTTATTATGCTGGATGTACCTCCTATTCACTACTATTTTTATTTCTTGTACAATATGTTTGCAATGCTTATGAGTATATTATTTTTATTTCTTTTCATAATGATCTTTTTATATTGATGTTTGCACTGGTTATGGGTATATTATTTTTTATTTATTTTCATACTGATGTTTGCACTGCTCATGAGTATATTTATATATATTTTTCATATTGAAGTTTGAACTGGTTATGAGTATATTATTATTTTATTTTTTTCATATTGATTTTTGCACTGGTTATGAGTATATCATTTGTATTTCTTTTCATATTGATGTTTGCACTGGCTATGAGTATATTATTATGTTATTTTTTTTCTTTTCATATTGAACTTTTTATATTGATGTTTGCACTGGTTATGAGTATATTATTTTTATTTCTTTTCATATTGAACTTTTTATATTGAAGTTTGAACTGGTTATGAGTATATTATTTTTATTTCTTTTCATATTGAACTTTTTATATTGAAGTTTGAACTGGTTATGAGCATATTATTTTTATTTCTTTTCATATTGAACTTTTTATATTGAAGTTTGAACTGGTTATGAGTATGTTATTTTTATTTCTTTTCATCTTGATCTTTTTATATTAATGTTTGAACTGGTTATGAGTATATTATTTTTAATTCTTTTCATATTGAACTTTTTATATTGATGTTTGCACTGGTTATGAGTGTATAATTTTTATTTCTTTTCATATTGAACTTTTCATATTGAAGTTTGAACTGGTTATGAGTACATTATTTTTAGTTCTTTTCATATTGAACTTTTTATATTGAATTTTGCACTGGTTATGAGTATATTATTTTTATTTCTTTTCTTATTGTTCTTTTTATATTGATGATTGCACTGCTCATGAGTATATTATTTTACTGAAATGTAAATATTTGTAAAATAGCCTTTGACTTGCGTAAATAAATAAATACTTATTTAGGATATCAATGACAAGTTGTCATTGACAACCATACATTTTCCGTAAATAAATCAATAAAATTTAAATACATTTATATTTTTTTAACGTTATTCTATTATTTTTCTCTCTGTTATTATATTCTAATTTATTTTATTTTATATTGTGTTCATCCTCTGTATGTATATATAACCGCACACTGCGTATTTTTTGTTTAGTTTAATTTTGTACCCTGATGATGCTTAGGCTAAGCGAAACCGGTCGGTCATAAAAAATAAAATGGTTTTTTGCTATATGCTACGGGCGTCCGTAATAAGCTTCAAAATACATATTAAAGTTCTAGTTAATTCAAGTAAATGAATTATTATTATAAAACTAAATATGTTTTATTTCCTAACAAGATAATGCTTGATACTGATATGAAATAGCAATATGCCGCAACTTGATCTAAAAATATCGTGCGATACGTCAGTCACCCGAAAACCCTTCACGGAGGACTACATCAATATGTGCGAAGGTCGAAACCCCCGGAGACAAAGAACCTTCTATAAGCAATACTCCACAAGGGTCGAAAATGATCTTCACATTCTATAGATAAACAATGTATGGCTTGGTATATAGAGGAAGACAAATCTTAGAGTAGAACATACTCTACACTATCTACAAGGCGACATAGCACCAAAAATCAAGGGGTCAGCCCTAAATTCACCTTTCATTTGATTCTAATGAATCTGTAACAAACATATCTAATGTTTTCCGAGGATGCACTAAGGATGTAAGTAATTTATATTTTAGATTAAAAACTAACCTTTCCATTCACATTCTTTACGTAAAACGATTTTTAAAGCTCACCATTTGTTTTTTTTAACAAAACACAATATTTCTCATTATTCTTGAATCACCTTCTCTGTTGACGTTTTGCCTCTTTCATTTCATATTATTTCTCTGTTCTTCTGTTATAATTTAAATGTTATTCTTTTGATTTCTCACTATCCTATTATTTTATGTTGTGTTCTCCCTCTGTAGTTATAAGTATTTATAACCACACACTATGTATTTTTTTTGGTTTAATTTTGTACTTTGATGATCCTTAGACTAAGCAAAACCGGTCGGTCATAAAAAATAAAATAAAACTTGTGGTCTTATACAAAGTTATTATTTCATTTTCATTAAATAACATTAGCGTTAAGGACCAAGTTTTGTTTGTCTATGCGATGAATCAGTTACTTCCCGAAAACATTCTTAGGAAAATATTTGGAATTATACGTGCTCATTGGATATGATTAAAATAAGGTTGCAGAACACCTTTCTAGGCCTGCTACAGGAAATTCAACACTTTGCTCCTCCCACACGCTTTGCGGTGAAAATAAGTTTTTTCATGTGTTAGACCGTTTTTGGCTCAGTCGCCGTCCGAAAATCAGTGAATAGAGAAGTCAGATCTGCGCCTATCGTCAGCGACATTTTAATTATTTTTAATCGTTTTGACTACATTTACCTGTAAATGCAAGGCTATTTTATTTTTCCATTATTTATAAGATTATCAATACAATACAATATGAACGAATGCAAATTAATTTGATCCTATTTCGATATTTTGAAATCTCCTTCAATTTTTTGTTAGGAACGCCCCTCGCCGATTATTTCTAGGGTAGTGTGTCCTCTTAATGAATTAACGATGTTTTAAAATAATAAAAAAAATGGCCAACGAGCCCTTACATACATTATTTAAAAAAATGTAAATACTGCATAAAAGCGCTAACTGGTCACAACCGTCTGGAACCAGTGGGACTATGGCATCCTCAATTGGGTGTGTTGTGATACAAAAAATGTACATTGTTGATCAGTTTTCTTTCAAAGAGTTTTTTTTATTTTTTTTTATATTAATACCGCACAAGAGTCTCAACTGCTCTCAACCGTCTAGAGCCAGTGAGACTATGGCATCCCCAAATAGGGTATGTTGTGAGACTGAAGGTACTGGGGAGGGGAAGGAGATTGGGAAGAGGAAGGCTGGGAAGTACCTGGCTATTCAGATCTGGTCACCAAACACGGCCTAAGCCATTTCAAGCAACGTTTCAATTCTGAATGGTGGTCTTTCACCAGGGCGATACTTAGAGTATCTACCACTCTGGAACGTGCCGCAAATATACTTTTTTTTTCTTTTTATATGAATTAAATGTGTTATGACACATATTAATTGAATAAAAGTTATTGGCGCACGCCGGGTTTGAACCCGCGACCTTTAGATTCGTAGTCCAGCGTCTTACCACTCGACTATGGAGGCCGTCAGAGTACACACATTTCAGGATTTTATGTTATGGTATTTTAGGTTAGTGGTCGGTTGGCATTTTTTTCAAAGTAGGTACGTACAATGTTATAAATTGTTCTCGATTTTTCAATCTATTCGATTCTGTAAGTTTTTAAATCGTATTTAATTTACGACAGGTGTTTTATATACCCCTATATCGTAAATTCAAATGAATGTGGACCTATCACGCAATCGTACTGTTACGTTATCAATTAATTAATAAGAAATGCGATCACGGGTCAAAGAGTTCAGTAAACGCTCGGCGGGTAAGGTGATCAACGAATTAAGCTTAAAATAGAAAAAAAAGTTTAATTTTGGTGAAAGGCTTCGGTGTTCTCAGTTGTAAATAATTGTTAAAAGTAGATTATAAAATCTATCAAATAAATAAACAAACTCTGGTTTCACAAACAACATCTTCCGCTTTTTATGATGGCAGTAGGAGTTTTTCAAATATTGTTAGGTTATTCGTAACCCGGGAATGTTTGTCTTACTTTTTATAAAAAAAAAAACAACTTTCGTTATTTACTTAAAATTTCCGTGCAGGGGGTGGACGTCTAAGTGAAATCGACACAGATGAATAAGTAACAAATAAATGCCGTTATTCATAACTAACTAACGAACTATCACGATGTTTCCATCGAAGGGTGGGCAGAGAAGATGGACGTCACACATCTCTGTATCAGCACACACTTCTTGCTTCAATCATATTTTGCATCGTCTCATACACACTCTTTTGTTGTTTAGTATTCGTTGTTCTTAATTCTTTAATCTCGTTTTAGAAGTAAAACGATCATTTCAGTCTCAAAAAAGTTAAGAAAGCCAGTGGTAGAACCTTTTTTTAACAAATGGTTAAAAATAAAAATATATAAAAGCATACGAGAGCGGGAAAGGGGGTGTTTCGAAAATTGGCACATTTGTTTATCACCCTAGGGGATTGTTTTGACCGCTGTCTTGCCACGATAATGGATTGGATGGAAATCTGAAGTTTGTTTTTGTGTTTCTGTGTGTCTACAAATGCTCTATTTTATGATAAGTTAAGCGAGACATCATCACAAGGGAACGTACTTTCCTTTGCTACTATTTTTATAATTTTCTATTCAGCATTGAATTAAAAATGGGAAATTTGTCGAATTTGGTAATAGTGTCGTAAGAAGAAGTCTGAATCAGTTGTGGATCAAAAGTAGATTATTTTAAAGATTTACTTCATGAGGGGTCGATGGTAAAAAGATCGTCCGGCTACGGAAGAGCTAACTTTAGATCTAAACTTTGGTTCGTGAGTATTCTGGCTTTCCCACGTAGGCTTTTCACCATACGATAAAAAAAGGTAGATAAAGTATTTTCAAGACCCAGGTTCACTTCTTCGTGCCCAAAAATACCCCAAGCACAGAATTTACAAATATCAGATGAGCTCAGAGGTCTTTTAGGGGTTATTATAATTTTTAATTCATTCAAAATTATTAAATGATGTGTAAATTTGGTTAAGCGGTTATTTAATCTTATTGCTAAGAAAATTCTCCTTATATGATATTGTAGATGGCAAAATACAAAGTACTGGCGGCACCTATAAGTAGGTGTATACCGATCACTGTAAAACAGTCTAATTCTTCCTCATTTCTATTTATGTAAAGGTAATTTAATCTAATGTCAACATCTTTGAAAGTTCAGCCATACGTTTACAAGCGAATACTGTTTAAATGTGTTCCACTTTTAACACCGGTCTTATATAAATACATCTCCATGGCAAACAAACATTTAAAACAAAACAGTGCTTTAACTATTTATGTTTCTCACTAAAATAGCTGGCACATTGAGTAGCAACGCAATGACTAAGCCATTGAACGGAATAGTTGATGAAAGTCTATTTTTCTTCTCCAATAATGTATTATGATAGCATCGAGCTCTTATTCGTATTCACAACGTTTTACAAAGCATTTCCCAAACACGCTGTCAAGGTTATCTATTTCACAAGACATACAAATTAAAACTGGTGCTGTCCACAGATTATATTAGATTAGATATTATAGAGTAAGTTTTCGATCGTATTTATCTTGGATCATGGTGAGCAAATATTAATAAATGGGGTGTGTTTGATGAAATTTAACATAGAGCTGGGGGGAGAGCTTTTAAATGCTAAATCAACATCTTCAAAAGTGGCTCGATATTCTATAGACATATACCTACTTGGATTGAGAATCCGAATATC
Source organism: Drusus annulatus (assembly GCA_022651775.1). NCBI lineage: Eukaryota > Metazoa > Arthropoda > Insecta > Trichoptera > Limnephilidae > Drusus > Drusus annulatus. The sequence continues at coordinate 100,906 of JAGWCC010000238.1, read as the reverse complement.
CGAATTATGGATATTGAAGTAAAAAATGTCACAAAAATTAAAATAAGACTAGGTGGACTAAGAAGACTCGAGACTTTTACCTAAAAAGATCGGGAAAGAAATAAGCAAGACTTGGATGAAGTGCTGTTGGACCATCAACAACAGGTTACTTTTGGTATTAAATTAGAAACACGTACAGTTGAATCAAAAACAAATTGTCCTGTAAGGTGGGATGCAAAGATAAGTGCTGGAGATTGAAAAGGAGGAGAGAAACGAACGACAGGAAAATTAAATAGATGCTAAGCAATATCTTTAATACAACAAGTTTGCGATGTGCAATGGGTAGGATTCTGAAGATGGATAGCCAAGAATGCTTAAAGCTACCCTAAATTGCGTTGGATGAGATAATCAAGATAGGTCGTAACTCGAAACTGTTTAAACCATTCAAGCAGCAATAGCGGAAGCAGCGCTGGAAACACAGATCGTAGAATCTATGGTTAGAAGGCTTTCAACTAGTTGTGGATATGCAGTTGCTGGTGAATGGTAATATATGAATTTCATCGCGCAAGAATTTAAAAAACCAAATAATTTTGTATTAATCACTTTTATTTCATTCTCATTAGTTATATAATCCCAGTCAATTTGATTATTTGGGTAATTTAACAGTAATCTTAAGTATCGCAGGGAATATTGAGTAGAACAAAGTTCTCACACAGGTGCATCGCTTGCATATAGCATGATTTTTCGATATCAGAAAATAACATTCCAGGGAATTTAAAAAAGGGCATATTTGAAAATTTAAATATTCATTTGGTTGTTCTTTGCGAACTGATGAATAAAAATTACACAGTGTAAACACTTTCAAATAAAAAAAAGCTTAAGCGTAAGCATAACAAAAGGCTGTTTCTCAGTAACTTTCATCAAGAACATCCTTATCAGAAGTGTGCACCAATAACTACAAGATATAAATAATTAAGTACGCGTTGTTCGCATCAACTCTAATGGTGCAACCTATAGTTTGAATGTGCAATTTTTAACACAGCAAGTACTCGTTTCAAAAGGGAACATATATTTGTGATTGACTGTTATCCTTCTCCAAATGATTAAATTCAGCCTTTGAGATTCCAAGGTAATTCATTGCAGTCGCAATCGCTCACCATGCTATCCATTCCTTTCATCTAAACTAATCTATTATGTTTAAATTCAGAACTTGACTGAGTTTCCTTAATTTAATTTTGTTTATTGAAAACAGAAATTGAAAACAGTTTGAAATAGTTTTAGAAGAAATATCAGAGTATTAAAGATTGAAAATCAATCCAATTCGTGTATCTTTTATTAGATGTTGGACCACAGCATGGTTAATTTAATTTTAAGCGAAGCGTTTCTGTTTAATAAAGTGTTTGCCACGACTGTTCCATTCTCTTCGGCCATATCTTTTTTTCGTCTACCGGCAAATCATTAGATTTAATATTTGTACTCTAGTAGTATTCATTAAATTACTTTAAAAAATAAAATTACCTCCCAAGGCTTTGCGCTTCATTGTAATATTGATTACTGAAATATATTAACAAGCTGAAAATAATATGAAAAGAGAAAAAAAACACTGAAAAAAAAGATTGAGACCAAGACTGCAACTCAGAATCTGCATACTATTCGAGCGTTGCGCGTCTACCAATGTCGCCATCCTAACCAATTCATTAAGCGTCATTTTTGACGATCGCACACTTCTTGAGAGCTGTTTATATTCTTGGTTTAAATTTTTTCCAATATTTTTGGGAACCATATAATATGTTATCGTGAGCAAAGTTCTATCCGAAGGAAAATTTTATTCGCGATGTTCGTGTACATATATATATATACAAGGCGTAGAAATGCTTGTCCAAGCTGTAGAGAGATTACCGAAATATCGATTTATAGGCCAAAACCATTCGTTTTTAATAAAGACTTGACAATATATTTTTTTCACAAGTTTTCTGATGCCTAGCTACGGACGTCACTCAAATGGCTCCAGTTTTAACGAATTCTTGGCAGCTTTCAACCATCTGCAACCAGCACTTTGTTTTACGTTATCAGTTTTTCTCGTTTACAGGGCACAAGATATGGTTCTCTCTCCTAACAATGCATACCATCCGATGATATTGAAATTCCAACGGTCATCAGTTAGCCGTGCTAGTGATTACCCTATGGCAGGAGTTGGGTCGAATCATTTATTCTTATTTAGTTTTACCATACGGGCGTTCGCAAGCTCCAATTTCAGCTCTAGACCGTTAAAACGTACGAGAGAAAAGGAAGAATCCCTTGTTAAATAATAATAATAATTTAATCCCGTAGAATTTTCTCTCTGCGCTGAGTTTCTGAGGTGGGCGGTTATGACGTCATACGATCATCACCGGGTTTTACAGGGATGGTAAAGCTTAGATAAAAATAGATCCCAGCTTCAGAACTTCGTTGTTTCGTCAATAAAGAAACAGGTGGCGCTTTATCTCGCGATAATCAGCTCGTTGTAAGCTTTATTTCAGGAATACGTTATACGCACGACAATGAAATTAGTAAGCGGTGCTTATTGGTGAATACCGTCACATTAAAGAGAATCGTTAACTGTAACGTCCAGAGTCTAGATCGGTGAAGCTCAAAGTGGGCGATATCACCCCCGTGGGGGGCGCTGAAGACAACGGGGAGGGGAGGAATGTTTTAACATGCTCTATTTCACAACGATTTCAATACCGCAGACCTTGACAAATAATGTTCATTAACATGATTTAACTAATATGCTAAATAAATTAGTGGTAAGGTTTTCATAGCATTGCGAATTATCATTAAAGGAAAACGATATACTTTTCTTGGTGCGGGCGTTGAAGAAAAATTTAATTGAGGAGAAAGCGGTGAGTCAATTTGTTTTCTAATATCTAATTTAGATAGTGTTATTTCGTGGCTATGTCTCCCTAGAAAGCAATTAACTTGTAATTGTAGGGCAGGTGTAACGAGAGATTTCCTTCAAATGAAGTTTAGTTTATTGGGAGAATAAACTTATAACATGTTTACGGGCACTTAATGTCGCTGTTTACTTGTCAGACGAGTGGTTAAAAACGATGTTGTGGAAAGTGGTATCCAGTAGTGCGATAAAATTTGCTTGTTCCGAGTTCGTAGAAAGAAAAGGGCATGACCCTTGCTCCCCAGAGGTAATATAAGCCAGCTGCCAGTTGGCCGGTGTAGCTACCCCGAAATGCTTATTTTAAAATTCTTGGAATAAAGATTGACGATCCCTTGTGAAAGCCAAACTGTTGTTTGTACAAAGTGCTTACGTTTTAAAATTGGTACACCTCGGTATGGGTCGCGCAATTAGAGTTGACCCAAAGAACACAAGATTATGATTACACACTTCCCACTGTCATGTCCTTGACAAAGGTCGCTGAGAAACAACCTTTGTCTTGCTTACGCGACTTAAGTCTGCTTATTATTTAAAAAAACACATCAACTCCACACAGGAGGCCCCGAGGGAAATTATTCGTCATTTTTGGGCATGTTGTCTGGAGGGTGTTTTTAAGTAAAGGACAGAGTGAACTTGAGTCATGAAGGGGACCATGTCATAGGAGGGAGGAAACACAAAGGCCGGCAAATAATTTCACAGCTGAGCTAGAAGAATAAAGTAATCCGTTCTTATGTGACGAATATCAAGCGTGTACGAATGTTGGGCGAGCATTTGGCATGTTTCCCGACTGTGCACCGATGCCGGAGGGATCAATGACGCAAGTTCCTCAGAGCATCTTCCATTTAAATATCGGTAGAAAAAGGAAAGCATTTCCACCTGACGTCTGTACTCCATTGCAATCTATTTGTTACTATAGGGGACTCTATCAATAAGGTAGCCTCTTCTGCACGGAGTTAAGTTTTCTAGGTATTTTGGGACTCCAAACTAGAGGTCGCTGCCAAATGAAACAGTGAGGCACACTAGCGATTTGCACAAGTTCAGCAGTTGTGTACTATCAAAGTATCTACGCCCAGATTCTAAGAGGATAACTTAACATAGCTTTGATGAAACCCCGGGACTGAGTTTATTGGAGGTAAAAAGACAACAAGTGTATTCGATGGCTAATTTTGAATATTGAAATTAAAAAAATGCACGATTTTATTTATTAGGCCATTTAGATCGACAGTGAGTTTGCCAGTGATAGGAAGTGGTAAATGATACAGAGACAATGTGGAGTAATCACGTCTTAGACATTCATAGACATAAAATAGAGTAATTCATAGTTACACTTTCTTAACAGTAGTTCGAAAAAACTGAAACAACTGAAATTTTTATTATTTAAAATATTAAAATTTTTCAAAATTTCATTGGAATTTAATTTTTTGGCGTCAAATAACAAGTGAAAAACATGCTGTATGCAAGCAATACATCTGTGCTAGTATTGCGAATGACTCTAAGTTCCCTGCAATAAATATGAATAAATAATAAATATAAAATTCACAGTAGCAAATCGACTCCTAAGCGCCTTAGGCTTAAAAAATAAATATGTTATTACCTAATGTTATGTGAAAATCAAAATTTTGATTAAGAAATCGTATCAAAGTTATCATTGAGATTAAGGTTAAGCTTTAAGCGTCTGATAAAATGGCAAAAGGTTTCGGACTTAAAATTTAATACGAAAGCAACCATAGACCAAATTTTTTAAAAACATACTGGATGGAAAAAAAATCATTAAAGCTTTCACTAAAGGTTTAAAAAAACCGTAAAAAGGTAAAACGCTTTTCGGCTACATACCAAACCTTCAAACAAATTAACAACACTGTTTGAAAGTTTTCTAACAGAGCAAAAGTAATTCTTATTTCCCAAATGCCCACAGAAATATTTTGTTACTTTTAATCACATAGGAAAAAATCTGTATTTATTTTCAAATTTTTTATCGAAAGTTTTCGATGACAAATTCGATCTTTAAATTAAAAGTCTTAAAAACATATAAAAAAACCCTTATTGCTTCCTTTTGAATGGTGAAAAGTGAAAAAAAAAATATTTATACGAATACCTGCTTTTATAATTTCAATTTAATAACATAATGAATAGTACAAACCAAAAAAATATTGCGGTATTATGTCAAAATCTTTTTTACTTACTGAACGATTGAAAAGTATGGAATAAATATTTTGGTACGTTGTTTTATTTTTTTACAGTTAAATGAATATTTCAAAGCAACATAGCTCTAAGTGAAAATGATGTTGCAATCTGAAAGTAGTTAATATATGTAATATGTGTTATTACACATTTTATTAAAATAAAATAAGATAAAGTATATTTGCGGTATGTTCCAGAGCGATAGATAGTGTTGTTCTGGTGAAAAACCATCATTCAAAATCGAAGAGTTGCTTTAAATTGCTCTAGTCGTATTTGGTAACAAGATCCGAATAGCCAGGTACTACCCAACCTTCCTCTTCCCTCTACCCATCCCTTCACCACTCCTTTCACCCACACAATATACCCCAATTGGATATTCCAGTCTCACTGTTAACGCGCTACGGTGCCGAGCACTCAGTTTATAAATATATATATATATATATATATATATATATATATATATATATATATATATATATATATATATATATATATATACTCGTATTTATATGTATTATTGTAAGCACGAGAAAAGTGCTGAAAACAAGAAAAAAAATTGACCACTGATATTGGCAATCGGCAATCTACTGAGTTCACACTCCACACACCGCTAGTGCTAGACTATAGCATATACAGTTTTCATATATAAAGCAGACAAAAAGGGTAAAAGGAATGTACGAAATCATAGTGACTATAATAATATATTCAGGCCTTTCCCTTATTGTTCAACCATCGCTTGAAACTGTTTGTAGCTATTTACCTCATCTGTCTTGGTCTTAGAGTAACAATATAGAGAGACCGTCCTAATTATGAGTCAAATCGTTCATACTCGCAAAATATAGCTCTCTCTTTATGCTCGTTTCCATAGACATATGAGAAAAAGAGACAAACAATTGTTATTAAGAACATATGATTTGGGGCGTGCTAAAAGCCGTGTAACCATTTTTTCAATATATTACTAATTTCGCAGTAGTTGACTTGTCAGTCGAATTGACAGACAAAAAGCTTAAAATATATAATTACTTAAGTGAATTTAGTGCAATATTAAAAAAAAAACGATCTTGCTATATATGTGCAGTTGTTGGTTGTTTCAACTGAAGTAACAAAGGACCAAAAAAATCAGTTTCCACAGGTATTTATCCAAGAATTCGTATTTTTTAGTTTGACCTCAAATATTTTACATGCTAACCTACAAAACAACTTGTTACCTACACCAATATTTAGTCAATCTTTGCATTATTTGTTTCGATATAATAAACTCCCGTTTAAAATGAGTTTGAATGCATTCCTTATATGTTTTACTTCGATAGATATCCGGGATTCTGACGTAAATTTGTTTGAATGGGGATTCCCTGATTAGTCCAACATCTGAACGTATCCATGTCTCTTTCTTTCTCATGTAGCAACCCAAAATTGTTCGCGAACAGATAAAGACGGAATAATGTTTATCTTTACGGTTTTCTTCGCATCCGATTGGTTGGAAGCATTTACGTCATACCTCCTTTGGTCAATGCTTGGTCAAAAAGTAGCGTCAAAATTTCGCAAAGTTAGGTCTCTATATATTGTTACTCTAAGGTCTGGATAAAGCTGTACAAATACTATGCCCACTAAACGTAACGCACGCACATATTATGACAATGTATTGAAAAAATTATGCCCGATTTTTCGACAGTTTTTTTTTTCTGTTACATTCGATAAATGCATAAACGTATAATGGAGGAAAACTAAGTATATGAGCTCTGTGTTTAGTATAGTTACAGATATGTGTAAATAATTATAGAAGATGTCAACTCAGTTAACAGCACCGGACGCTTACTTTGTCTTAGAATAAAAACTCTTAGAATTAAAATGACAAATCAAGTGGAAGATGCTTCTCAAGAAGTAATGTCAAATATGTGCCATGTGTATAATTTCGGGTCAAGTTCAAACGTATTGAAAGTGTGCGCAAGCAATATTGCTCCATTAAACAAATTGACACGCGGGTCATCTATTCTCAACACTTAGTTAATTAAAAGAGCAACGCTCGGGCATTGTCTTATACGGCCAAATACCAAGAATTGTATGTTTATCGTAGACGAGCCCCTTGTAGAAACGATCAATTGAAATTAAGGCATCTGATTCGGAAATCAAAATCACTTTGGAAAAAACTGTAAGGCTCTTGTCTAAAATAACAAAAACTAACGGAAAACTAAACTTAACGGATAGATGCTCTCAAAGTGTGTTGCTGGAGAAGAATGCATTTATCAATCCATTCTAGAAGAGCTAGGCATCCCCACAAGACGCTTTCAACCGTCTGTCTACAACATATCCTAAGGGGCAATTTGCTTGCCAGACTGAGAACTCGAGCATGGAGTAGCTCATGGTCGCTGACACAGTGTAAATAGAAGAAGCAAAGGAAGATCACAGATGCGTTGCCTGATCGAATGACCGGACTGTCGGTCCCCGCAGCTCTCCGTGCAGTGCATCAGTACTATGAAGAGTAGAGGAGCCTGGTTCATCAAGGTACTTGGAGTAGGGTCATGATACTCAGAATATTTCCTCATTTCAAAAAATTTTGTTTAAACTCCGGCGAAGCCTAGTAAAGTTTGTCAAACGAAAGAATGCGGCTGACGACCGATGCGGGGTAAGCCGGAAAAAAATGCCAACACCATGGTACGGATTTTCGACCCCCCGAACAGCTCTAGTAATGATACTAGATACATATTAAATAAAACAATAAACTTTGTAAAAAACCACTTTATTAGAGTTAATCACCAACCAGGTTTCACTTTTCTCAAGCTTCTTCAGGGCTTTTACATCAACTGAGTTACAACTAAGTTGATGTAAAAGCCCTGGAGAAGCTTGAGAAAAGCGAAACCTGGTTGGTGATTAACTCTAATAAAGTGGTGTTTTACAAAATTTATTATTTTATTTAATATACAATGTTACACCCCCAAGTTTTTGCTTCCTTCGAAAAAAAAAAAAAAATACTAGATACAATTAAGTTTCGCAGACTTAGGAAAAGGGCACAATATTTCATATTTCAATATTTTTTTCCGCGCTATTTTTATGAAGTCTTAAGATGAATAATTGAATATTAAATTTAATAATTAAGTGACTACTTAACATTGTTCATTACGATAGCTGCTTAGTATTTTTCGTAATGTAAATTAAATATCATAAAACCCAAATCACTCAAAATGAAAAGCTCTTGTGCAAATGTTGAGTTTTCAGATGGATGTTTTCACATATCTTATAATTTTTTACCATGGCTTGAAACTAGACTTATAAATCACTTTAGCCTTTAACAGTTTATCAGCTTCTGCAACAAAGGTGGCCTCAGGTTTTTAGGTACATGACCCGAAAAGGTAGAAAAAATATCTGATTAATCTAGATTGTCTGGTCAAGGAGATTTGAAATTGTTGCCAGGGCGAAAAAAACTAACCAAAATGGAAATTATTTTCTTTGTTCAATTGAAAAGGATTCAGGCAGTAGTTGGTCTATGTGAAATATGATTCATGAATATTTGTTTTTGAGATTTTAAGAGGTAACTTATGGGTAGAGAGATAACTTATATGGTAGGCACATTGCAACGGTCAGTGTGTGGTATAAGAATTGTTTTTTTGTTTCGATTTTTTTTAAAGAAAGACAAACATTCCCGGGTAACGAATAATTTAATAATATTTTAATTCATCCTCCGTTATAAGCGAATAAAGTCATATGATCGGTGTGAGTCAAATTTATACTCAGCGATCACTCGGTTTGATCGATAAAGTCGTTATACGTTACGGTTACTGGTTACAGCGCCATTGAAGTGTTTTTACACAAAAATGGCGCTATACAAATAATCCAAATATTACTATTCATTTTCTTACACCAAAAAAATTCCTTTGTTATATAAACCACAGAATACTTCAAATTGATTTGCAATTCAACACTTTACGAAAGTTCACGGTATATAACATGACTATCCAAGATGAAAATTTGAAAAATTTTGTTTATGCAGATTCAAAAAATAATATTTGCCATAATCCACTTTATTTTATAGATAGTCGTCAACAGCGAAAAATTACGAGAACAAAAAATGCCAATCTCTACATGATTCTAATTTTTTTTTGCAGTAATTAGTAGATTCTATTTTTTTTGCAGTAATTAGTTTGAGATTGTAATTCTTTTTATTGTACAAATGTTTTAAATGATCTGCAAAAGTAAGCCGTATGGACGCACATTTCATATGAAGAATAAAAATAATCGTCTGATTAAATACATTATAGGTAGGTAATTTATACCTTGTTTGGATTTGGAAAGATTATTTAGATATTGTCTATCTGATGGGACTTGCCAGATAAGTGTGTTCCTGTATATTTTCTCATTTAAACTAGGAATTAATATCCACTAATAGAAAATAAGATCTGTACAACGCCCTTGAGGTGATTTTTCACAAAAACGGCGCTTTACAAATCATCCCAATATTATTATCATTATTATTATTTGATAATAATTTAAACACAAATGCTTCAATTTCATTTTTGAAAATATCACTCTCGTGCATAAGCAATAAGAAACCATATTATTTGATATTGTACATAAGTATATGATTTCTTATAAATATACGTACTTAAATATACATTAGATAAGTTCAAATATATTGGTCAGTCATTTGGATCGATGATATAACATTAACTACGTCTGAATTGTTATGAAACTTTGACGCTAGATGGCGCTGACATTATTGATTTGAAAGTTTAACATTCAGGTAAATTTGTAAGTAAAACACAACTTTCAGATATCTAGAATATATGTGAAAAGTTTACAGTGTATTTATTAAATCATCTGACGACATCCATAGCCGAGCGGTCAAGATTCTCGGCTTTGGATCCTAAGGTCGCGGGTTCAAATCCCGTAAAAAACTTAAGTGTATTATTTCACATGTAAATAATTTGAAATAATATATAGTATATTTGCAGCAAATTCCAGAGTGGTAGATACTCTCAGTATCGCCTTTGTGAAAAAAATACGTTGCTTGGAATGGCTGTGTTATTGTTGAATAAGCTGTGTTTGATGACCAGATCTGAATAACCAAATACTTACCAACTATCCTCTTTTAAAATCACGTTCCCCTCCCCACTCTTTTCAGTCTCACAAAATACCCTCCAGTTGCAAATGCCTTCGTTCCACTTGCTTCGGTCAGTTAGGACCCCCGTGCAGAATTCACATAAAATAATCAATTCCATTATTGAAATGATTTGAATATTTGGTTCAGATGGATTATGCCAGTAGATTTTAGGGTTTCTTGGAATCTGAAACTAAATATTTAGTAAACAATGCTAAAGAAACGTAACAAATAATACATAGGCAACGGCGTGCACAGAGTTTTTGATCAGGGTAGGCACTACAAAAATTGGCACCGGATTGATTGATAATAGAGATAGATACCGACAAATGTCAATTATTGCTGTTGGATTTTTCTGTAAAAGCACTGCCTTAGACGCTAAAAAAGATATTTAAAAAAACGAGGCACTTGAACGCGCAACAGCTTACAACACACATATTTTGTGTAGTCTTGAGAACAAAGAAATGAATTCTAACGTTGGCGGCGTTTGAGCATATTATGTAGTTACTGCTTTTGACACCTTATAGTAGGAAAGTTTCAAGGCGGTGCGATTCGCTAAATTTCGGACGTATTTTTAACGTGTAGGAATATTTTTTGCAATAATTTCATACTATTTGATTCAATATTATGCATATTTTTATGCGGCTACGGCAAGGTAGTGCTTTTGTACCTTTATGGAGTGCACGCCTCTGTACATAGGTTATCTAGTTATCCAGAAAGAGTTGAATGAATAAAGGAATAAATATAAAACGCTGAACATCGAAATAGTTATTTGCTAATTTCCTGATTCGGTTCATTAGAGGAGAGATGATCTGTTTGCCGCTGTGTACTATTCCCAGGCGAGTTGTTGGCCGCATCCTCCGTGTCCACGAGTTCTTTTAGGTTGTAGAGGTATTTCCATTCATCTGTACGCATCTTGTCTTATCACATTGACTTCGGATCATATTTTATTATTTGTGTTTTGCAGAAATGCGTTTTATTTTGAAACATTTTCCTCAAAACTTCCCCAGAAAACATATACGAGGCCTGTTCAAAAGAAAAGGTGAATTTTGAAATATCGCGGGCTGTGTACATTCAATTATCATTTTTTTTTGTTATGTTGGTACACATATGTTTATCATATGTTAGCATTATCAGCCATTTTGGATTAGTAGTTTGTTGTTGACAACTGGAAAGGTGAGTCACGTTTTTGTGTCTTCTTCAATTTGTTACTTTTGAAAAAAATGGATCAAAGAATATGTATTAAATTTTGCGTTAAAAATGGAATAAAGTGCTCCAACGAACTTAAAATGTTGACTGTGGCATTCGGCGAGTCTACTTTGTCTCAAAAAAGTGTTTATAAGTGGTACAAGCGCTTTATAGAAGGCCGAGAAGATGTTAATGACGACGAACGTCCTGGAGTTGTGGAAAAACAAATCATGGATTTTATTCTTTGTTCCATTTTTTTCAAAAGTAAAAAAATCGAAGAATACACAAAAACGTGACTAACCTTTCCAGTTGTCAAAAACAAACCACTAATTCAAAATGGCTGATAATGCTAACATATGTGTACCAACATAAAAACAGCAACAAAAAATCGAAAATCGAATGACAGCCCGCGAAAATTCAAAATTCACCTTTTCTTTTGAACAGGCTATAAGAAAAAGGTTCTTTCGGCCACAATAGAGTTTTCCTAAGAACGAAAGTCATTCGATATACTCGCGCTCTTCGCAAACAAAGCCCGGAGTGACTGTGAGATATTTGAGGGGTGTTTTCGAGACACCCTGTCCATTAACGCGCCATGCTCAAATTGTCCAGACGACAGTGTTATTGTGTATTTCGCATCTCACATTACGGTTTTTTTGTAAAGTGATAAACTTTATTCTTGAAACGCTCTTATTTAATGACGACGATAGCATCGCACAATGCCAGTTGTCAAGTAATCACAGAGGTCAAGCGTAGTCACAAAAGTCACGACAAACTTGGACATGTCCAAATAAATGTACAGTACCTTTATTAAGAAGTAATAATATTGTGAATTGAATATTTAATGAGTAGAAATAAAGGTTCTGCTTCAGTGAAAGGCCACACGAAATTGAAGAGTTGCGTAGCTTTTAATGGCGTAATCGTTGATTCCCTCAAGCTTTTTTCTTCTTTTATTTCACTAAGCGTGTATATTTTCAAAGCTAAGATTTCGCTTTTTTTATCACAGTCCCAATAATGCGAATTAAGGATAGACTTTTTTCATAGGTTTGAAGGAGGTCGGAGGTTCAAATCCCAGTGTCCAAAAATAATTTTAATTGTATTAATATGCGTTATTTCACATTTAATTCATATAAAATAATATAAAGTATATTTTCGGCAAGTTTCAGAGTGGTAGATACTCTAAGTATCGCCCTGGTGAAAGACCACCGATCAGAATTGAAACGTTAACTCAAATGACTTTGGCTGTGTTTGGTGACCAGATCTGAATAGCCAAGTACTTCCCAGCCTTCCTCTTTCTCATCTCCTTCCCCTCCTCACTATCTTAAACCTTACAACATACTTCAAATGGAGATGTCATAGTCCCACTAGCACCAGGCGGTTGGGAGCAGTTGGGACTATTCACTATAAAAAAAATAAAAACAACAGTGACCAAAACTATCTACTTATTTATAAATGTAAAAAGGAGGTAATTTTTTTGTCATATATTGGAATGTGTGCGCCTCTGTAATTAACGAGTGATTGGTTGAGCAAGTGATATAAAAAAGCAGCATCACGAATTTATATTAAAAGTGAAAAAAAATATTCTAGCGTTTAATAAAATGTTTTTTACTATTATTAATTATAAAATCACTTTGTTTTATTTAGTATAAGTATTTATATATTATACTGTACATAATGAATAATTTTAGTATGATAGAAAGTAACGTTCGAACTTATCACTCCCCGAAAGTAAACCATTCGCAGTGTTTCACTTGGCAATGGTATTTGAAAAACGTTTTTTATTCCTGTCGACAAAGTAAAGCATGTGTAGCGCCATTGGACGTGGGCGCAGCTGAATTCCAAACACGAATATATTATAAAACGGGAATTTTTCACATACGCTTACGTCAAGCTGGTGAAACGCGAATGGGGTACGAAGGAAAGACTGTACTCGGTAGAAGTGTAGGTGTGTTGATGACAACTCGTTGATATATTTAAATAACGTTCGATTACTTAAGTATAGGTATAAATCTTATTATAAACAAAAGGTAACACATGCTATTGCAGCAAAATTCCTTGACATTTGAATTCTGGCATTTGTGAAATTTGAACCGGATTTTGTGTGCGGCAATTTCTAAGTTAAGGGTGAGCACCCGAAAATACACACTTTTTGGCATTCTAATACATGCAATACTACAAGTGATTTATTTGTTTATTTTATACAAGAAGTAAGGGAAATGTCTAAGGTTTCCAGTGAAAAACAGTTTTTAAACAGTTGTCTTTTAAATTATTTGTGAAATGCATACTGGAATTTTAGGTTAAACGTTCCAAAATGGTTGGTTTTCAAACTGCACATTTCAGTATGTTTTTCGTTAAATTCAAATGATTACAGCTAAATTTTTTTATTAAATAGAAACCTTAAACATTTTCCTAAATGCCTATGTAATAACTAACTAACTAACTAACCATCACGCCGTTTCCCCGCAGGGGTAGGCAGAGAAGACGGACCGCCATATAACTCTGTCTTGGCACACACTCCTTGCTTCATTTACATTCATACATTGTCTCATACATACTCTTCTGTTATTCTGACTCTTCACATGACCCGATTCAAGTATTTGATTTACTTGATCGTGCCATGTCTTTCTCGGGCGTCCTCGACTTCTTCTTCCATTCACTTTCACATCATATATTCTTTTCACACTCCTTTCTTCGTTTATTCGCTCTACATGCCCAAACCATCTAAGCGTCCCTTTCTTGATCCTATTCATTACGCTTACATCAGCCTTGCATTCTTTCCGGATATCCACATTTTTAATACGATCATACATGGTTTTACCGCACATACGTCTCAAAGATCTCATTTCCACAGCATTCAGTCCACTTTCATCCTTCCTCTGCCAGTTCCATCCCTCACTACATACATCAGGGTCGGTATAAGTACTCCATTGTGGACTGCTAGCTTCGCTTCTTTGGACAATTTCTTATTTGCGCCAACAGCGTTCAGTCCTCCATTAATGGAGTTCCCTGCATTCACCCTTTTTTCAATATCCTTATCAGCCTTTCCGTCTCTCGTAAACATACTTCCTAAATACACAAACTCATCTACTTGCTCCAAGTATTCATCATTCACAACTATGTAATATTTACAGATAAATCATGAGAAATATTGGTTTGATTTATAATATCACTTTATAGCATTCTTTCACCTGCAATTATAAATCTATTCCCTCCAGGAAGTCTGAACCACGAAGCTAGGCAGTACCAACGTAATACTAGATTGTAGAACCGACCTACCGATGGTTAGGTTACCGCCGAAGAGCGAACTTAATTCTCTTTCTATCTACGAAAACCGAACAAGAAAGCTTCAACGTACGACCGGAGACCGTTTTCCATGGTATTTTCTCCCACCATGCGAATTCTGCCATTATATTATATTGTTTTATTTCCTCGATTGGAAAACCGGTGAAAAGGTTTAAATACAAAACAGAATCGTTTTGCCCATCGACATATTTCAAGTCAGTCAGGAAATGCTTTACAGGGAAATCCTTTAGTATATTATTATTGATATGACGAACACGATTGCTCGCATGGCTTCAACTTTTTATGTTTAATATTTTTGTTTCTATAATACCAAAACTATAAAGCCGAACCTCTGTTCGTTGTTCTCACAAGTAACTCAGGAACGGTGAATTTAAGCGAAGTGGAAATTGCATTTATTTATATTTTCTTGAATATATACGTCACCATATATATTTTCAGCTGGTAATCTTATTTTCGCCGTGAGATTTGAAATATCTAAATAAGAATTGAGTTTATAGCCATATGTTTTTATTTTGATATGTTCGGGTAGAGCTTTACATATCTTTACGACTGCCTATATCGGAAGAAATTGGGGGATTTTTTTCTAAGTATTTATTTATATACTAACGAACCATTGTCCAATTACAAAAAAATACGCAACACGAAATATAAAAAAAATGAGCAACAGAGAAAAAACAGTACATACTTAATATTTTAATAAAGCAATGACAAAAATAGGACTAAAATGTATAATGAAAAGAACATTCGAATCAAAGTCTGAACAAGGTTTTTGTAGAGTCGTAAAGAATGACAAAAATCATGTAGACTGGTACCATATATTTTAAGACCATGGCTTGTTGAAGTAGATGAGTTGCAAAGTATGTATGAGATTGATAAAAATGCCGGTTTCTAAAAAGGTTCCGATAGCTCAACTGTTACTCTCGTATAGAGCGGCCTAATTCTTTTTATTTTCTGTGTCGTTTTTTATTTCATTTTTCTCTGTAAATTATTGATATTATTTCAATAATTGAAGTATATTTATTTACTTAAAATTCGTTGCTTAAAAACAAAATTTAACGAAACTCCATATTGTTTGTTTCAAAATACGAAACTGTACAAAAAAAAGAAAAAAATCATGACATTTGTACGTAATTTAAATGAACGTTTGCTCTTCGGAGTTTTAACTTATTACGACCTAAGATTTTTTTTTTTTTTTTTCATTTTCTAGATTCTTATTTATCATTAAGTGATGAATCATTTAAAGTTACTGATTCTAACTCTAACTCTTGTCCCTTATACCAATAGGACGGCGCATTGCGCCTTACTTTGCTACCTCATGTGGGTGAAAAAAATGCTTTTACGGACTATTGAATTTAAGTTCAGGAGTTTACGTAGGGAAAAAATATGTTTGTAAAAACCCTACAAAAATTGCATGATCTTATTGGATCATCGACCGTCTTCTCCTACCGACACTCCACTATGGCATATATACATAAGTGTGTTCGTGTTGAGTGAGGATTGGGGGGGGGGGTCGGCTATGGCCTTTGTTAGGGAATTCCACCGCATTCGCCGCGGTAATAGGGAAAACCATAGAAAACCCTATACAGGTGGAAACGGCCACATGCCCAGCATGAAGACATTGTGGCCTTCAGTGACGTCATATCTGACGCCCTGCATTGTGTGGTGATGGTATGTGTGTCTGTTTTTGTGTAGATAGATAATTATGGGAATATAATAATATACATACATAAAAATATTTATAGCAAATCAAGGGTGGATAGGTAATGGGAGTTACCTATCGGAATCTTGGAATTATGATAGGTAATGGGAGTTACCTATCGGAATCTTGAAACTAGGATAGGAAAGTACCTATTACGAATACTCGTCCATGTCTGGAATATGCCAAACTGAATTTAAATCTAACAAAATGTGTTTCGGCATTCTGTGTTTGTATCGGAAGGTGAAATCGCAAAGTGAATCGTATTGACCGATTGATTTGATGAGAGGATTCTTGTTGTGTTTGAGTGAACTGTAAAAGCGCTCGGTCAGGCGGTGTGTGTGTTCGAACAAGGTAGGTATTTCTTTTTCAGAGTGTAATCGTTTGAGATTTGTTCTGAGTCTAGTGTTAAAAATGATTTTAATGCAACAGTTCTGAATGCACTGGATCTGGGTGTGTGTAGAGTGTGATATGCTACTCCAGACGGGAATAGCATATGTGATGACAGGTCTAATAAGTGTATAGTATACCAGGAGTTTGGATCTGGGAGGTAGTGGACTTCGTCTGTTGAAGATTGGCCTTATGGCCCCGATCGCTTTCCTCGCCCGGTTCTGCGTGTTGATCACGTGGGATTTCCAGTTCAGTCTTCTGTCCATGATGAGGCCGAGGTACTTTACTTCGTCCTTCCACTCGATGTCATGTCCCTCCATTTGCATCTGGAAATCTGGTGTGGTGATGGCGCGTTTCCTGGTGAACGTGATGGCTTCCGTCTTGGCGGCGTTCAGCTTGAGGCGCCACTTCTTGTAATAGGCCGCCAGCTGATCGAGCGCGCGCTGTAGGTAGATAGCCGCCATGTTGATGTCCCGCGATGCGACGTAGAGAGTGAGATCGTCTGCGTAGATCCCTTTCTCGCATCTCTCGTCTGAAGGGACGTCGTGCGTGAAGATGTTGAAGAGGTACGGGCCGAGAAGACTTCTCTGCGGCACTCCTTTAGGTATCCCACGTGACGATGAGAGGGCGCCCCTGCACGCTACTCTGAACGATCTGCTTGTCAGATACTTTCTTATCAGGCGTACTATGTAGACGGGCGTCTTGGTCGCGTACAGCTTGTGCACGAGACCGTCCGTCCACACAGTTTCGAAAGCTTTCTCCAGGTCCAGGAGCGCCATGGCGGTGTAGCGATCTTCGTTGAGTTTTCGCGAGACGAATTCCACTACTCGGGTCAGCTGATGGGTAGTGGAGTGCTTCTTCCGGAAACCGAACTGCTCGTCTGGTAGGGTCGCGTTGGAGTCGTGATGTGGTACGAGCCGGTTGAGTATAATCTGTTCAAACACTTTGCTCATCGTCGATAACAGACTGATCGGACGGTAGTTCGTTGGCTTGGTTTTGTCCTTGTTCAATTTGTTGAAGGGCAAAACTGTCGCCTCTTTCCATAACGAGGGAAAGTGTCCGGTAATGATGCAAGCGTTGAACAGCTTTGTGGTGTAATTGATGGCTCTCTGAGGAAGGTGTTTGAGTAAAACGTTGTGTATTTGGTCGCTTCCCGGCGCCTTGTTTGTCTTCAGTCGCTTGATGATCCCGGCCACCTCGCTCGGCGTGCTGAGATGTATGTCGGCCAAGTCGGTCTGCGCGGACAGGTCCAATTCTCGCAGTGACGCGGCCACGATCCGGTCGGTCTCTGCGTCGTCCATCCCGTCCGTGGCCGCGTACGCCTTCTCGAATCCGTCCGCGAGCGCATTTGCCTTCTCTTCGTACGACAGGGCGAGCCCCGTGCCGTCTAGCTTGCTGAGCGGCGGAATTGCGTTGTCCTGGCTTCTTAGCGCCTTGGCCATCTTCCACAGGGAGTTGTCTCGAGGTGAGAGCGAGGCAACTTTGCTCGTCCAGAGCTGGCTCTTGAGGTCCGCTATTTGCCGCTTGATCTCTCGCTGCAAGACGTTGTGCGCCGATTTGTAGAAATCATCTCGTGTCCGGTGGTAGGTGCGCCGCAGGCGATTCTTCTCTCTGATGAGCGACAAGACGTAGTCGGGAAGCTTGACCGTGAATGGTGTCACTTTCCTGAGGGGAACGTGTGTGTTTTGGGCTTGTTGTATGATCTGCGTGAGAGTGCCCGCAGCTTCGTCGATTTCTTGTTCCGAGCGCAGAGTATCCGACGACAGATAGATCCGCTCGTTGATATCTCTCTTGAAGCCGTCCCAGTCGGCCGCTCTGAAGTCTCGCTGTGTCCTCTGGCTTCTGACTGCGGTGCCGCCCAGTGTGAAGCACACCGGCAGATGATCCGACGACAGCTCGTCCAGCGTCTGAAGTGGCGAGATTGTCCTCGCGTTCCTCACGAGCGCTATGTCTAGCGTGCTCGGATACTTCGAAAGCCTCGAGTAGAATGTCGGTCTATCCGGCGCCATGACGTCGTAGTCGTGTGTCTGCATGTGCGAGAAGAGCGCGTTTCCATTCGCGTTCCCGCGATAGTTATTCCAGTAGTTGTGTTTGGCGTTCAGATCGCCTCCAATCACAACTACCGGGCCCATGTTAGTGAGCGCGCTCAGGTCCCTTCGGGTGAGCGCGGCTTGGGAAGGGCAGTAGGCAGCGACGATGGTGTGCGCTCGATCCTCTATGTCGACTCTGATGACTGTGGCCTCGGTGTGCTGCAGTGACGGGGTAGGTATTCTGGTGGCTGAGATAGTATCGCGAACGAAAATGGCGGTTCCGCCCGCTCTTCCTTCGCGGTCGTCTCGGTAAACTTCGAAGCCGGGCACTCTAAATGCAGTGTTGGGAACTAAATGCGTTTCTGTAACTAAAATGATATCAATGTGTAAGCGACTCACCAGTTCGAGCAGCTCGTCAATCTTGTAGCGAACGCTACAAGCGTTCCAGATGAGGCACTTGACTTCACTATCCATCGATGGTCGAGGTGATGAGCTCCATCAGGATCATCATCTTCTCGGTACGGGAGGTGCAGCGGGCGAGCTGCGAGCGGACGCGCAGGAGTCCTTGAAGGAGGGACATAATGTCCAGGTCATCCTCGGCAGACGCGGGCGCTTCTCGCGCGGCTTGGGGCCGGGCAGAGGGCATGGGTTGAGGGGCGGGAGCGGCGGATACGCCTACTGCCACGTTGGCCCAGGAGCGCGAGTCCATCCTCGGGGCCTCGGCCCGGGGGGCGGCTCAGGGGGCGGCGGGCCTGTTGGCCGGGCGCTGCGCGGGCTTCGCACGCGGTTGCAGCGACGCGACGTACGCCACTCGCTTGGGGCAGCCTCGGAAGTTGGCCGGATGGGGGCCTCCGCAGTTGCAGCATGCGGCTGGCTCGTCCCTGGTCACCTTGGGGCACTCCGACGAGGCGTGCTCCATCAGGCACTTTACGCACCTGGCTGCGTGGCTGCAGTTACGCGAGCCATGTCCGAAGTTCTGGCAGCGGTAGCACTGTGTCCCGTGCTGCAGGTGCCTGCTCCTGTAACGTGTGATGGTCACCTTACAGTGACACACGTAGCGCAGCGCCGCGCGTAGCTGTCCCATGTTGATTTCCTGGCCGAAATGCGCCAAGTAGAGCGGGTATTCCGCGTTGGCGGAGGTCATCATCGTGACCTTGCTGGCGGGGAAACCCTGGGCCTCCAAGTCCTCCTTGACGAGGTCCACCTCAACCCTCGGCGTACTACGAAGTATGCATTCAATACATTCATAGCCGTGGTGCACTTACCAGTTTGGTTCTAGCCAATAGCGTCTCACGCTTCATTGTATTTATTGCTTGTGCAAAAACACAACACGACAAACTTCAAACAGAACTATGTAGTTCTCTTTATCTCAAACGTATTATTATTAGAACAAACATATTTTCTCAACGCCTTGATGTTTCAGAGCAAACATTTTCCATCGTGCCGGCATAATAAGACGTTTTTGTTGGGTCCATTAGCATCTTTGTTATTTGGAGCCTGTTCGTTCCCATTGCTGTCTTTGTTCATTGAAGTTTGCACATTGGTGTGTGAGTGTAGATAGGTACGAGTACAAATAGCCGTCAAACGATAGGACAACAGCGTAATATGAGTTATAATTACTCTAGATTTTTCAAAGTATTTTAATGGTTATAAAATATTGACCTTTTATTTTTACTAAGTACTCAAAAAATAAACCCCGACGAAGCTAAAACAATAAAACACAGGCCGTATTATAATATGTACAATTATTATAATTTAAGAATACACAAATTTTATTTTTCGTTGAAAGCAAAAACGTTGTGTTGTGTCAATACAATGTGTTTGCGATAATTCCACGAAAATGTAATATCGCCGAACACAACAAGCAAAAGGTCAGCATCATAATGTTTTTAAAGGATGGTGTAAAACAATGATGTGGTGATTTAATTTATTTTATATTGCTTGAATATAATTGAACAGTCTGATCAAAAATTAGCACAACCTTTTTTAAACTTAAAAAAAATGAAAATCGTAGTTTTTTTACTGGAGAAAAAAATCGAACCAAGTTTGAAATTTGACTATTATTTAGAGCTCAGTATTGAACTTATTGTCAGATTATTTGGTTTTATTTAATTCACCTCTGTGGTTGCATACTTGTTTTAAGAAACCACTTTCTTTATTTTTATATTGATGTTTTTGTTTGTTTATTTAATTTTTGAAAATCGCACGCCATCTATACACACACAATTTAAAATGCAATCCATTCAAACAAAGGATACTCTATAAAATCTTGTGTCAAATTACCTACCCATTTACAATGATGTATTTTTGACGTCACAAGATATACACAAATAGATTCAGCCCGATTTCTGTTGAAACCTTTTTAAATGGGTTAAAGTCTTAAAATACCTTATTTAAAGATCTTTTGGGTTTTGGATGAATAATTCATATATGTAATAATTTATGGATGAACAGTTCGTAGATGCTTAATTATTAGGCATCTACGGAAATCTTTATTTTATTGTTTCGTTTTTCAGAAACTCGAATGTACAAATGAGTTAAACCTAATCTAATCTATTTTACCGTAGCTTGAATTTCGTACTATTTTTCTCCACGTTTACCATTTTTTGATAAGACAATTTCGGAAGATATCTATTCTCTTTATTAAATGTGTTTTTTGTGACCAATCATTAGATTACCCTGGCCATACTTTGTAAAGTTAGAGGAAACATATTGGCCCCCGATTGTACATATTAGTGAAGCAGGTTAAGTAAGAGACCGAAGGAAGATATTTGTTTATGCAGAACTTGAAAAATATATACAGTATTAAATGTAAAAAGTAAAAAAGGCTGGTGATAACTCGAGTTCCTAGAAACGACTCGTTATAACGCTGCTGACGTCAACTGAGGACGTCAAGAAAGGATGTTCCGCTCTCGTTTGCAAGTGACTTGATACTTTTGCGGAAGAAATTTTCTTCAATGTGAATTAACTATCTGTCAATTGTTTATTTCGTAGTAGACACGTATAAACGTGACCCCGGAAAAATGAAAACCCCCATACTGAAATCCCGATAAAACGAATTTTCAATTACAAAACTACATGGTCTTTTTTTAACGGGAACTATCCTATCCTAACCTTATAATATAATAGTAATAAGTAAGCAATTGGGAACTTTAAAATATGTGATGTCGTTGCTGTTAACAAAGTAAAAATCGAAAGCATATAAACATTTAGGGAGATATTGAATTCTGAATAGAAACATTTTATTCAAAAACAGATGTTTGTATTACACGTACTAGGTACATCACTGATATGTTTGCCGATAAAAGAGACACATAAGCTGTCATCACTTGTCAACAAGTAAGCATTTAGGTAATATAATAATGTTACGAAAATAAAGAGCAGCGTAAAAATAAAATAGGACTTTTCGACGAATTCTGGATAAAAGATTGAAATAATCACATTATTTCGACGTGGAGATTTAGTGGAACTTTGTAGAACGTAAATAGAACCTTGTGGAACTCTTAATTCTTGAAAATTTTACCCTCGATAATCGAATCGTTTTAATCCAACCGTTATTATTATTCTCGCCCGCTATCGGTTCTGTAGTTAATCTGTTGGAATTAAAAGAAGAGAGATTTTCCGTTAACGATGTTACAACGTTATGTATTGTTATTTGAACAGCTACCCGAATGGTATCGGTTGTGGAGCCGTGAAACTGAGAAACATGGGTATTATTGTACGTTGTATTCCAATTGTCTCGTTTTGTAGATGTAATGGATAAGGGTTCCTATTTGTTTTGATCAAAGTCCTACAGAGTAATAAGGCGATCGTTTTGAGAATTTTGAAATCGTGATTATCGTGATTTTTAAACCGCTTGAAATAATATGATTGACTATTAAATTAATTTCTGCGAGTAGAACATATCATAGTTTCTTCAAATATCTGTTCATGAGTGAGCTTTGTCGTACCTCGACCCTTCGATGTACATAATATTGGTGTAAAAAAGTTTCTGTTTTTATCTAAATGGAGTTGGGTACTAAAAGCTTTACGTATTTTCGTATTGTAATGACATACCTATTAAAAAGAGTCATGGTCATATTTCGTTGGTAAGGTTGTGGAGCTTCTAGCTACATTTGGAGTACGGAAGCTTTTACGTAAAACTAGTACCTAGTTAGATAGGTAAATACTGCCCGGTTTCGCTCGAGTTATTCAACATATTTATTTCTTATTGCAGAATTTTTCGACATGGCGTCTGTTCTTATTAGTGTTGAGGTAGATGGATTTATCAAAGTTTTATTACTTATGATGGAAATGACTGCGGAGTAAAATAGTGTCAATTGACTGTTAATTCCAGATCGACTGTGTAAATTTAGTAAAGCCAGAGTAAGCTTTGATGAGGGTGAGCCGTTTGAGAGATTTTTACTGATTTAACTGTTTTTATAGTTAAGATAATAATGGGTACTAATTTGAGGTGGGCAGCGAACAGTCATATCTTGCCAAACTAGGACACATGTAGTAAAACTGATGAGTAAGGTGAAACAATTCGCAAAAGAGCTTTGCATTCGAATGAAATCACCCACTCCTTTTGGTGGTGGTGATATGATTGAAATGCCACTTAATGCCAATTTCGATTCAAGTAAAATAAACGTTGCCTAAAAACATATAATATTTTATTTTGCGAAGCTCAAGCATACATATTAAAGTCTCTCAAAGCATACACTTCAAACAATTTTTTTCACATTATACAATAAAATTAAATCCGACAAAAGGTTCGTGAGTAGGAGTTTTGACACTTTAAACTATTTTTATATGCTATCTATATTCTTTTCATGCTCTTTTTGCTGTCCATCCGCTTTATATGTCTAAACCATCTAAACGTCTCTTTATTATTATTGTTCATCACTAAAGATGTGCTGAATTCTTTCTAAACAATGATCACTTCAAGCATGGGGGGTCCATTAGAACTAGTTGTATTAGCCTCTCAGAAGATTAGCCTTCAGATCGTCTTTGACAAGCTTCGGGCTTCAAGGTTTAGTTTAATCTTGAGACGTGCACAAGTGTTTGGCGAAAGGTCAATGGATAACTGATACCTCACCGAGGACTTTACAAAGGTGAGCCTCTGATAATAATTGTGTTTGAGATCCTACACCACGTAAGATTCAAGAAGATACTTTGACAGTTAAATTCCCCCTTAAAGTAGAGGTGCTTAATACGTGGGAAGAAATTAAACATTGTTGGTAAAATATGAATATTGCATCAGTCTTGGAGTTAAAATATATATGGAGAGAGAGCTAAATATTTTTTCCCAATCAATACGAATTTGCAATAAATCACTCTTTTGGATTTTTACGTCATATACCATGAGAGAGAAAGAGACAAGAAAAGTCTTCACATAACATTTCAGCACTTCTAAGTATGTAAGAATGTTTTCCGTCCGCGCTAACTTCACATCATCGAGTCGCATAAATTACGTCAACGGATTTTGAGGTTATTTCCTATATTTGTGTTGGTTAAAAAACTTGCAGTGGTTATAAAAATAAATCAAACATGATGGTGATATGTGCTATGCGTGAATGTTCAAATAAGACCAAACAAAGATTATAAAACATCACTTTTCACAGGTATTTCAACAGCTTAAAACATTTTGGACCGAATCTTAAAATTTTCACATTTTTAATGATATAAAGACATAAAATCTACAAAAGCTTCCATCATTATTTAGGAAAACTTTCTGTTATTAGTATTTGTGTGATATGTTGACTTTATTAATCATTTTAATGTTGTATTTATATTGTTTTGCTTATTGTGTTCAAATATGTTTTTTTAAAATTTGACCAAATTCCATGTGGGCGGTAACTAATAGGCTATCCGACATCCTTTGATATATATTTGTCTCTTTTCTATCGAGTCAGTATAAAGTCAACCGTCCTGAATACACTGTTTCGCAAAGTTACCTCTCCATTTATATTCTTACTCCAAGGTATCAGTTATTTAATGTCTATGAAAATTTACGTGGAAGTAGAAATATTATTATTTCAGGGAAAAAAAGTTTTTGAATCCCGACCAAAAAGGGTATTCAAAATTAGGCGTAATGTAAAATTTCTCTTTCTATCTTGGTGGGAAGAAGGGTCAGACACTTCGTAAACTTTGTAGTCGAACCAGGAGACAAAGACCCATTGACAATCCCGGTGAACTACATTAAAGGGACTGGGCTTCTGTGAAGGTAATCAGTTTGAACAAAGGACAATGGGCCTATGGTCTGAGAGCTTAGGGAAGCTGTGCAATTTTCATAAAAACAATGTTCATGGTTCACGAATTGTAGTCATACATTCTGATTTATAATTATGAAAGATTTAATAATATAGACTTAAATAAAAAAAACCAAACCGGTTTCAAACTGTTATCGGTTATCTTCAGACTGGTGTATTGCTTAGACTACGGTATTTATACATTTTTGGGGTGTCGGGGAGGATAAAAATGGTTGTACGTTAATTTGATGAAGACTGTTGTATCATGATTTTACAACATGTAGATTTAAAAAAAATTCATTCTCATATAATCGATTTTTTATAAAACTCATAGATTGGAAGAAATTGATATCAATTTGAGCTCCAGAACGAGTCGTAATTAAATAAATATATACCGAGTATATTTGCTGTGAAAACTAACCGATTAACATTCTTTTGCTTAAACAAATCCAAGAATTATGTGCTCTATTAAAAAAGTATTCTCTTTGTTTTTCGTAGATAATTCTAATATCATATAGTAATACTGACAGTTAGAAGATTTCATGGCACTATTTTTGTGAAAAAAATTACATTGAAGGCGCTTATAAGCTGTAACATAGGTTTACAAGCAGGTTAGATACAACATATGTACCTATATCGAAACAATTTCTTTCTGTATTGGCTTTATAAATAGATTTTTTATATTTTCTTTCGTCCCCACAGCGGAATCCTACACGCTGGCTACTGGGGCCGGATATCCTGCAGCGATATGCCTTTTTAATTAACCCCGACATTTTGTACTAGTTACGGGTAAAACAGTGGCGTGCGTTTAGTAAATAAGAATATTATGAACGGTTTGTTCACGTTCATAATAATTTGTTTACCTCGAAGAAGTTTAGTGTTTAACCGAAAACTAGTTTACACATGTATATGTATAGAAATAAAGTGGTTTAAAAATACTATTATTAAAATTATAAATGTATTTCAACTCAGAGGAAATAGGTAATTTTAGAAATAGCGTAGTTTCAAAATGTTATTGTTTTTTGCCTTCTAACGATGCATTTTGACAACATTAAAAATAAAGACGAGACAATATCAACTGTCTACATAGATACAATTTATATAAGCATAATTTTTTTACAACATATCGTACATGTCCTATTAAATTGCGGAAAAATAAAGTGACCCTTTATTTACTGGTAGATGAATTAAAAATGTAGAAAAACGTAAGAATTCGTTAAAATAAATTGAAAAATCACCGTGACGTTACCGGTCAGCTGTCGTGCGGCGAATGATGCTAATATAGTCTATTATATAACACCCAAAACGCCAGACGACAAAACGAATGTTTGCCGCACGGCAGAAAGGGTAAACGGTTGATGTAGTATGTTTAGAAATGCGAACTATCTAAGGTTTGAATTTAAATTAATTATAATAAACATATTACTATAATCTCAAATGTTTTCCGAGGAATATCTCTGGAAATAACTAATTCATTGCAAAGATATATACATTTTAGAAATCGTTTTACGGTAAGAGCGTGGCTGTTAAGGATCGGTTTTTATTATTTCCAAAATATAAATTAATTTCACCCTCGGAAATCATTAGAAATTTTTGTTACAAATTTATTAGAGTTAATTTTAATGTAAATCTCTGGCAAACCCCCTTTTTTGAGTGTTTTTTCCTAGCTTTAAGGCCGGGTGCAGACGTTTGTAGGGTCCCATTAAACGTATAGTATCTCGCGCCATAATTGCGGTGCCGCAGCGGATAAAAACCTGATGTGTGCACTGGGCCCAAGAGTCCCACCGTCCGGAGAAATGAAGGATGGTCGAGAGCCAAGGAGCTCACCGCTCTGCCACTGAGATAGTCAAACACTAAATTTAAAAAGCATGATGTTCATAAGGGCGACTTGAATACTTAAATTCTGAACGATATTTAAAAATTGAATGATTTTACGCACGCCATTAAAAACTGGTATCCGTGGGTGGCCGTGCTCAAACACCGCTATCGCTAAATTTCCCTTTCAATTAACGCCTTGTACATTTGTACATTCGTGGACATTGCACATTAGTACCATATTCCCGGGGAACTCGGGCAGCGAACTTCGGTCGCGGAATTCAAACGAAATGCATTGCGCTGTGCATTCATATACTGCACTCGTGTTCTTGACTGGATTTATTCGTTGCACCTGCACAGAATGATAAATTGATACATTTTTCTAAATAACGACTGGAGTATGTGGATTGTTTTATGGGTATGGCGTAAGATAAAACATTTCTGAAAGAATTCTGCTTCTTCTGCATTCGTTATATGAAACACCGACGGCTCCTTCTATCGCTGGGCATATCGGGACTATTTTTCAGCAGCTTTTTCGAGATGCGTGAAAGAACACTGAAAGAATCGCAACTACGATTGAATAGGTTGACTACGGGAAAATGGACTTTCATCTCTTTTTTATCAGTTAAAACTAGCGTGGAATAGGCTTTTATTCAACTGGACTACCGTACCATGCAGCTGCGATCTGGGAATGGGTAGTTTAGGGGAGGTTGCATAGTCACTCCCCGTCTTCACACCACATTTGCTCCTGTGGTGACATCAGCCAGGCACTGTGAGTTGATGATGGATGCAAGAGAAGAAATGCACGATGACTTGTGAGAAATCACACCACCAGCATTGAACACTGATCTAGGGGGTGCTGAGCGAGAGTTTTCGAAAAATTCTGCCCCTTTTTTCAAATTTTTTTTTCTGGTTACCCCCGGGTTTTCAGTGTAGGCTGCTGGTGGAAGAGGCTCCATATCTAAGCTACTCGCGATGCATCATTCAGTGGGACTGCCCATAGATTATCTAATGGACCGCTTCGAGTATTCGTTTCACTCAATAGTGTTTTTTTACTCTTTCACACATTGATGATAACTTTTTATTTTTTACTTGTATATTTCATGATTTTAGTTAGTGTATACCGACCACAGCTTATGTTGTACCTAATTATGTGGAAACTGTAAGCTGTTTATAATTATTATATTTCCTTTTATACCTTCTCGATGTTGTTCTCCGTTCTATTGTACTACCCTCAGCCTCGAGTGTACTATTTTTTAATTACTTCAAACACGTTTTTCCTCAAGGGATTGTTATTGTTTTAGGAGCTCCCTGTAAATTTCATGGCAAGACTTCGATTTAGTCTGACCTCTGTGATTAAGAGGGTGCTATAGACACGCACGTTAAGTTAACTAATGGAGGTTATGTAAAATGGATAGAAGCCACCTACATAGGTAGTTTTGCATCTTGTGTGCTATCTGATGCTTTAATGGAATCGATCTAATAAACATCACCTTTATTTATATGTTTGATTTTTTTATTTATGGTTTTAAAGTTTATTTTGTAGAACTCCATTTTAATTTTTAGGATTTTTATTTTTAATTAAACAATAATTATTATTTAATTTTTTTTTTAAAACAATTTTAGTTAAAAGCTCTGCGATTTAATTATTTTTACGCGTGACAGCTGTTTCGCCTTCTGAGGGCATTATCAAACTGTTTGATAATGCCCTCACAAGGCGAAACAGCTGTCACGCGTAAAAATAATTACATCGCAGAGCTTTTAACTAAAAATTGTTTTAAAAAAAATTTTAATTATAATAATTATTGTTTAAATAAAATTTTAAAAAATCTAAAAATGACATGTTTGAATTAATGAGTAGATGTTACTAGGCAAATGAAAGTTTGGTAAAACATTTGATAAGTTGACTATCAAAAACATTAAAAAGCTCTTGAAAATGGTTTAGGTTAGGATTTTCATTTTTGTCCATGAAATTATACTTAGTAAATTTAACAATATATTTGTGTGGCTCACGACATCTCACCATCTACTTGGTCAACATATGTAGATTTGCATGGCAGAGCATTTATTTTCAGTTCGGAACTGTGTTTCCATTATGAATTACGGAGCATTTAAAATTAAAAAAAAACTCTTTTCTAAAAAAATGCTGCTGAAACTAAGACTCCTTTTAGTAAAGGCAGATTGATACTTCAATCCCAGTCAACCAAATTACATAGTGTAGGTGTCAAATGCAATGTGTAGTAAATGTTTTAAATCAAAAGCATTAGTTGAAAGATGTAGTAGGTGTGTATTCCTTAATCTATTTCAAGAAGCGAAGACGGTCGATTTAAAAGATATTTTTAAATTGACTATGATCAAACACCAAGTTAAATATATCCACTGAAAAATAAATGTTTTCCAAAAGTTCATTCATCGTTTTTGGTGGGTTTTGAATATAGGAGTATTTGACAGAATTCATAAATCATCTATAAAATATTCTAGTTGAGTGGAGGAAAGAATTACTACGAGGTATTATCTTGCAGCCACTTTCAGTGGCTTCAAAAAGGAACCTTATTTTGGGCTCTAAAAGCTTTAGCTAAGTGGGGTCGGAAATAAACAATTTGAATTCAATTGAGAAACTGAAATTTGAATACGATTGCTAACCGCATTCCTCCAAACAAAAACACGTGCCTTATTTTTTTATGAAATGTATTTGAATTCACCACTTTAAAGTGTGGGTTTTATAATAATTCCTATTTCCAAACCATGTTTGATAAAGACATATTTGTTGAGCTTAAGTTGCTATTTTAAAAGTATTTTAATAATAAAATACTAAATTTTTGCATTTTTCTAAATTAGAAAACGTTTTATCAATTATTATTCAAACAATACGAAATAGAAAAAAAAATTCAATTTATTAGGACGTTGTATGACGAATATGAATTTATTAATTATTTTCAAAAAAATTGAGCCTGATAAAAAGGTCAGAAGGAAAATGGTTTACGATGGTACAGATTATACTTGCTTACAGTGATTAGTACTTCCCGTAGGTTCTCACATAGGTTAGGAGAAAACTTTCGAGTTTGATTCTCGGTCGCAACGAAATATTTTTGTGCTTGTTAAAATTGTTATTTTGTTTGAATACCTATTATCACAATGAAGCGTAAAGGTAAATAGGTTCATTTTATTAAAAAAAACGGTGTGACATAATAATGATAAATAAAACCATTACTTTATTTTACACTACTTTCATTTATACTATTGCCAACCAGGTTTCGCTACCACCGTAGTTTCATCAAGGCAGTATAATACTATGTGAGAGAGAAAAAATACAAAAAAGAGCACAGAAGAGGGGAGAGGTAGGTACAGGAATAAAGAGAGAGGGACCTTTAACAACAGGGAGCATCATTAGTAGGGCTTTTGTTTGGTTTGATAGTTAATGCCTTTACTATTGTTGTTTATGGTTTTCCTTATCTTTAACCCTTCTGAATTATCTAGTCTGAAGCTTTTTTCATTTTTATTAAGTAAACTAATGCCTATATTGTTGATAAAAGTATAATCTTTTTCTAGAATTATTTCACTATTTCCACTTATACTTGTAATGAATTACTTATTTTACCAATTTAAGAAGTTGCAATAATACTAGGCGAAGAGAAATAAAGCTTTATCCACATTTTAATAAATTTGTCTTCATTTTATTATGATGAGTATTTTTTCATAGAGCCGTTTAGGAATAAACATCACCTCGAGGCGCTTTACTTTTTTTGACGCTGATCGACGTGTTAAATATTACCTCAGATGGTTTGCACAAGCAGAGCAATTAACGAAGAGAATAGTTTTAGGAGTATATGTGACGCGAAAGTGAATGATAGAAGAAGTCGGGGACGCTAGAGAAAGACACGGCACGATCAAGTGAAGCAAAAAAAACTTCCAAATGACATAATAGACGAAAACAACTATGAAATATTTAAAAAAACTTAAAATGCACTTTTCACTAAAATTTTCTATTTTCATATAATATGGATGTAATTATCATTAACTATAAACTAGACATTGTACATTTGTTGAATTTATATTATACCTACTATTAGTTTTAAGTAAAAAAATGTTCATTTTTTACAAAAAAAAAACTTGGGTCGGGCCATTTGAGTCAGAAAAAAAGAATAGTACGTATGGGACGATGTATGAATGTGAATGAAGCAAGAAGTTGGTGTTGGCCAGATTTTTATTTTATGCACCCGTCAAGATTTTTAAATTACTGATATGCTATTTTTTTTAATTACCAGACGGTTATCATCTCGCCTCTAATCAAAAAATATTCGATCATATGAGTGAAAAATTGATAAATTGGACGCTGCTAACCATTTGAGAGTCTTTGGGAAATGACTAGTAACAGGAATTTTCTGTTCAGTGCAAACATGTACAGATAAATAAATAAATAAGAAATCACTGTGGGAGGGAAATGCGACGAAATATAATATTTATGGAGTGTTGTGAATTTTAAATCTTTATGAATTTTATTCCGTGTCTTGGCTACTGAATTATTTAGCGCGATCTCCGCCATTGAGTTCCCATTGCGATGTATTTTTAAACAGAATTGGCATAAAAAACTTCCTGTGGTACCGCCATGAATCTGTTACGGGTTTGCTATACAATGTATACACGAATAACAAAAGTGCGGAAAGAAGGAGTGCGAAACATTTTCGTCGAAATGATTATTTCCTGAGCTGGTACGTTCATCTGACACCGTTCCGATAGCGTTTTCGTGCGGCCATATTGGACGCTTCTCCCGGTTCATCGAAATATTACCGGCTTTATTGTCTGTGTGTAGCTTTCGTTTTTTTTAATGTTATTAGGATTTGTGATATTCAGTCGTTACTCCCCGATGGCAATGGTAGATATTTTATTCGACCACTTCTAAATTTACAACGAAAGTGTTTTGAATTTTTTCTTATCAATGCTTTTTGACTGCTCTTTTGAGTTATTTTTCTTACTGAAGAATAACTTATCGATACATATGGAATAAACAACATGGCTAACTAACTAACTAACCATCACGCCGTTTCCCCGCAGGGGTAGGCAGAGAGGACGGACCGCCATACAACTCTGTCTTGGCACACACTTATTGCTTCATTTACATTCATACATCGTCTCATACATACTCTTCTGTTATTCTGACTCTTCACATGACCCGATTCATGTATTTGATTTACTTGATCGTGCCATGTCTTTCTCGGGCGTCCTCGACTTCTTCTTCCATTCACTTTCGCATCATATATTTTTTCACACTCCTTTCTTCGTTCATTCGCTCTACATGCCCAAACCATCTAAGCGTCCCTTTCTTGATCCTATCCATTACGCTCATATCAGCTTTGCATTCTTTCCGGATATCCACATTTGTAATACGGTCATACATGGTTTTAACGCACATCCGTCTCAAAGATCTCATTTCCACAGCATTCAGTCTACTTTCATCCTTCCTCTGCCAGTTCCATGCCTCACTGCCATACATCAGGGTTGGTATAAGCACTCCATTGTGGACTGCTAGCTTCGCTTCTTTGGACAATTTCTTATTTGCCCCAACAGCGTTCAGTGCTTCATTAATGGAGTTTCCCTCTGTTCTACTCTCTGTGGAGGATATTGAAAGAAGGGTGAATGCAGGAAACTCCATTAACAACATGGCTATTGCCTTAATTTTAACAATTATAGTTATTTATGCTCTAGTCGGATTTTACCAATTTTTTTTGCAATATAATTAACATATATTGACAAAGGTCGAGCAATATGTTATGATAGTACATGGTACATTAAGAAAATACACATTTTAAAAAAAGTGGTAAATACAAAATGCAACATCAAGATAATAGTACTATGTAAAAGTATAGAAGAGAAGAAAAACAAGTATATAATATATTAAAATTGGAATTAACTTTAAAGCATTAATGCTTATTTATTATTAAATATATATTTTTAGATTATTGATATTATTTACATAATATATTTACTATGGTGTGGATGACTCGTTTATATCAGTGAAGTATTTATGAAGAATTCGTTTTATCACTAATTCTGAATCTCTTAATAAATCAACATTTCCAAATCTATTACTAAAACTATGCAGTCGATTTATAGGTGTGTGAGCCTGATAGTTGGAAAAATGTTATTTCTGGTTGGTCCATATAATGGATAATTCTAAGCAACATAATTAATAATAATAAAAATAAACGATGTAGCTGCACCGATCTAGACAAACTTAGAGTTGAAAAGCTGCGTAATTTCATAACGCCAGAGAGTTTTTACTGAGACCTCATTTTATTCCCCTTGTCCTATACGGATCGCGGACCCATCGCCTCGATATGGCGACTCCAGGCATTGTATCCCTGTCCTACGCTACTTCGGCGGCCTCCGCCTAAGGTTGATGAGAACTCAACAGCAGATTTCCTGTTTTATAACTAAGATTTTTAGAAGAATGTGAAACTTTCTGATTTGTATTAAAATATGAAAAATGTTCTACTGAAAATTTTATATTAAACAGCAAAGCAGTATTGGGTTCACAGCTCCCAACAAAAACGACAAAATTATTCATTTTTTCAGTTTCCGAAAGCGAGATATAACACATCTAAGAAATCGAATGGTTTGGTTGTTTCGCTTTCCAAAGGTTTATTAACCCTTTTGTGAAAGTTCTCGAGTTAACGCCACTGGTTTTCCTTAAATTTCTTTTTTATTTATTTTTTCTACACCCTCCTCTTTGCGGATCTTCCCCAAGAGATATTTTCCGTTTTTACTTTTGTAAGAAATTTTAGAATAGCATTTGGTTTTACGCATTCAGAAGGGAAAATTCTTGTATTAAAAGATTTTTTTCTAAAATACAAATGTTTTGTGTATTCCACGCCAACATCACATTTACAAGGCGTCAATGAAAAGAGCAAATACAGTGTTTTCACTTTATAATTATAGAATTAATATTTGATTGAACACCTATAGCTGTAGGAAATGTGAAAAGGACGAATATATGGTACAAAAATTAAAAAAAATGCCGCTAATGTTTCCCCTTGCCTGGTTGAAGAATTCAGTCACCGAAAGGTTAAAATCCTCGACTCCAGATCCAGAGGTTTAAATCTGCGACGAAAAAGGTTATCATACCTAAAAAGCCGCGCTATAGAAGCATATAGAACAATAAAGTGTGTTATAAATTATATAATTTGAGGTATTATATCTTCGTTTCGGGTACCGAATGACTAACACTAAATTTGTCCGCAAATTTTTTTGTGTTCTACTCTTAAATGTACTCAAAAATAGATTCTGCACCAAACTCCAAGATTTCCTCGTGATAAAAAGATAAAAATTTAAAAAAAAAATGTGAAGAAAAAGAGTCTGTTGGTGACACAAAAACAAATAGATTTTATATTCTGTGGGATCCGAACAGCAAAAAGCATAAAGCGACCTCGTTTTATTAAATATTTACAACTTATCTGAAGCTACAAACATTGATTTGTATTATACTAGATTGGTTTCTATAGTAAAAGTAAAACCATATATATAAATATTTATTCCCTGACCTAAAAGGCGCTTGGAGCATCTTGAATGTTTGCGCCTTTAGAAATCTAATATAAAACTGTACAAAAGTAACGAAAAAAGCACTTAACATCAACATACACTGTCTCTCACAAACGAGTATCGTCTCATTTAATTCTTTATTCCAGAATGTGGGAAGGTTAGCGCAGTCCCACGAATTTCATAAAGTATACATACGAGTATACTTCAATAATAGTGAAAATGTTTACGAACAATAAAATAACATAAAACGTCAAATAAACAATAAAAAATAATAATATATCTAATATAAAAAAAATAAATTTATACATCAAATAAAATAATATCGATATCATTGACACCGTGATGCTCGATCGATGGAGTTGATGCTCATACTAAGTCTTTTATTTTTTAAATAATCTTTTCTTGCTCTGCGTTGTATCGTTTCACACTAGTGCCACCCCTTGTTGAGTCATGGTCTTCATGATGCAGTGGTCTGCTAATTTTGCTGTCGGGAGGTTGCGAGTTCGATTACCATACAAAAAAATGATTGTGTCTAATGATAAAATATTTGGTGGCTGGTCGTGGATATCAGTATAAAAGTATGTGACTTAAAATATTATAACTTGTGTTCAATTAAAAATAACAATAAAAAATCTAGCGGAAAATACTAGTGGAAACTGAATTTTTTGGCATTTTATCTAAGTTGTGTTGAATTATTTTACGTTATTGCATAAAATATAACGCTGTTTAACAATTATTATTATATTTAACTTGGTAATAATTACAAAATACAAATTGGTCGGTCTCAATTATTTGACTGCTTTAGCCAGTTCAATGTAGGTCATAGGGTACAAACAACCCCTCTGTCACGAGGGATGAATTTGAAAGGGTTGATTTTTCTTCCCCTCAGGAATATGGAAAGTGGAAACTCCACTTTCGAGCTTCTCTTGTTAAGCTTTTACATCGAAATTAACTGAAAAATTCACAAGGGCTTTTGAGGCGCGCAGGCCCATTTCGTATTTCAGTAGGGTTTTAAAATTTTTCGCATTACGGTTTATATTCCTTATTCAACCGAGAGCTGTAAATTGATCAAAATAAAACTACAATGACTTCTACGTTTTATTTTTCGTATATGACGTGTAGATGTTTTAAACTAGTAAGCTTTAAAATACCATATCGTCGCTGGAAATGCAAAAGGATCGGTCAAAAATAAGTTAAATGTACAGTTTTTTTTCTGCATCGAATGTATGACTCTCGTTCGATTCTGAAGAATTTTGTGGCCCTTCAGCCATCTAAAATATATTTATCATTTGGGAGAAGGCTCGACTCCAGCGACACAAGTTTGGGACTTTTACCTTTTTGTCATTTCAAATAACTCAGTTAGAGCATTGAATTACCTGAGCTTACTATTTTTTTTTAAATCGAACCAGGTACTGAAGACTTGTGAATTTTATTGTAAAAAAAAACCTTAAAGTGCTCTTATGTCATCTTTCCAGAATGGCACTTCAGACCTTTTGCCTTTCCGGCGACGATATGTTTTTGGCTATAATCTGCTTTTGCAACGTATTTTGCATATTGTTAACATAACATTTTAGATGTCAAAAGAGTTTTCAAAATACAACGTGCGAGATCTAAACTATCTAAAATATTTTATATGGGCAGTATAAGATTGTTCTAAGAAAACTGGCTTAGGATTTTAGGTGAAGTTTTTATTTTATATGTCACGATCACGGCGCTTCATCCCAGGGTGACATTTGATCTCCATCCCTAGTCATTCTTATCCAGTCATCAGGCCTTGCATCCATCCATCCAGCTCCAATCTACTTCTGCATAGCAAGTCTTTCTATTCCCGGTCTGCCTCGAGATCGATACCAGGTGAAAACCTACCTGCTTATGATTTTCGGTGCATTGGCATTTTTCCACATGTTCAGGCCATTGCTATCTGTGATCTATAGAATCTTCATCAGTAATTATACTCTCTAGTTAGTGGTTAATATTCTTTCCATAGGTTCTTTTTTAGTATTTCAGAACAGCGCTAATTTGTTTTTTTTTCTATTTACGTTAATCACCACTTCTCACAAGCGTGGGTAAATGATTAATACCTACTGGTCTGATGATCATTTTTTCGTGACTTATTATTGGGGTTGCTACTGCTGAGACTATTTCATTTTTATTAACACGCGTGACAGTTATTACGCCTTTCAAAGGCAGACAGCTGATAATGTGTTTAAAAAGCGAGCACGCATTCAAATAATAACCCAGTAGAGTTTAACAAAAAATGTTTATTCTTTATGGAGAGGTTAGCGTAATCCACATATTCAATAAAGTACATTTGTATAATATATGTACATATATACATACAAATAAGAATAAGAATGTACAAAAAAGCAACAGCAAAATAATTGTTAAATTACAAAAACATATAAATAGTATTCATTATTCACCAACAGAAAAATAGGTCACAAAAACAGATTTAAAATCGAGCCAACATAAGCTAGTTGACGTATACTGGTAATTTGTTACTAAATTTAAAATAAATTTGAATGCCATATACTGCAATACTGAATTATTCATATTGCCTAGTAGTTGATATGTATTTTTACAAAATAATGTCCATAATCATGTGCCCTAAAAGGTCCCGCGCAAGGATGAATGCTCCCGGCTGTCACGAACGTTCCATTTACAAACCGGTTGACGCGGTGACAGATTGGTTGGATCGCCAACCAATAACAAACGAGATGGATTTAAATAACGATTAAGTCGGTTTCGAGCAAAAATTCAACTGCTGATTCCGTAAATATGTGATGTTGTTTGTACGCTTCGCAATATCAACAGGGCTAGGCTTGATGCGAAATATATTTTTTAATTGTGAATACCGCACAAGAGTTCCAACTGCGCCCAATCGTCTGAAGCCAGTGAGAATATATATACATGGCCTATTCAAAAGAAAAGGTGAATTTTGAATTTTCACGGGCCGTGTACATTCGGTTATCGATTTTATTTTTGTTATATTGGTCCACATATGTTTATCATATGTTAGCATTATCAGCCATTTTGGATTAGTAGTTTATTTTTGACAACTGGAAAGTTTAGTCACGTTTTTGTGTGTTCTTCGATTTTTTACTTTTGAAAAAAAAATGGATCGAAGAATAAAATCCATGATTTGTTTTTCCACAACTCCAGGACGCTCATCGTCATTAACATCTTCTCGGCCTTCTGTAAAGCGCTTGTACCACTTATAAACACTTTTTTGAGACAAAGTAGACTCGCCGAATGCCACAGTCAACATTTTAAGTGCGTTGGAGCACTTTTTTCCATTTTTAACTCAAAATTTAATACATATTCTTTGATCCATTTTTTCCAAAAATAAAAAATCGAAGAACACACAAAAACGTGACTAACCTTTCCAGTTGTCAAAAACAAACCACTAATCCAAAATGGCTGATAATGTTAACATATTTTAAACATATGTGTACCAACATAACAACAACAAAAATAATCGATAATCGAATGTACACAGCCCGCGAAAATTGAAAATTCACCTTTTCTTTTGAACAGGCCTCGTATAAATATATATATTTTTTATATGAATACCGCACAAAAGTCTCAACTGCTGCCAACCGTCTAGAGCCAGTGAGACTATGGCATCCCCAAATAGGGTGATGTTGTGAGGCTGAAGGTAGTAGGAAGGGGAAGGAGATTGGAAATAGGAAGGTTGGAGAGTACCTGGCTATTCAGATCTGGTCACAAAACACGGCTAAAGCCATTTCAAGCAACGTTTCGATTCTGAATAGTGGTCTTTCACCAGGGCGATACTTAGAGTATCTACCACTCTGGAACGTGCCGCAAATATACTTTTTATTATATTCATATGAATTAAATGTGTTATGATACATATTAATTAAATAAAAGTAATTGGCGCACGCCGGGTTTAAACCCGTGACCTTTAGATTCGTAGTCGAGCGTTTTACTACTCGACCATGGAGGCCGTCATATGGTATCCCCAATCGGGGTATGTTGTGAGGTTAAGATATTGGGGAGGGAAAGAGATAGGGAATAAGAAGTTTGGGAAGTACCTAGCTATTCCGATCTGGTCACCAAACACGGCCATAGTTATTTTTGAAAAGAATCGATTTAGAATGGTGGTCTTTCACCAGGACGATACTTGGAGTATCTACTACTGTGGAACTGAAAGATTTAAAAAATATATATTTTGAAACTAATTTCTTAATCGAAAATCTGTTGAAAAAAAATTGTGTACATGGATTTTTTTTGTACAAAAATCATTGTTGTCGTAAGGAACATTGATTTAAAAAAAACTACATATCGTAAATAAATAAATGATGATATATCTGTATCTATATGCATGTCCTAATACAACCCTTAAAATAATACGTTTTCGTACACAAATATATTCAGAAGTGTTGAAAAATACGGTACAGCTGAGAAGGAAACACGAATGAATTCGGGTACGAGAGCTATTGGAATATTTAATCAAATAAGAAGAATGGTTTTCAAATACAAAAGTGGTACAAACCAACTGGGGAATCAATCAACATCAGGCAACGTAAGAGAATTTTTCCATGTTTTACGGATATATCCACGTAGGTAGTTAAAAGCTACAAGCGGAAATATATTTGAAGGTACTTTTCTTAATGGGTATTACCACCTTACATATTATTATATATACACTTATTCGCATATATATTAATGACAATAAGCATATTCAAGTTCGATTTCTTTACAGTTCTCAATAATCACAAAACTTTTGATATTAACAAGTAGTTCTTCTTTTGATAAAGATTTTGCTGACAAAAGTAATTTAGAAGTTGCAAAAAAGTACTTTATAATATCATACCGATTCACATAACATATTTATTCCTTTTACATTATTTAAATTTAATTTGTCAAATATTTAAAAAAATATTTTGATCGCCTGAAAACGTTGTGTAAAATAATAATTTTACACGAATAAAGTATAAAATTTTAGGAAATCATCGTGAATTTGGAAAAAAAGTTTATTTTATATTTATGATCAAACTCATGATTACTTTCGATCGTTTGCGAGTAAAGTACATTAATGATGAATAATTATTCAGACGTTACTGAATTTGAACTATCCTTGCGGCCTACCGCGCCAATATACTCTTACGTTAAAGAGTCAATGCTTAACGCAAAAGTGTTTTATGGCCTAAGGCGTATAGATATTTGTTTTTATTACCAAATGTATTTTAACTATCTAACTGATTTCTCATTAAATTCCACGTTTTTACGAGCATGCACTCTCTCTTTCGCAAAATGAATACATAATAACCGACTATCCGAGATATTTAAAGCATCCTACCCTCGCTACAATGGGTTTCTGATGAGAATAGAGGAAAGGGAAAATGATGAGATGAGATAAATACGAAATAATGAGTTTCTAGTTACCGGCTAACTTACAATTATCCGATATAGGTAAATGAAATATTAAATTCAAATTTTTAGAAGAAAATAAATAATACTCACCGTGAAACCATTTTAGGGGTTGATTTATTACACTGCCTTTTGACTTGTTGGGGTGTAATGAATAATAAATCTAATATAAACGGAAGGATCGTGCCCTAAACTAGAGGAGCCAGTTTGTCTAATGGCTTATCTTTTTGACAAATGGCTGTAAATACGGAGTCAAGAGGGCAGAACTCATCATTAATGACTTTATTTATTGCTAATATCCTTTTAATTTCAGTTTTTATTGTTTTACTCGTTGTAAGTCGTCATTAAAGAGTGAAAGGATGTTTTTCATGATGATTTATTTATTTAAAGAGAACGAGACTACGGATCACGTAGGCTTATGTCATTAGGGTATTAGGGTATTTCGGGGCGGAAGTGTAGGATAAACAAGATACTGATCATTGGGAAGGGTATGTTGCTAGTAAATACACCCTAAGCTATCTGAAAGGTTAAACCAAAACAAAGTAAATCTGGACAATATCATAATAGCTAACAAAAGGCAATGCATTTTTCCAATAAACCCAATAATTATATAATTTTATTTTCTCTACAATTTTTATTTTTGCTGCATATTTGGGTGACATTGTTAGGGTGAAAGAGGTTGAAGAAAGGAAGATGAATGGAGATTGAAATCTAGTGGCAAAAACTATTCATATTTTGTTATTTTGTATGCTAATTTATTGTAAAAGCTTGTATTTTGTTACGAATGCTTATTGAATTTCCCCAAATCACTTAATAGTTTACAAAAGTTGTAAAAATAATAATTATAGCTTCCTCACCATGAAATTTTGTCTATAAAAAGTTATTAATAAACTATTTTTAGTTTTTTTTTGTGACAGCTGTTTCGGCGTTTAAACTTTTTGATGATGGCCTTAAACTCCGAAATAGCTGTCACTAAAAATAGCAGAATCAAAAATAATAATAACACTAAATTTAATTCAATTGAATTATAACAAAAACTAGCAACGTTAATTCCTACAAAAATGAGGTTTATTCATGGAGGTTTTCAGAGACTCCACAAAAATGCTGATAATTTTTTTTTTTTTTCAGGAAAAGAAGCGGAATTCGGATATAAATATTTAAAAAACAGTTAGAAATAAAGTTTTTTAATGTTTTTAAAAACATAATTGATATACAGTGTATTTATTAACATTTAACATAAAGGCTAAACACTGAACAAAACAACTAGAGTATTCTCATAAATATATTTTATTATATATATTATTCCGATAACTTATGTATTTACACTAAATTTTCATATTTACTTGGATATAGCAATTTGATATTTCGCTCAGAGCTTTAATGAGGCACCTCTATCCGAACTTCACGAAAACGGTGTAGAAAACTGAAGGTAAATAATAATTAGAATTCAAATTGATTGAATTAAAAATATTGTAAATTGTAATACTAATGAAAAATATATCTAAAAAAATGTACAATATTTCATTTGTTGCATTGTTTATTTGATTCATTTATTATTTAAATCAATCAATTGATTCAAAATTTCTTTAATGCAAAGTTAATTTGAAGAGCTTTAGAAGTGTTTTATAAATAATTGGAGGTGAATCAAAGGAAGGCATTTCCATTGAATTCAAACACATAAAAAACCCACCCAATCGCTGGAAAACCTTTTTCATAAAGCGAAGATTAAAATATGAAATTACAAAAAAAAAAATTCTTTTGGTTTCAATTTTATAGATTATTAGGATAACAAAAAATGTCAGCGTAAAAGCTGATTAGAAGTCACACGTTATTGGACACCTTAAAAAATCCCAAATATATTTTTAAAGTAGGTACTGATTATTTATAAAGTGCGACCTAGTAATTTTCTATATTTTTTACATTACTTTATTACCTTATTATTTTATTACCTTATTACATTATTACCTTATTACATTATTACCTTACTACCTTAATACCGTATTACCTTATTACTTAATAACCTAATTACCGGATTAACTAATTACCTAATTACCCTATTACCTAATTACCGTATTACTTAATTACCTAATTACCGTATTACTTAATTACCTAATTACCTAATTACCTAATAACCTTATTACTTTATTACCTAATAACCTTTTTACTTTATTACCTAATAACCTAATTTTATTATTACATTATCACCCTATTAACTTATTACCTTATCATCCTATTATCTTATTACCGTATAACCTTTTTACTTGTTTTACCTTATTAAGCTTCTTATTGCGTTCACGCCAAATTGAATAGAATTTATTTATTACTTCCTAATAATTAATTAATTGCAAAAAAGCGTTTAATATCAGCAATAATTATTAAATTGATTTTTTGTGAGATTGAAAACTCTTTTTAAATCACAACATTATATAATGGCCAGATTAATAATAAAAAAGTGAGAATAAAAGTTAAATCAGACTATTTATATGATTACGGTAACGGGGTGAATTGAAAGGCTGCGGAAGTGAAGAGTGTAGTGCGAAGGAAGTGGTAGTGCCAATCGCGATCCTGAAGACGCGGGAACGACAGCCGGAAGTGTTGGCGGCGGGTGATGACCGGAAGAGGCCTCGCAGGTGGCCGCTTCCTGCCATGGCGGCTTTGGATCAAGGTACGCAGGATTACCTAGTTTTTTTATTTGTTTTTTTTTTGTATTAGGCAAGGCGTTGTTATGTCATATTTTTTATTTTAAAACATTCAAATGTTGACAGGTCGAGAATCTATGGTTAACGGTCCTCCAAAGTTACTAAATACTATAGTGTTTTACTAAATCTATGGTTCAATCGAAGATCAACGCGTCAAATCGATAATGCAATTCTGTTATCTGGCATAAATACATTTTTCTATTGATTGGTTTGTTTTAATGTATAATTGATATTCGCTAAAGACGATATAATGAACATTTTAACTTAGTCGGCTTTCCGTGATTTATAAATTAGATAAATTCACCTTTAAGTATACAAAATGTAGACAGTATAAATTCAGTCTTTAAATATGTAAATCGATGGATAAATGTATTTATGTTGTGATAGCATATCCGTATTACTGATTTTTTACGATTTACAGTTCAGATGGTAGATACTTTAAGTATCACCCTGGTGAAAGACCAGCATTCAGAATCGAAACGTTGCTTGAAATGGCAAATGGCTTTAATCGTGTTCGGTGACCAGGTTTGAATAGCCAGGTACTTCCCAACCTCCCTCTTACCTTTCTCCTTCCCCTTTTCACTACCTTCAGCCGCACAACATACCCCAATTAGGGATACCATAGTCTCCAGACGGTTGGGAGCAATTGGGACTCTTGTGCGGTATTCACTATAAAAAAAATTAAAGAGATTTCAACTGGCCGGTGACCAGTTAGTGGTTGAGTGGACAAATGCGTCGGGTTCACACTCAAGCGTTGCGGGTTCAACCATCTGCCAGCTAAGTCCTCCATCATTGCACAGGCAACTTTTTTCGTTTATAATGATGGTAGTAAGAAGAATTAAAATATTATTAATTAAATGAAATGATTGATATTAAGGTTATTTGTAACCCAGGATTGTATGCCTCTATTTAAAAATAAATAAAAATTAACTTAAGATTTTGTGACAATTTTACAAGATTTAATTTCGCTAGTTGAAAGGGTCGCTAACAGAGATGGGGTAAAAGTGGTAAAAGCCAAAAAGTGAAAATGGCAATGATTGCCGATTTGATATCAATGTTAAATATGTTTCGCAAACATACTATATATTATTTCACATGATTTAAATGTTTAATAACACAGCTAGTTACATTCTATTTGCGCTACATTTTATTTGCGCAGACCGAGATTTGAATCCATGACCTCTGGATTCACTGTCGAAAATCTTATCCGCTCGACCGCGGAGGTCGGATTTTAATAGAACCTTGAATTTGTGCCCTGAAATAATACAAGGGCTGCCAAAACATTTG
Source organism: Drusus annulatus (assembly GCA_022651775.1). Lineage (NCBI taxonomy): Eukaryota > Metazoa > Arthropoda > Insecta > Trichoptera > Limnephilidae > Drusus > Drusus annulatus. The sequence continues at coordinate 57,160 of JAGWCC010000238.1, read as the reverse complement.
AAATTAACAGATTATTTGTGTTAAATCTATTTTACATTTAATTAGCTTTTAAGTTTTTGTTTGAATTATTTTACCCTTGGCAGTTAGGATGCTAACTTCGTTGTTTCTTCGTTAGGTCGTCGGTCCGAAAGATTTATTTGAGATATTAAATTTACATTAGCCTTATGAAAATATGTATAAATTTACATTTACAAAATGGAAGCCATTTCATGCTAATTTTGTTGTAGTTATTATTGTTGAACAAAACATTAAGGCTCATGCAAATGTTAAAAAGCTTTTTGTGAGTTTGTCAGTAAGTCTAGTTTGTTATAAAATAAACATCAAATTGGCTTTGAAGACATCAATATTTGAGAGGGGCAGAACATTTATAAATTTCCTACAACATTCTGTAGTTTAAATACTACAACAAATGCATGATTTTTGCTCATTATCCGTCGTCTTTGTTTATTCACCAATTTTATAATCTGGGAAAAGAAATTACGTCGGTTTCATTGCAGAATTACATGTCTGCCAAAAAAGTTTTCAGGAGAGCATAAAATCAATTGAAAAATCCAATGAGATTATTCACACATTAAGAAACACGGAAATAATACTAAACAATTAAAGAAATCATTTTCTCACAATAGTTTTTCCAATTCATTCCATTTTTTCTGATGTTCGTTTTTACAGCAGCTTTTGTAAAACCTACATTTTTAACAGATTTTTATGGCAGCCATGTCAGTTATTATTGATTTTACAATAAATTTCGCCGTAACATTTTTGGATCATCACGCAGGCAGGTAGGTATTCGAATCAGATACATTCAAGAACAATGTTTGTGTCATTTGTATTACTAACCATATACTTATGGATTTAAAAAATACAATTTTTTTAACTTTATTCCACTATTTTTTATTTATTTAAGACCATTCAGATATTCAGACTGGTACAATGTAAGTAAATCTATGAAAGTCAAAAGATGCCCGTCATAAAGTGAAACCGGTCAGGTCTTATAACGTAATGGAAATATTAAAAAAAATAGTGGAATAACCTTACGAATTTGGTTGTATATAACATTAAAATGAAGTTCCACCACGAATTAACAGTTTCAAAATTAGAAATAATATACTAATATACTTGTAAGTCACTAGTTACAAGTTATGCTCAGTAGTAAGTTACTAGCTTTAAGTCCTTATTGTAAGTTTTAAGCCGTTAGTAATAAATCTTAACCGTAAGTTATTAGTTATAAGCTTAAGTGATAAATTATAGGTTAGATAAATTAATTTGTAAAGCGCCCTTGAGGTGATTTTCCAACAAAAACGGTGCTATAAAAGTTATCCATTTATTATTATTATTAGGGGTTATTTAATACTTGTTAAGAGCCTCCGTGGTCGAGTGGTTAAGATTTTCAGCTACGAATCCAATATACGAAATCAATATATTTGCAGTACGTTCCAAAGTGATAAATAATCTCAATATTGCCCTACTAAAAAAATACTATTCAGAATTAAAACGTTGTTTGAAACAGCTTTAGCCGTGTTTGGTCACCATATTTGAATAAACAGATATTTCATCGTTTTGTGGAAATACCCATAGCGGCAAATTAATTTAAATCATGTGTTATAAATTCCTGCTCTTATTACAATATTCCACATCGTCCCACTACAGTTTATGAGGAAGCGGAATCAATATAAGTACGGTGAAGTATCCCGATGGGAAACGGTAATTAAGTCATAATATCGCTCGCGTAGACTATCGAGAGACGGAAGCCATTCTACAATCAACGATGTAATAATCAATCGCCATGGTTTTATTAAAACATGAGCAATAATTGACCAATTACCCGGCATTACTCGGGTCTCAACTGGTGGCACAGCGGTGGCGCGCTGTTGTGGTCTGCGGGATATTTCATGTACTTCACGCGTTGCTGTAATTTACGAGTCATTATTTTAAGGCTAAATAATTGTGTTCAGTCGCTATGGGGTTTGTGATATTATTTCGAATGGATGCCGGATATTCAGGCAGGATATTTTGAATTAAGAGTTCAGAACTGAAATTTATTATTTAGACTCTCAACCGAGGTTGACGATAAAAAAGTATAGAAACTTGTCGATTGTAAAATTCTTTCGTATGGGTGCAATGTTTTTTTAAAGAACTGGAACCCAAACCAAAGTGCAATGTATAACTACCTTTTAATCTTCGGCCCTTCACGCGTTCACATTTATTTATGACGAAATATTAGACGTGACACCTATCACTATGCGTTAAATAAAATAGAACAAAAATCCACACTTCGTTTGATTAAAAAAATCGTACACATGTGTATATTATCGCAAAGCAGGTAATAATTTCACTTACTCTATTTCTCTCAACATGCTTTTATCTTCGTCCATCGGATGTAAGCATCTAGCCCATCTAAGTAATCGTCTCTTTCTTTATGTACTCCGCCATTTTAAAACAACTGCGCATTACTTAAATAAACCATTGATGTATTCCTTCTACCATACAATATATTCACATTTATTGATTTAATAATGATTTTCTCAGTGCACGTAGCAAAATTTATAATTTTACCATTTTTTTTACATTTCTTACCACAAATACATGAATATATTACCATGGATAAGAATGATAGTGCGTATATGAATATTATTTTCTAAGCCTTAAACATAACAAAAGAAAATCAAATAATTTGTAAGGGCCAAAGGACAGGAAGGACACGATGACCTTTGACATTGCGTTCAAATTTATCGAACCACTGAATATTAATTGGATCAAAGGGTTGGGAAAAGTGCCGGTGAGTTATTGATAACTTCATTTCAAAAAACTTTTTCAGCGCGGCAGTGGAGAAAAGTTCCAGATGCCTCAACGGAAGGTTGGCAACTTCCGGTCGGATGTTCCTTCTCGCTTAATTAATTGAAACTTGAACGGAACGTCCATTTCAAATGGACAGAACTTCAAATGCGAACGCTGTAAGTTCAGTATGGTACTTGCGTAAGGAGTTGTTCTTAATCTTAGAGCGTTACGCTAATTGTATTTGATAAGTCGAAAAGTTACAGGTTTCATTTTTGTGCGAAAACGCGGCCGTCGTAATCTTAACGACAAGGCAAAAATTCTGTAGCGACCGAAGCTCTGGTATAATGAAATTTTCATAGACTTTTCTGTCTGAATTCTCCAAGTAAATTTATTTATTTTCAACAGTAAATGTAATTAATATCATAATCTATGTGGCTCCATAACATTCATCCAACTTTTAAATATAAGATAAGTTGCTCTAGTATTTGTTCCTTTCTTTGCAATGGTTTCATAAGAAAGAATCTTTCGATAAAATAATGTTAAAATGTTTAGCGATTCCGGGAAGTATCTCAATAAAATACGTAAGTCAAATCTTCCTTATGGTGGAGATGATATAGTGAGATTCTTAAAAATAGTTTCTGTGTTCAATTTGTAGAACTCCAGTTTAATTTTTTTAAACAATTCGGTTGAATTAAATTTGATATTATTATTATTATTTAGTTCTACCAGTTTTAGTTTTTTTGTTTTTATTAACAGCTGTTTCGTTGTTTAAATCCGTTTAAGACAGTTTGATAGTGGAATAAAATACCGAAACAGCTGTCATAAAAAAAACTAAAACTAGCAGAACTAAATAATAATAATATTAAATTTAATTCAACTGAATTATATTTTTAAAAAATATTTCGAGCTGAAACAACAGACGTTATAAAGCGTGCAACTTTCATAGCATCAGAGCTCACTGTTTGACAGTTTTGAGCCAATTTTTTGTTATATACTTGAGACGACGAAAAAATAATGTTTTCAGAAAAAAATGTGAAGACTGCAGTAGAGAACAAATATAAAGTGCATAAGTATATCAAAAGCTGTTCAATTTCACCGTTTTTTGGTATTTGTAAGTTCAGTCCAACTACGAGTTAACTTTTAGACTTTAACTCCGGATAAAGAAAGCGCTCCACCGCTCCAGTCGGCCACTGCAGGTTCCGTAATAATTGATAAACATAAATCTCCGTTGGACGTCGGAACCCCGAAAAATACCTATTTATCAGCCTGATATCCTCCATTCTGCTTTGCGTTGGTGGAGGGGCTCGTTACTACGTGGGGGTGCTAGGGTTGCTCTGAGATAAGGGATGAAAAATAGTTCTTAAGAAGATTAAAAAATATTGATGGAGTGTTAAGACGTCATATTATATACAGCGTGTTTCTGAGTAGTACCGAAAAACTACCGGACGTGATTTAAAAAAAAAATGAAGTTTTTTAACACAGAAATTTTACTTTAAAAAAAGACGGATTTATATTTTTTTTCGTACAAAGCAATTACTTTGTGGTTTGAAATATTTAATGAAATGAAAAAATACTTTGTATAAAACCAAACCTGATTTTTTTTGCAGGGTACACAATTGTTTCATATTTGTGTCTCTTTTTCTCTGTTACTTTGTTATAATTATATATATATTTTTTTACTGTTCTCTTTTTCATTATTTTAATTTAATTTTTTATTGTATTCTCCCTCTGTATGTAAATGTATATATATAACCATACACTGTGTTTTGGGTTAGGTTTATTTTTTTACCCTGGGATGCATAGTTATTATTTAATTTTCATTAAATATGTCAAACCACCAAGTGATTGCTTTCTACGAAAATATATATATTTTATTTATTACTTATAATTTGTATCTGACTTTACGCAACAACAGAAGGAAAACGTTTTATCTTCAGCAATAAATTTTAAGCTGAAATTCTGCATAACTCGGTGTTATTAAAAATTCTGCTCCAGCAATTTTAGAAATTTACCGGCTTACACTGCAACCGACTTGACACGGGTGAAATATGATAAACGGGTAGCGAAAAACCTTCGTAAACTCATAAAAAATGCACCGAAAAAGTTCTACTATCTTTTAGTAATTTTTCTTTGCTATCCAAACATTTGGTATACCTATCATCTCTTTATAAAAGTCGTAAAGCTGAATTTTAATATGTGCGTATTTAGATGGAATTAATTTACCATAGAATTTTGATTTGACATTTACAAAATCAAAAGAATATTTTTCCAAAAACCAACGAACAATAATCTTTTAGTTTAAATATTTATATAGATATAATTCAAGGTTGTCTAAAGGAGGATTCGTTTTGGAGGTTCTCGGTGATAATTTATTCCAGCAACTCCGATAAATAGCGGAAATAAAAATGCGTGGTTCGTTTTTAATTCGTATAAAATATAGTAAGTATTTTCTTCGTAAATAGTCTCTTGAGGAAATATGGGGGGAGAGACCGGAGTTAAGTACAGAGGAGTGGGAGTGGAGCATTGGTTTCTTGGAGATAGAACATGTTTTCTAACTGATAAATAGTATTTGGAATGATTAGATTGAAAAATGAGTTGAGTAAGTCCACCTCTACTATAATATTATGTAATTAAGTTTATAATATGTGCCTGTATTTTCATTTGAAGTGTAAATAAATAAATAAAAACAAACATCGTAAACAAGTGCTCCAACTGTATTCATATTCTGCATTAAGGTAGATATTTAGAGAATATAAAGTATTGAGTAATAGTTTGAGATTGTTCTAAGTAGGTACGTCTATATTTTGTATTTCTCCACAGCGATGGATTGAAAAATATCTCTCAGTAGACAAAATCACAAAACACAAGTAAACCCCATTTGACATAACTTCTACGGAGCGTTGATGGCCATTTGACATTTAACTTGTCCCCAGATCCGGTTACAACAACCTTAAAAGTTGCTTATACTTTGAATAAACAAACGTCTCTTCCGGTGGGTAGGTCCGTAGGTCGGGAAGGCTGTACTTCCGCTTTAGGAAATCCATTATTTAAGTTTCACGGAATTACGGGGCGGTGGATTTTTCGGGGCGTAACGGCAATTTTGGTTTTGTTGGAGACAAAGGGAGTTCATATTACGTTATAAGAATATCGTTTTCGCTCTGCATAGAAAATCAATCAGGATCTTATATTGTTTATCGATACTGATACGGTTTTGACAGCATGTACAAATATCATCATATTTCTGGGTTAAAGAAAACCTATCTTGTTTTTGTTTCATAAACTATTTTGTCTATGTCTCTTTTCATAGCTGTCAATGATTTTTGGAAGGCAATTGCCAATCAACGTCACAACACCCATAATTGATTGATTAATTAACTGAATAATAGATTGATTGATATTGACGACCTTCGTGACAAAGTGGTGAAAGCTTTTGACTTGAGCGCAGGAATGGCATGCTAGAAATTTGTATTTAGCGTCAAATCACTATAAAAAAATAGTTGGTACTAAATAAAATAGGATTAAGAATCGTATGAAGACACGGGAATGGGTTAAGCATTTTTTTTGGCGAGAGACTACCGTTATAAAACTAGATGTATTTTTTAACTATCCATTTTTCTTATCTTCCCAATTTTTTATAACATAACCCAATTATGCAAGAGATCAACTGGCTTCAGCCACTGGGTCTATTGTTGACAAATAATAAAATATTGAAATATCTGAATTATTTTCTGTGTCAAATATATTTTGGCGTGTGAGGACCATAATTTTTCGTGTCCTAAATTGATGCGTGCTTTGACAAAATTAAATATGGTGAAACTCTAAAATACCTTTTTAATGTAAGAACTTTATTCGTTGTTCACAGGAAATTGGAGTAGAGGATGTAGTAGAAAAAAGCGACCACCCAGAATCGGAACCTTTCCGAGGTAAGAATTTTTATATTTATGTATAACTACCGTTTTATGTCTGTATTTATTAATTGAACATTATATAAGTTACGTGAAATTCGTGATAAGAACGGTGTTTATAGAAAATGGAAAATATGCCATGTTCACCTTCATGTATCGTATTATGTAATTGACATCTTAACTACAAACGTTTGGAACACAAATTATGCAAAGAGTTTATTATTTAATTTTTTTGTTTAGTATTTCAAAAGAAAGTAGTATACTTTAGCGTATTATTTTTTTTCCAAATATTCATACAAGGAAAGATATGCTACCTTAGACAATGCTGTTCCGAGAAACTAATGAAAGTTTCATGAATGCTGTATTTAAAATGTCAAAGAATATTTCAAATTTCCAAAGACACGATACTACGTCACATGCTGAAGAATAATTTCAAAAGTTCTTCAAAACTTTTGAAAGAATTTCCAGAAATTTAGAATTCCACTTTAAATACGTTTTGGATTAATAAATCATACGCTGACATTTAACTTCGAAGTACTATATTATTATATCAAGGATGATAAATTAAAAAAAAATATACAAAAAAAAAGAAACACTCCACTTCCACGCAGTGCTACGAAAATATGAGCATAAGTAAAAGTATACATTTTTTTGAAATATAAATTAACTCTCTAAATATTATGACATTTTGTTGAAATATAAATTTACTCTCTAAATATTATGACATTTTGTTGAAATATAAATTTACTATCTAAATATTACTTGTTTATGTTATGTTGCAAAACCTGATCTGGTGAAAATAATAAACGTGCTGCCCTATTTTCTTAGAGGTGATAACATCGCAAATATTTGAAAATCCCTTCCGAAACCTATGTATTTTAATATAAGTTGGTATTTACAAAAATCTAAGTATATAGGCAATTCTTTCCAATGCAAAGCACCCTGGGCGTGTCTTTATACCCAGGTCAATAAGGTAAGGTTATTTCAAGATATACATCTTTGGGGATGCTGTGTAGAGAGTTTTTTTACAGAAAACAAGGAGTGATCGTGGGTCTTGAAAATGCCCATGTCGTAGGAATGAGGAAACAGAGAGGCTAGATAATTATTCCACTGCCGAACTGTTGAACACAAAAACTGTTGAATAGTCTAATGTTGACCTCATACAAATACATGCGCGCGTTTATCGTGTATCTCGGATATGCACCGGAATCAAAGAGATCAATGACGCAAGTTCATTGGAGCATCTTCCATGGAAATACCGGTAAAACAAGGACACCATTCCCGCTAGACGTCCTTTAGATAAATCGTAATTTGATAAACCTTAACACTATGCAAAAAGTTGGGTTGTTCTCTATTAAAACATCACTTATCGAACCATCAGCATAGCTGCTCACAACAAACCCAAAATAAGAATGCCACAGGCTCTTGTGCGGTTTTCATATTGAAAAATAAGATCTATCACCGGAATTCAAACACTAGGAAACTGTGATAGAAAGCACTTTTGCTTAAGTATAATTTTCTTAATGCCTAAGGGTAGGTAGGTACCTAAAACCACTGTCGGGTATTGTGTAAAGTTAAGTAATTCACATAAAATTTAAGCGTATTTTGTAATGTGTTTATTGCATGGGTTTCTCACTTTAATCACGAACCAATTATCGTGGTTCCCCAGCAATTATTTCCCCAAGCGCTGTACACTTTTCCGGAAGTAGCCATCCCCATCCCCATTCCCATCCCCATAACTATTGATATACCGGCGCTGTGGTAAGATAGTGAAGTTCGGTGATATTGCTATATAAACCGCATCTGTACAGCTAGCTTCATTATGGCTACTGGTTTTTTAGACAATTAGACAAAAAAATTTCTACTAACTGTTTTATGCAATAAAGCGAGTCAGATTACATATGAGTAGGAGCACTTACATATGGCGTTAATTATACTGAACCAGAAAAAATATACATCTTTCTTAATAATAATAGTAGATAATATCAGAATCGCCCTGGTAAAGGTGACTATTCAAAATCGAAACGTCGTTTGAAATGAATTTAGCCGTGTTTCGTGACCAGATCTTAATAGTGCAACGAAAATATGCTTTTTCTCCGGTCACTAACTCAGTTCATATGATATTAGCGATTCCATTCTTGACCTAAGTGTATTTTATCCACTCTGCCATCTCGCCATTTTAATTGTTTGGGTTAGGAAACAAAGGTATGAGCTTGGAGAAACACGTCGTACACCATGAGAGAGAAAGAGACAACAAATATAATACTCCGTTTCTATGTATTGTCACAATGATCTTGGGATCCTGGGTCACCGCGGGACTCCGCCCACATTTTTTATTATGTTACTCAACTTGACACAACTAAACGGTTTTTTAGGTTAGATGCTATATTTTTGTTGATTTCAATACCGTGAAAAAGTGGTTATACGAATAAACAAAAACATTATGTCGATATGTGATATGAATGGATGTATAAATACCTTAGCCTTGGTTTTAGCCACGCCCAGGTCCACCGAGTCAGGTAAAAATCATCAAAAACTGACTACACTGCCTTGGATTGATACCACTCTATATACTCTAAGGGTATGAACTTATACAATATGTAATGATTCTATTGGAGAGAAACATTTTAATCGGATTATAGATTCATTTTAAAACTTAAACATAATTATTTATCTAGATATATCGACACCTTAACCAATTGTCATAGTTCGCCGTTACTTCTCTATTGTTCAAAACGCCATTGTTAAAAATACATACTACTTAGCGATGAGCACAATAAATAGGTGGCCTTTACCCGTTTTACATATGAAAATGATTTTTTTATTGATCTGAATATGGCCATAACATGCCGAAACTTGTACGTTCTCAAAATAAAACACAAAAAAGTTTTAATTAAATATTTTCACAAATAATTAAACCATTTAATAATAGAAACAACTCTTACGAATATTTTTTGGCGTTCAGCTATTAGACAAGCTAACTGTATCACTTTACAGAACACTCTAAGATTTTCATAATCATGTGTACCGATTATTGAGTTTCAAATAATATGGCACATTATTTATGCGTCGAAGAGGTATCTATCAAAATAGGTTTGATACATTCAGTGTCGTAGTGAAAACCTCCCAGCCCGGAGCGATTCATCTAAACTGACCCTAAGCCCTCTCTGTAAGTGGATAATAACTGACAAATACATCAATTAGAAATAATCTATTATTAATGCAATATTTTTTAAGGACTCAACACAAATATTTTAAGGTAAGAAAATCTATAAATGCCAAAACGAATTGTATTATTTTTAATAAAATAAAGACAAACATTCCGGGTTACGAATAACCTGACAAAATTTCCGTTTTTTCCACTCCTATCATAAAAGCTATAATTGTAGCTTTTGCTTTGATGTGGGGCGCACCATCAACTCACACAGCCCTTGCGAAGAAATTTCACCAGCTTTTGACCTTCAACTTTGGAAAGGCATTCTCAAGACCTTTGAAAAAGGCTACATAATTCTACCTACTGCGAGTAAAGACAAAAAAAATATATAAATTCCAGCCAAACGGTGGATTGAACTTTTTTTGAAAGCAATAAATGTTGGAAAAATGGTTTAAGAATTTTGCGAGAAATGAAAAGTTTTAAAAAGTATTAAAAAACGTTCAAAGCCAAGTAAACCTTAATAAATGTACTTATATATATTTTCATTTATCCTGATATTAGAAATATTACAATCCCTTTGAACTTTGGTACAAACGAAACATGGTCGACGTCTTATGGTGAGGTGAAAAATCACAAAACTGCGCTATATAAGTTCACTGTTATTAATATTATTATTATAAATAATAACTGTTACTTTAAATCATAGTTTCTCAACCTTTTTAGTGTCACAACTCCCTTGAAAAAATATTGTAAAAAACCTAATATATATTTTAACGTAAATCAAAGGTTTGCACTACTAAAATAATGTGTTTACACTTGTCGTATTTACTTAATTATACTTGGGCAAAATATATATTCAAAAGTAAATAAAATGTCAGAGGAACTAAATTGACTAATAGCAAAACAGATTCTAACATTAAACACATTGATGTTTATACATAAAATGAAGAACAACTTGTTACCAAAATATTTTTCTGACAAAATTATCTATAATGTTGATATTCATAAACATAATACAAGGGCATGCAAATAAATTAGACTACCAGAAAAGAATAAAGCCAACACTCAATTAGCTTACGATATAAAGGTATGAAATCTTATAAAGCGCTGCCGGAAACCATCAAAATTATGCCCATCAATTAATTCAAAATAGCCTTTAAAAAATATTTAAAATTCATATAAATCAAAATAATAAGTAGTATATAAGTTAAAATATTATAAAGTCAAAAAGAAAATGAAATAATTGGCCACTTATAAACTTGAATGTACAAAGTAACTAAAATAAAATAAATAAATTTACCACCTATTAATTGTGCTAAAAAGGCTTTTTGTTTATGGTGGATTTAAAAACTAAATACAGAAATCGTCTATTATCACTTGAAAATAAATACTTATGTGTGTGTTTCAAATGTCGATCCACGTATAAAAAACCTTTGAAGCGAAAAATAAACTCTCCCGTCGCATTCATGAGTTGATTAACACATCTTTATTTATTAGTTTATTAACAAGTAGGTATACTCGTATGTTAAACTTAATTATAACTTGAAATTCATTATTTTATAAAATGATTTTTCGCAGAAGGTTACGTCTCCAGGTTGAGAAACAATGCTTTACATAATACCTGCATATTTTTTAAAGCGCCGTATTTGCCCAACATCTTCAAGGGCTAATGTATCTACTACTTTTTATTTCTAATTTTGAAACTGTTGATTCGTGGTGGAATGATTTGAAAATAAGACCAGTTTCGCCTTATACGGGACATCTTTAGACAGAATCTGGGCCTGGAACCAGTCTGAAGATGCCCGTTTTAATGTGAAACCGGTCCGGTCGTAATAAGAAATAGTGGAATAAAGTAAAACAATTGTTATTATTAAATCATATCTACTACTTATATAAACAGGTCACCTCTATTTACGCCAAGTTTAAAGATATCCTTTCGATAGTATAGTCTGTCCTCATTTTTATGCTATTTTGAACATGATATGTAAGCAGACTGGGTATTATACAACAAAAAATATTATTTGTAGACATGATTCGTGAAAAACTTTCGCTCTGATGTCATGAAATTCGCACAGCTTTTTTGTTTGGAATTTCTAAGTCAACGCAGCCATTTTCAGCTCGCGAAGTTTTGAGTTTTGTAAAATCCAGTAACTGTCGACGAATGACAAATATACCTACTGACCACATATTATTTTCAATTGTTTGGATAAAAAAATGAATGCCTAGAAAAAACATGATTTTTTTTTATCGTTGAGTTTCTGACATTTTATACACTCGGGACGGTGCATTTGAAAGATAGGATCTTTATTTTATTATTGTACTATTCTCTTTTCCTACAGTAAGTTTTAATTGGACGTAGTTATGCAAAAAGCATCCAACCCCAAAAAGATAAACTGAGGAATTGTGTTTGAAAATATGACGACACAAAAGCATATTATAAAGTCAACATATCAGTGTTAATTCGCTATGAGAATTATTATAAAAAGTATTTACTAAAAAAATAATTGTATTTCCTATTTTATCCTACATTTAAATGTTTTTAAACTCTACTTTAAGTAAAATATCTGCAATGTGGTTAAGTAAAAATATGAATTATGAAAAATCTATTGCTATTGGAGTTTGAATGTTTTCAGCAGATATAAATCTCGTATGAATCTAAAAGAAAATATGTATAACTCGTTTTTGGAAAATTATGGGTTGGACGCTTTCTGCATAACTACGTCTAATTGAACTTCGCACGGGAGTTTCGCTGCTCGGAGCAATGGCACTATGGTACCCCATTCATCGTATTGTTTCGACACTGAAAGTATTTTAGAATCATCGTAAGATTCAGTAATACAATTTAAAAAATGATAAGTGTGATTTAAAAAAAATATATATATATATATATTTTCGAACCAAGCCTGGTTTTTAACACAAACGTTTGCAAAAAGTTCAAACCCAAAGTTTTCGCCTTGCCTTTTTTGTTTCTTACGAAGCTTTTCTCGAAATGCCATAAAACTTCTCACAACACTTCTCTCCTTTTGTCGTGTTAAAGCTTTGGTGCAAAAGTAACAGCATAAGCCATTTCAGAAACCGAACCGCAAGCGGTTAAACGATTTGACCCGATATACTAATTCAGTAAACCAAAGCGGGGTGGGTGGTTTGCGTGTTTATACTTCTTCATTTAGCGCAAGCTTTGTATTCGAAATACTGTGGTGTATTTCAAATCGAAATATTCGGGTTGGTTTGCCATTTTTAAGTGTGTGACGTGATTTAAGAAAACCCAACGAATTACAGTTCACTGAAGTTAATGGTACGGCAGTTTACTTTATCATGTGCCACTGCCAAAATATATCCTTTATCTCTGTTTCGTATCAATTCCATATGTTGGATTTCAATGTGATAATTTGTTAGGTTCTTACCTTCATGTTTTTCATCCAGTTCCTACTTATCCAGCCATTTTGCTATTCGATTTCCTTATTCAAACAATACTTAATTCAGTGTTCGAAAACAATTGACACTCCTAACTATAACTTCCTGGCGTTCGTACTACCCTATACATGTGCGAGCTCTGGACAAATTTTAAGAAGAGTAGCATGGAAAGGCTTCGAGTCCAGTACAACAACGCCTACCGCATGATGTTCAGTCTTTCCAGGCATTGAAGTGCTTCCGGCACCGAGGGGCGAGTTCCAGGATTTGCAGCCCTTATGAGAACCAGGGTAGCAGAATTGAGGGAAAGGATCAATAACTCCAGAAATGACCTCATCATGGAATCCTGTCAGATCCCGAATTCTAGCATAGAAACGTATTGGAGTAAGTTATTGGCTCCATCAATCTTAACGCTGCCAGGATAGACTTCCTCTCGATGACTTTTTGCAGAAATGAGACCTAATATCCTCAATTAATATTTTTTTCGTGTATTATTTCAATTTTTTTCTTATTTTTTTTCTTCGAATTTATGTTTTTTTTTTTCTTTTATTATTATTGTGTGTATTACAACTTTTATCTTATTATTACAACCATGTATTATTATCAATTATGGAATGTATTGCATTGCACTGCTCCTGCATACCTTCTGGAATAAAACTTTATTATTATTATTAAAACGTGCAATTTTTGTTTGTAATAAGTTTTCATAAAACGTTATGACCATTCCAGATATATTTTTTCTCCAATTAGCTATAGCTTTATGAAGTTGGATCACGCTCTTTTTATCCACGTCGTTTTTTGTTGTTTATTTATTTTTTCAAATAATCTCTCTGTCGCAAAAACTAAAGCACAGCTTAACACGGTAGATTTTTGCGAGCTTATGTTGTGATTTACGTAACACGATTTTTCACAGTTATTGGTGGATATTATTATAATTAACATCAATCCAAAAATTTTATCGTGGTTTTGACATTACGTTATAATAAAAACTTAAATTTGGTGGCAATGTTAATAGCGATATTATCAACATTTTCGGTGCTACAACCCTCGAAGAGTTCTTCCCGTGGGAAAATGTTTCATTCCCTGTCGGTATCCTGCTATTTCTCTCCATTTTCTCGCGCCCAAGGTTGCAGTGTTTGTTTGCATACCGCCCATTTTTGCGGATTTTATTTTATATTTTTGAAACTGTTAATTGGTGGTGGAAGTCCATCGTGGTTATTTAATTGAACAACCCTTTAACTTTTTTCCATGATTACAATTGAACAAAGTTATTTAAAAAAAATCATTGCTGGTTATCTTTTATTCTTGATATACTCGTATTATGTCCTATTTATAGCAAAGTGGTGAATGATGATGCAAGTGGAACTTTAAAAGACAAAATAACTAACCATCATGCCGTTTTCCCGCAGGGGTAGGCATTTACAACTATATTCTACGCTGTTATCGTACTCTTTCTTTCAAACAACAAGACTTTGCGCTTACTTAAATGCATCATCAACTCATTCTACATACATACTTGGTTCATCCTAGACACGAGAACTGTAGATCTTCTATACTACAAAAATACGACCGAGTCAAAATATGTATACTTTATCAAAGCGATGGGTTTCAAATCCTACACGAAGGCAAGAAAATAAAAACAAAACATTATTACATTAACCTGAACCCCCAATATATATATACTCGTATGTATGTATTTTTTACACCTCTCAAAAGATTCAAATTCTAGTGCGATGGATTGAAGAAGAATAAATTGCAAAGAAACGCCCGTAACAAACGTTGCTGGTAGAATATATTAACGATAAGTAGAAAATTTGTAAAATTTAGAAGACATTAAGTACATCGCGAAGAAATTGAAATGTTCAAATGAAACACTACCGATTTAAAGGTTAATTTTCATAAATTGATGGTGCCTTTCAAAGCTAAAACATTCGTAAATTAAACCTAGTACAAGGTCATAAGGCTTACTGTTAAACACCGGAATGGATTATTCGCCAACTCGTTTAAGCTTTTACGGATTGTCTTCTAAGCGTCTATTGCATTGAAATTAAAATTCTTAAGATAAAATTGTCTTATGTGTTATTAAATAAATAAAACTTTCACAAATGTCACTTTACCGTGTCAATTTTGCTTTCGAGAAATTTGTAAGGGTTGTAGTACCGATGATGATGAAATTTCTATGGGGATATGTGAAAAACAAATTAAAATTGCCTAAATCTTAATAACGAAAATAGTTTTTTTTTTATTCAAGTTGAAAAACAGGATATCAAGGTATTAATGTACTTATTGTAAAAAATATTTTTTTCACACAATACCAACGTAAAAAAAAAATATATTTTTAATTTCAATCAATACGAAAATGATAAAAATGAGAGATTAAAAATATCACAATGAAGCAAAAAGCTAAAATAAGTTAAATTTTATTTGAGTTTTATTCATTTTTATTTAGTATCGAAAATAAACTTAAGATTCCGCAAAGCGTTTTTGTACCCGATTAAAAACAAATTCAAATGTGTAGGTTTTTTTCCGTCATCATTAGAACATTATTTTTATTAATGGCCTGTGAATGTAAGCCTTATGCACGTATATTTCAAATGAATTTTAGTACCTTTCGATATTAAATATTTATATATTATTGACTGGATATGACTAAAATCAGAATAACAAATAATAAAATAACACCAGCCTGGTTCGTGGCGAGAATCGATGAAAGTATATTTAAAGGCAAAATAAAATAAGTTGAATCGTTATTAGAAACTTTGACTGTAAATGCAATGAAATGATTTTAATAGACAATGGTGATAAATAATCAATATCTAGTTGTGAAAATGGAAATTTTTTTTTTACCAGTATTGATAAAACAGTTTTTTAAATCAAAATTATTATTTCAATAAAATGGGTACATTTTAACAATAAGCAATAACTTTGTTTAAACCACTTTATTTTATTATAAACTTTCAAACGGTTTCAAAAGTACCCTTCCATCTTCAGCACAATATTAAACTACAATTTTAAAAGAAAGTGGTTAGAGCAGAGATTACTTGACAGTATCTTCAAAAGGCGACACAGTTCCATCCTAGAAGTAGTATTTCAATAGTAAAACTTTGCCTATAATACAAATATAATTAAGTTTTAGACAATAAATACAAAAGGAAAAATACAGAAGTTTTTGGCAAAGCATAAGACAACGGAAACAAGTTAAAGATTAATTCTTTCCCTGCCAATATTGGATTTAAGCCCCCTTAACTCTTAATGACCCAATAACTCATGCTATCGGTTACTTGCCAAATGTTTGTCTGTCTAAATGCGTCCGGTAATTATTGAAGTAATGGTTGGACCAACAAAACTATTTTCATAAAAGAAACTGAGCGAATTTCTCGTACAACGTATTGATTCACAGCCGAAGCTGAGTGGGCTTTATGAGAAGATTTATGTATCAAATGAAGGTGTTTCGTAATGCTAAGGATAAGGCGCTAATTATAACATTAGGAGTAATATGTTTTGGTGCGCTACTAATTGGTTTTTATTTTACAATTTTCCAAATTACTTTTACTTCAACATTTTTACCCATCATTTTACATATCGTCGCTGGAAAAGCAAAGGGGTTGAAGCGACACTTTGGTCAAACATGACTTAAACATGCACTTTTTTCTGCATCTAATGCTCATTGATTCTGAAGACTATTGCGGCTTTTCGGTTGCTTAAAAATAAATTTAATTTTAAATTTAAAAATAAATTTAAATTAAATTTTTAATTTTTTAATTTTATTTATCAACTTTTTGCTTTTTACAATATTTTTTACATTACCTACCTCACTAGGTCATAAGAACCTGTTCTGATGTAAGTGACAGTGAGTACAAGTAGAATATTTTTTTATAAATGATGATATTTGTTACACAATGTTCTAGTTTGTCATGGTGAAGAATTTCAAGTGCTATTTTAGGAGGTCTTCAATTTCCCTGCGGTCCTTACTCATTAGCCATTAAGTAGTGTTTTGATTAAAGGAAAACATATTGGTGATGGCTACAGTCTATGGTGGGAGTTTGTTGTAAGTGTGAGGCGCGATGTACATATGGTATCTTTGTGCAAAAGCTGTATTGTATTTAGGTACTAAAAGTCTTTCTTGTCGTTTGGCCCTTGTGTTTTTATTATGTGTGATATACATTAAATATTTTGAAGAATGAGTTATTTTTAACACTATTTTAAGATATAACTGTCTGATATTGATATTCTGATATTCAAAATGTATTTACCATTTGATGGAAGGCTCGACTCTAGCGGCACAATTTTGTGACTTTTTAGTTTTTGTCGCTTCAGGTAACTCAGTGAGAGCATTGGATTACCTGAATTAACTTTTTTTTTCAAAATCCAACCAGGAGCTGAAGACTTATGAATTTTATTGTAAAACAAAACAAACTTTAAAGTGTTCTGCCGTAAACTTCCCAAAATGGCGTGTTAGCCCTTTTCCCTTTCCGGCGACGGTATAATATCATATTGAAAGTTAATTAATCATTTTAATGTGTTATTTCCCCCCCGAGGTGACTTAACCACTATACAAGTAGTATGTATAAATATGAAAAACCATTATTGCACGGTATCGACTCTTATTTTTTTATTTACGTATTTATTTATAAATTAACGGACTAAAGTCCAATTACAAAAAATACATACAAAACACGAAATGGAAAAAAAGAGGAACAGAAAAGAAATAGCGTATACATAAAAATACATGAAGCGATGACAAAAATAACGCAAAAGAACACTAAGAGAGAACATTCAAGCCATGGTCTAGTCAAAGTTTTGGTAGAGTTGTAAAGAATGACAAAAATCATTTAGATTGCTACCAAAAATTTCAAGACCATGGCTTGAGTTAACAAGTCATGACATTCTGGACATTGGAGAATTATACCCATAATTAGTATTGTGATGATTGAGGAACAGCAATTCATTGTTTCTGAGTCTACGGCAAGGAATGTTGAACTGGATAAGTTGCAACAGAGGAGGTGAGTCAATAAAACAATTAATAATTTTGTAAATGAAAATTAAATCAAAGTCTTTCCTGCGCTTTTCTAATTTTTTTTATTATTATTTTTTTTTATATGAATACCGCACAAGAGTCTCAACTGCTCCCAACCGTCTAGAGCCAGTGAGACTATGGCATCCCCAAGTAGGGTATGTTGTGAGGCTGAAGGTACTGGGGAGGGGAAGGAGATTGGGAAGAGGAAGGTTGGGAAGTACCTGGCTATTCAGATCTGGTCACCAAACACGGCTATAGCCATTTAAAGCAACGTTTCGATTCTGAATGGTGGTCTTTCACCAGGGCGATACTTAAAGTATCTACCACTCTGGAACGTGCCGCAAATATACTTTTTATTATTTTCATATGAATTAAATGTGTTATGACACATATTAATTAAATAAAAGTTATTGGCGCACGCCGGGTTTGAACCCGCGACCTTTGGATTCGTAGTCGAGCGTCTTACCACTCGACTATGGAGGCCGTCAAATGAAGACATTTTCAATAATTGTTCAATTTCATCATATGAATAATCGCCTCTTTCTCGCCCTAATCTCCATGCAATACCGCGTAAGAAGTATACGTTTATTGTATATTATATTATATACGTATACCTGTTTATTTACACAATGTACATAAACAGGTATATTGCATTATCATTCACATCGTTTTAGAGTAGAAGTACTCACCGCATCGTTCTGCCAAACGACCACTGGTTAGAATAAAAAATCTACTTAATATGAATTTAAATAAATGACCGATCCGAATGGCTGGCTACTTCCCAACTGTTTTTTTCTTTATTCTGCTTCCTCACCAATATTTCCTTCAGCCTCATCACTCTGTAAAAAAATGAGAGGCCATATTTTCAGTGGCTTCGAGCAGTTGAAACTCTAACTTCAATCTGCATAACGCTGTAAAGGCGCTCAATTATTGAAGTATCCTTAATTCGAAATGACCCATAGAAACAAACCATTATAAAAATTAAAGCACATGAATTAAAAAAAATGTTGAAATCATAATAAAATATCCACGAAAAGGTGAAAAGGTTTTTGTTAATCTATAATAACGAGTTTTTATTAAACTTCAAACGACGTAATTACTCGTTTAAGTTGTGATACGAATAAATTGTACACATGAAACCTGTTGTTATTTTTAAATCTGTATAGCACTATGAGCTTACAAAAACAATGTAACACCATTGAAATATAATACACTATAAAAGTCCTTCGATATTTGTAAATGCAATAAATGGGCACACTTGACATGGTCTATAAGTTTGCTATTTATTCTTAAACAAATTATTTGTGTTACTTATCTTTATCAAGTATTAAATACACTGATCAACAGTATAGATTTTCTATCGAATTATTAAAATAACTAGTGGTTACCCGTGAAAAATCATGAGATGTAACTTTACTTGCCAATAAACTATATTTGTTGCTTTAATCCACCCATTTCAAAAATAGAATAATGTATGTTAAAATAAATTTTAGGTATGTGGCGATTTGAAAAGATTATTTTTAAAATATGATTATTTTATGATTGTACGTATGTATGTACATAGTTACAAAGAAAATTATTTATTGTACTCGTACTTGGTATCGATGGCATTAGCAGGTAGTTATGTCAAACCTTTTGACATTGCACATGGTTAGAGTATTTTCCGGTCCTGGCGGCTGTCATGCTACTGGATTGCATGTGACATGCAACAAGAATAATATGCTTTTCACCTCCATACCAACCTCCCACAGTAAACGGAATACCATATAACTGAAGAGGTTGTGTTTCATAAGCCAAAACCTTTCTTTATTAATAAATAAAATAAACTTCACCTATCATAATTTTCAGGTAATTGTATTTTTCGTGTTAACAATATTTAAAATCATTTTATTAAATACATAACACCTACAAACACGTTTGTATGTTGTAATTTTACTTCGGTGTTCTGCAAACCCCTTTTCGGTCCTATGTCGAATGACACTCGACAACGACTTTATTCCAGTGAGTCCTATGTCGAATGTCATTCTACATTTTTCTTCTTCATCAGTTAAGTGTCAAAATACAAGCAGTTTAGTGTCAAAATACAGTTTTTGTGTCAAAATACAGTTTAATGTCAAAATACAGTTAAGTGTCAAAATACAGTTTAGTGTCAAAATACAGTTTAGTGTCAAAATACAGTTTAGTGTCAAAATACAGTTTAGTGTAAAAATACAGTTTAGTGTCAAAATACAGTTTAGTGTCAAAATACAGTTTAGTGTCAAAATACAGTTTAGTGTCAAAATACAGTTTAGTGTCAAAATACAGTTTAGTGTCAAAATACAGTTTAGTGTCAAAATACAGTTTAGTGTCAAAATAAAAACTTGAAAGTATTGTTTTACTCTGTAATTCTGTAAATCTATTGTGGACCTGATGGAACATTTTATTTATTTTTTGTGGACCGGAAAGGGTTAGAAAAAGTGAATAACGCATATAGGTCTCAACTACCCGGCGCCAGTGGGACTATGGCGTCCCCGATTGGGGAACGTTGTGAGGCTGAAGGGAGTGGGGAGGAGAAAGAGATGAGGAAGAGAACGGTGGGTGAGAACTTGGCTATTCAGATATTGTCCCCAAACACGGCTGAAGCCATTTCAAGCGACGTTTAGATTTCAAATGGTCGTCTTTACTGATAGTTTCTGATGTGAACATTGAGATATAAGTGTTTTTTTTTTCTTTGGGTTACATGTGTAATAGATGTGAAAAATTAATAAGAAAATAATTGAAAAACAAATAAAGAAAACAATTTTATAGATGTAATTAAACGCGGAGTAAAAATAATTACCACAAAATAATAAAAAAAAATTCAGTACGGCACAATAATTATCAGTTGATTAAAGTTGTGAATCCATGCATCTAATGGAAAAATCATTTAGAATCTTTTTTGTGTGCATATCCCTTAGAGTAGAAATATAAGTACTAAATGTTTTTTTTAGTTCAAAATATGTACCCTTTTAACAGTTTTTTTATATTAAAAAGTTACTCGACTTATTTGATTAAAATTTTGAAAAAAAAAAAACAGTATCTTTTTGTCAAGAGTTCTTGTCAAGATACATATATGTTCATAGATTCCTGAATCCTATACAATGTTGTAATCCAACCGAACAGGGAAATTTATACTAAAGGTCAAAGCTTCACCCACAAGTTTAACTCCGATACAAATAGTAAACAGTCCGACTTAACCTTCGGCATAAAACATGGTCGCCGTTGAAGCGAAGGGTGTGAGCTTGCTTATAAAGGTTGCAATGTATTTTTATCAAATCTCACAATCTTACACTTTCTAAATATATTTCAGATATCTGGGGTACCTATTTATCCTGTTGTTAAGCCACTTTCCACATTTTTTTTTTAACGTGATTACCGCACAAGAGTCCCAACTGCTCCCAACCATCTGGATCCAGCGGGACCCAATTTGGGGTATTTTGTGAGGGTAGAAGGGAAGTAGACGTAGAAGAGGAAGAGGAAGAGGAAGGTTGGGAAGTACCTGAATATTTAAATCTGGTTACTAAACACTAAAAAAGCCATTTTATGATACGTTTCATTTTTGAATAGTAGTCTTTTACCAATCACACTAGATTTTGTACTGCTTTTCATTTTACATGTGGAATTAAATAATTATGTATGTACTGATACATAATCTGCAATATTTTGTAGGTACTATTCATTTAATTGACTGGTCTAGAATATTTATTTTTACTGTGTTTTTCCTTTTTCTTAATTTAAACCCGTTTTTATTTAATTTGAGACTTTTTGTTTCCTAAATACATAAAAAAAAAAAAAAAAATAGAAAATCAATAATGAACGTTGCGGGTTCAAAGCCAGCGTGTGCATATATTTTTTTATGTAATTAATATGTGTCAAAACACATTTAATTCATATAAAATTATTGATAGTATATTTGCGGCACGTTCCCGTGGTGAATACTGTAAGTATCGCCCTGGTGAAAGACCACCATTCAGAATCAAGACGTTTTGAAATGGCTTTAGCCATGTTCAGTGACCAGATCTGATTAGCCAGGTATTTTCCAACATTCCTCTTCCCCATCTCATTCCCCTCCCCACCACCTTCAGCCTCACAACATACCTCAGTTGGGGATGCCATAGTCTCACTGACTCTAGACGGTCGGAAGCAGTTAGGACTCGTGGGCGGTATTCACCATAAAAAAAGTCTAAAGAAAAGAAGCTCTGCTTAATTCACGATGTCAAAGTTTACCGTTCTAGAGTTTTTCTTCCAGTAGATAGATCTATTTAGATATTTCATTTTAGGGTTCAACACAAAATTGTTTATGTGTAATAAATTCAAAAACATAGAAACTAAACTAGACAAAAATGTATGAATTAATTCGACATTATGGATTTCTATACTGTTGTTAAATGGTAATTAAACCAATGCTCGAATATTATTTTTTCGTTAAATCATAGGTCATGTTATTATATCTAGCGAAGTGAAAATATCTTCAATAATAAACATTATTTACATTGAGTCTAATGTTATGATCTAAAGTTAATGTTTAACGATCAGTTTGATGAAAAACGTGGGCTAACAATACCAAAATATACACTCTTTATGGCCTATTGGATATTTCATCTTTGGCGTAGTTTGAGCAGTTTTATGTGAACTTTCATCTTTATTGCGTGCATGCGTAGGCTTCGTGTTGAATGGCTCAAAAGCATTGATGTAGATTACCTTATAGGGCCCTTCACGACTATGAATAAGGAAAGCCTTCTAATGAAATTGAGCCCATGAACAGAACGCCATATAACTCTTCAAAATAAATTGTTTGTAGGTCCCGGATTCTTATCGCAAAAACAGAGCATCACCTTTAGAAGACAAATTATTGAAGTTGAATTTTAAAAACAATGCATGTAAAACACTTATTTTAGATTTGTATAACCTCACTAGAAACGCAAAAAGGGTTAAGAGACACTCAGAAATGAGTTAAATATTCAGTTCTCATCAATTCTTTTTTCTGCATGGATTGTTCTGACTCTCGTTTGATTTTAAAGACCTTTGTGGCTCTTCAGCCATCTAAAATATATTAACCATTTCGGAGTAGGCTCGACTTAAGCGACTCAAGTTAGGGACTTTTTAAGCTGTTTTTTTGAAAATTCTATTAGGTACTGAAGACTTATGAATTTTATTGTAAAACAAAAAAGTGCTCCGGTGTAAACTTATCAAAATGGCGCTTCAGCCCTTTTGCCTTTCCGGCGACGATATCATGTTTGAGCAAAAACCTATGTTACCTTAAGTTTAGTCGAAAGGTACGATATACAATCTAAAGGTTCTTGGCTTCTTTTTTTAAATATAAAAAAAATCGGTAAGGCTTAGTATTTATTTCTCATGAACTAATCTAAAAACAGAATTGTGTTTTTTTTTTGAATACCTGATTTTGCGAGAGTCAATATTTTAATTATAACATTTAATTTTGGCACACACACGTACATATTTATACAACCGAGTTAATAAATTATTGGTAACGCAATCCTTTGCCGCTTCTAGGAAACGGCTCTAATCTTGCCGGTCTGTTCCATATGCATAAGGCTGAACCTTGACGTTTAGACCTCTCAATACTCCTTCATCCTGAAAGTTTATTAGAAAAAAAACAAAAGTTAACAAACTCGCACTTACATTTATTTTAATTACATTGAAAATATTCTAGTGTAATTTATATAATGTGTAAAAACCAAACACTGAAAATACTTAAAAACAGATTAAAAAAATTATCACATAATTAAACAACAATAATTTGTAATTGCCAATAAAACCTTTACTATGTTTTATTTTTAAAACCAAGGCTTACATTTTTAACGCGTGTTTGCAATCTGATTGTAGGTTCTATTACTACCTAGTAAATAACGATTTTCTTTGTGTTATTTTTACTTAAACAGATTTTCATATCACGTGAATTATAATTTCCAACATTATATTGGTTTGTATTAATTATTTAAAAAATAAACTTTTACACGAAGCACTCACTTTGTGGAAAGACACAATTAAATTTTAAATAAAAGTAACTTTGTTTTGACACCACTTTATTGGATACACATATACATAAACCAACCGGTTTCGGCTCTACTACATATTTGTTCAGCCCTGAAGAAGGTTCAGGTAGAGCCGAAACCAGTTGGTTTATGTATATATGTATCCAATAAAGTGGTGTTAAAACTAAGTTACTTTTATTTAAAATTTATTAAAAAAATACTTTTAGACAGACCATGACAGACAGAGAAGGAAGGATATAAAGTGAACTCCATAGGGTTATTTTATTTCATAACTACGGCTTGCTTGAGTTATTCAATTTGCATGTATTTTGTAATAATTGCTGATTGAAAAGTTGACAAGTAGCAGAAAATAAATAAAACTCTTGGTATGGCTCAGTTTAACCAAGGAGTTGAGTAAGTGTAGGATCTAGAACCACCTGTGCAGAACGCTATCGAACTGCTTACATTATAAAAGCGCCCATACAATAGTTATATTGGGAGGTTTTTTCACATTTGATTTATTCTCCTGATTTAGCTCCATCAGATTATCATTATATCCGCACTCTATTTAACAGGAATTTTGAATGATATTTCTTAAATAGCACCTCGATACAATTGAACGAACGACTTCTTTGCCTTCAATCACTAGATTTTTCCCGGCAGAATCGAAAAACTGCCAGAACTGTGGGAGAATTTATAGTATTTTGACAATTATGAAATGTGGCCTACATGACAATCTTAGATCACACGGCGCACTCCTTGAATACTTACTTGAACATTAATTCACTTAAAACTAGAAGACAAATAACTGATTTAATATGTTTACATAAAACAATTCACCGTACAGTATGTCTTAGATGTATTTAAATAAATGTACATAATTCTTATCTTTACTCCATAGCACATACCAACTGAGTACATTCAGAAATAATATCGACAGCTTTAGCTCTCTCTCTCAAATGTGTGGACAACGAGATAGAGTGTACTTAGTATGGACATTTTTAACGATAATTTGTACAGTTTAAGAAAAAATGTTGCCTATTGTATGCGGACGATGCGGTGCTGATTGCTGACAGTATGGAAAATCTACAGTTTCTCGTGTCTAGGATGAACCAAGTATGTATGAAAAATGAGTTGATGATGTATGTAAGTAAGTCCAAAGTCATGGTGTTTGAAAGAGAGAGTACGAGAACAGCGTGCAATATAGTTGTGAATGATGAATACTTGGAGCAACAAAAATGAAAATGCGGATATCCGGAAAGAATGGAAGGCTGATGTGAGCGTAATGAATAGGATCAAGAAAGGGACGCTTAGATGGTTTGGGCATGTAGAGCGAATGAACGAAGAAAGGAGTGTGAAAATAATATGTGATGCGAAAGTGAATGGAAAAAGAAGTCGAGGACGCCCGAGAAAGACATTGCACGATCAAGTAAATCAAATACTTGAATCGGGTCATGTGAAGAGTCAGAATAACAGAAGAGTATGTATGAGACGGTGTATGAATGTAAATGAAGCAAGGAGTGTGTGCCAAGACAGAGTTATATGGCGGTCCGTCCTCTCTGCCTACCCCTGCGGGGAAACGGCGGGATGGTTGGTTAGTTAGTTAGTTAGTTAGTTATGTCCTGCTATTGCGATGATGATTGGATATTAAAAATATGTAATAATGATCGGGCTATCGTTTTTGCCTTTTGTATGGTTTTTCCCGTAATTTTTTTAACTGAGTTTTTATAACTGGATTGTTGAAATCCAGTATAAATAAATAATTTTTCCGCTTAGTACAAAAAATACATGAAAACAATTTAATAAGAACCCGCGCTGACCAATGAAAAACATAAATTAAAAAAACGTTTTTTTCAATTAGGCAAAGCGTTAAATTCCTCTAATTTTGTTCAAAGCATTATTATGAAAACAGAACAATACCGAAAATAATATATCATTATTTTTTAAAATCCAGAATGAAGTATTCCGTTTTATATTTGCGTTATTGTCGGCCCAGCAGAATTTTACGAAATTCAGACGGCGATGTCTCTTTCAGGATATTCTTTTTGTTATTCGTGAAACGTGTGGGTTTTTGGCAAAAAATAAACAAAGCGTTTTTCCCACGAGGAAACCGAAGTTCATTTATTGTTGACTTGATATCACGCCCCTTCCGATAAATTTAAACTCTGGTGTTTTGTATTATTTACTATGAAAAATCTGAAAAGTATTTTTGCGGTGTGTGGTTAAAAAAGTTTACAAAAATTGGTCTAATTATTATTTTTATTTATTGATCTTAATCTAATCTCAGTGTTAATTTCTTTAGGAGGTTGCATTATCAGTTGGAAACAGTAATTTTTACTTTCACTCCTTTCGAAAGCTCAAGGTGTTGCTTAAAACATATATTTTTTTATTATTATTTGTTTACGTTGTCTTGAAGATATTTCGGTAGTGCCCAAACTACTCGGAAATTTTGATATTTTACATTAAGCAAAAGATGTTTTCATTTCATGATGATAAAAATATTTATATTTTCTGGTTTATCGTCGTTACTAAAAATCTAAAATACATCTCAGTAAGCACCAATGTTATTATACTTGTGTCAGAAAAGGTGTGGTAGTGCTTAAACCAACAAATGTCGTACTATATTGTTGGATTTCAAAATAATAATTTGATAGGTAACTTCATGTTTTTCATCCAGTTCCTACATATTCCTCCATTTCGCTATTCGATTTCCTTACACAACAACACTGTGTTCGAAAACAATTGACAATCGAAACAGAAGAGAGTTATGTGAAAAGACGTGTTCATTCGTTGGTGTCTCACTTGGTCGTCGTTTTGTTGTTGTTCTTCAAGTAAAATTAAATTAAAGATTCGTTGTGTGTAAGAAGAATCAAGAACTCCCACTACATCGGTAAGGGAGTGGTATCCCATTTTCCTTTAATCCAAATAATATATATACATCCTTAATAAGACACTTCCATCAAGTAGTATAATTTATCGTTTTACAGTCTACTATTTTCCAAATTCATCTGAAGCTGAACACACATTCAGTGTTTTATCCCAGCTTTGGGTACAACAACATGTATTTTTATCTTAAGTATCACAATTAATCAATGACAATTTAGTCTTATTTGAACGGAAAGAATCTTCCTAAAAAGCCTTCCATTGACATGCCTTGTGTAACTTGAAGTGACCAGCTGAAGCACGAGGGCTCCATCTAAGCCAGAGTAAAGTAAGCCTCTCAGAAGCTGGGCGTGCTGTACAGGGCCCGCATATACCACCATAATACATAACTTCTATCCTTGTACAAATCGCAAGTGCATCTTACTGTTGAATTTGACAGCCACCTCTCGTCTAGAACCCCAGAAGATCTAGAAAAAAACCTTAGACTCTGTGCAGAAACGGGCGATCAGTTGGATAGATTCCCCTTTCCCAACAAACGGACTGCAATCTTTGGAGCACAGATTTGCTGTCTTTGTTTTACCGGTATTTCAATAGAAGATGCTAAGAATAGCTTGATCCTTTTGACACCGGTGCACGACCTTTTCAAACACGTGCCCAACATTTGCACACAGTTGAGAGTCGACATATGAGAACTGGTCGTTTCTACGACTCGTTTTTCCATTCAACAGCTCGGCTGTGGAATGATTTGCCAGCCTCTGTGTTTCCTCCCTCCTAAAACATGAGCCTTTTTAAAGATGTCCTTTTTTTTTAAAAAGGACATCTTTAAAAAGGACAAAAAATAATTTCCCCATAGATGACATAGGTCCTGGGGGAAATTATTTCCCTTAGAAATTTAAATTGGGTTCTTGTGTGGAGTCAATGTAATAATATAAATAAAAAAATAATAAAGAAAATAAAAATGGAGTGACAAAAAATAGGTGCGTGTTAAGGAAAAGTATTTTTTAAGACGCTTGGTTTAAAAAAAATATATTTGCAAATACAAGTTTAAGTTCATCCGAAAATGAAATATGTTGAATCTATAACGATGTATTATTGAAAAGATAAGTTGATTAAATATTTTATTGAGTGAATTGAAGAAGGGTATGTCTTTTTCAAGTAAACGTTAATTTAATATTTAAATAATCAATACATATTTGGTATTCACTTTTGAACATATTTTCCACTATCAATTTTTTAAGTTTAGAAGTTCATGTTAGGGAAATGTTTTGAAACCTATCAGAATCTTCTCGAATGACGTAGGTTAAAGGGTGTCTGATAAACTCTCGAGGCCAACTTGGTGATTTATGGAACTGGTAACTTTATTTTCTACTACCCTGTTGTGTAATAAACACGTGTAAATTAATTCTTCGAAAATTATTTAAGAAACGTTTAATTTGCTGAATCATAATTTCCTGCGTATTTTATGTAACATACTCCCACGTATATATGGATCGGACCAATGATTCAGGAATTAATGAGATGATCGCATCCTTAATTTAGGATATATTGTAAGAGCGGAAAACTAGGAGCGTGAAGGAGAAGAGTAAGATGGTGGTTAAGATGTACTTTGGTACCTGGACACTAAACATAAGCTTCCATGTAAAAAATAACGATTTTGATAGTTTGTTTCTTGCCAGAAAGATACTTAGGTTGGTATGTTTCCATCATTCTTCCCGTTTGATACCGTCACGATTCAATGATAAGCGCCATCTTGTTTTTTGACATTTGACCCGTTAAACTTCAGCCGTCTGTCCATTTCAGTTTTTGAACAAGTTTTGATCAAGGAGCTTAGAAACATAAGGGCGAATCTACAAAAAATGCTGTTTTGAGTTAAGTACTAATCTGACATTAAAAATATATATTCTATTAGCGACACAAATATTAAACTCATCCGATAAAACTCCGTAAACTGTATACTTTATTTTTTTAACTCAAATAAATAACCTTTGAAAGCGAGAAACACTGTTTTTTAAGCAGTCTTAATCGTATATCTCTAAACTCTGTTTTTGTGGATTCGCCTTTATGTTCCTAAGGCCCCGAACGGTCATGTTGTTATGCTTGTCACTTGATCGCGATTTGTTGAAATTCTGAAACGGACCGAGAATCAGCGTTCAACGGAAACCAGTGAAATGTAAAAAAAAAACAAAATGGCGCTAAACATTGAATAGAGACGATGTTTAACGTGATAAAAGTGTGAAACCTACCAACTTTGAATGACCTCCATTCCGGAAGTAGCTGTATAAATACTATATTAAATTTGTACGTAAATGCGAATGAAACCATAGCACCTTCAGGAGAGAAACCTTTGTTATTTCTTTCAAGGAAAAAAAATATTTTCTCCATAAACTATTCGCCAAGTATAACCGCCGTGGGCGAAATCACTTTAATTCCATTTTATATTTTAACCCCA
The DNA here is from genome assembly GCA_022651775.1 of Drusus annulatus. Classification (NCBI taxonomy): domain Eukaryota; kingdom Metazoa; phylum Arthropoda; class Insecta; order Trichoptera; family Limnephilidae; genus Drusus; species Drusus annulatus. Next base: position 27,552 of record JAGWCC010000238.1, on the reverse strand, counting down.
AGTTCCACAAGAAGTGCTACACTGGGATTTCATAACACTTTTCTGGTGAGTTTCCGTTGTACAAAGTAGAGGTTCCCAAACTTTTCTGCTCTTTCTCCATTACTGATTGAAAAATGCCTAAAATTGATACAACTTTTCGCATTTTTGATTTCCACGGGGAAGGGGATTGGAGTTTTGGAATACAACTGTAATCTGGGGTTTTCGCAGAAGTTATAAAAACAGTAAAAGCAGTAAAAGTCTCGAATGTGAGCTCTGGCGTCATGAAACTAGCACAGATTTTCTTGGTTGAAATTTCTCTTCGATGCAACTATTTTCAGCTCGCAACGTCATTTTTACCACGAGCCATATAGCTAGAATATTAAACAAGATGTCGATGAAAATGTATTTCCAAAATAGTGTTGCGACTCGGGTGAAGTCGGGAAGTATCTAGGTATTATTATTATTTTAGTGAAAAACTAAAATATAGTCTCACAATAATATAAACTCGAAAGAATAAAAAAATATTTTTTTCTCATTTACGACTATTTACTCATTTACGACTAGCTTATGTTATAGGTTGAGCAATTAGAGTTGACCCAAATAATACTTACTTAAGATTGTGTGTGTTGGTGCATATTTATACAGTTCCCAGTGATATCCTTGAAAAGCGTTGCCGAGACACAGCCCTTAGTCTTCCCTTTCGCCTGCTGATTGTTATTAGCAAATAGGAACAAATAATATGGGCTTCCTGTCTTATTATATTTCCTATAGCTGTGGGTATTAATTGGGATCATTTATTTAGGCACCTTTTTAATAGGTTTTATAAAATATGTCACTGTTTTCCAAATTACAAAAATACAAATGGCTGAGAAAAAAGGGAGTCACTAGCAACATTATAAAAAAAAACAATTTGATTTCGGGATTCAAGGTTTTAAATTCTTTTTATTTCTCGTTTAATAATGAAGAAAAGTGTCAAAGAAAACTACTAAACAAATTGGGGAAACACCTACAAGCTTACGACGTAAATATTTTTACAAGCTAAAATCTTTATAGTGAAGATCTAATTAAATTCGTGATATACGCTGGTAATAATAACATTTTAAACATCCTACAATACTTGTTCGCCTCTTGAGAAAAAGGTTTAGAACCCATCTCTTGGAGGCTGAGAAGGAGCGATCTCACAAGAAGTTTCCCCCCGACCACAGAGGGGTGGGGTATGCAGTTTCTCTTGGAGGAGGAAACTTTAATATAAAAATTCCACCTTCCGGGTGTTATTTCACTACCTGTTTCTTAAAAAAATTCTCGCGGGTCTAATTCTAGTCAAATCGGTTGGTTATTTTGATTAAATTTGTAAGTACTATAATAAATTGTCTCTTAGTTTTTGGTTTTTACCTAGATGTATTTTATCCATTTCTTTCCAATTTTTAATCCATCACTATGTTATTACATGGAATAAAAGAAGAAGACAACAAATCGTTGCCGGAAAGGCAAATGGGCTAAAACGCCATTTTCGGAAGCTTACACTGGACCACTTTAAAGTTTTTTTTTTTTTTACAATTAAACTTATGTATCTTTAGTGGGTACCTCGATAGATTTTGAAAAAAAGCTAACATAAGTAACTCAATGCTCTCACTGAGTTATCTAAAAAAGTCCCAAGTTTGAGTCGCTTGAGTCAAGCTCCCAAATGTTACATTTATTTTAGATGGTTGAAGGGCTACAAACGTTTTCACAATCAAAAGAGAGTCAGAGAATTCGATGCAGAAATCAAAACTGATCATAACTGCATACTTAAGTCATTTTTGAGCAAAGTGTCGCTTAAGCCCTTTTTCCTTTCCAGCGTCGACATATTGACTGATAGAAGTGATTGCTATTGTGTTGTGTGTGTCCAAAAACCTAGGAGTCATGTTCTCGCTCCTGGGACTGTACAAGAGTCCCGATTGCCCTAACCTGTTATGACTAAGGCATTTTCATTTTAGAATTTTGAGGCCGAAGAGAAAAGAGGGTGGAGTTTTATTTAAAAAAATGGGGGTTTCTCTCCCAAAACTTAATTTTTTTCTAGGTTTATAGGAAAACTCGCTAAAAATGCTTGGTTAAAGCAAACACCAACATTTGTTCTACTCGCAGAATTCAATTAAAGCATCTATAAAATATTTCGGCAATCGAATTTCCAAACTAAAAAACATATGTATTAATTTGAATTGAATCGCCTTTGTAAATGTCACTTCAACAATGGCATATTTGTGTAATAAATACAGTTGTTTATTAACACAAAAGGTAATAAACAAGCCTTTTTAGCATCTCTCGACTAAAGACATTCTAGAAACATGAGATGTTCCCAACAAATTACTATGGATACTAAAATTAATCTATTTACAACACGTGAAGTACAAATTCTTCAATCAAATTTTTCATAGGATGTCGATTAAATGCATGTAGTTAATAAAATAAATCAAACATAAAAAAACCATCATTAGAAAACTGATACTTTTTGATGTCTTAAAAGTGTATTTTCTTGTCCACGTATCTTTGTTCCGAGCGTTTCTTGTATTGTCTGTCCGCCGTTTGCGAAAGCGTCACCGCGTCAAACAGTTTCCGGCGGAAGTAATCCGACGCCAACCGGAAACGAAGGTTGTTTTGTCGTAAGGGGAAGGCTGTAGATAAACTGAAGCCGGATAATGGACGATCAAGACAAAACGTAGGGGAAGTGTTATACGTAAGAAGGTTGTCATTTATACGTCTTTGAAGATTTTATTTTCTTCGTAATATTGTTTGGTTCTTTTTTTGGCAGTTGTTTTTGTTCACACGGTTTATTTTGTTTTTTCCGGAGTTATGGGAAAAATAGACATTCCTTTATAATAAAACGTATTTATTAGATACAAGTGTAATGAAAAGAAAAGTTTCTGTTTTTATGGCATGCGTGCTGTCTTGTAGTAATAAATATAGATAAAAAGCATTCAAACAAACGTTATCAGAATTATTTTTTGAAATGTCAGTTTTTACTGTTTTTCTTCTGGCATTTTTTTGTATTTCGCTTAGTCTAAATAGGTGCCATCTCAATGTTTGCAGGTAAGAATGACCAACCTTTGGTTTGGGTTTTCTATTTATTTTTTGTCACCTTAAGCTAATTAGATATTTTAATTTTAATCTCCGTGTTTCACAGGTACATTGCTAAAAATCACGGTGTGAATAATAATGAAAATGGATTGAAAAACACTATGTTATTTTCACTAAGACCCAAATGAAAATGATATTTGTTTGCGTCTGGTTGACGAACTGTTTTTCAAACTGACTTTTATTTTTTTTTCTTTATAAATTGTATTCCTTCGATTATCCCGAAAGAGATACACCATCCTAGAAATAAATCGATGAGAGGCGTATCAACAATACAAAAACTCTTTATTTACAGGTAGGTGAAGTCAACATAAGAATCCGTTAAAATAAATTCATCGTGACATTGAGCACAGCGTGCACGTCTGTGCCAGCTGACTATCGAGTTAATTTAAATATGAATCTCAGGCGAATCCCCAGTTTTCGGAGTGCTATTTCGTCTTAGATTTTCCAATATGAGAGTTAATCACGATGCATAAGATAACTTTGTTATACTAAATATACTCACTGTATTTCTACCATGTTTCTGGTACAATCAATTAATTTAATTGACTTAATGTTATTATTATTATATTAGGTCAAATAAATTAATTAATATTAGCTGAAATAAATCAATTTCACCTCTAAATAGTTTTTCCTTGTGAAAATGTATCAAAAAATTTCACCGTCCATAGTAGCACGTACATATACATATAAAGGGTGTACGAGTGTTATGTGTATAACCTTTTAGTAGAGTTTTCACGTTCCTGTAACGTATTGTGGGGGTCTCTTTGAACCCCTTTGGAACCCGTGATAACACTTAATAGGGGTTTTTTAAAGCCGGCTTTTATTAATCCTGACCGCTTTTCGACATGTTCCGGATATTGAAAATATAAAGGAAAAGTGTTAGCGTCTATTGGGAGAAGAGGTAGCAAAAACATATTCATGTATTGAAAGGCTTAATTTCTTGATACAGAGTGTACATTTTATTACATAATTAACTTATTTCTAGGCGTTACCACCCCCATGTCCGACTGGTTAAAATCGTCAACTACTACACATGTATTTATGTAGGGTAACATATTTTCGTAGAAAGCAATCACTTTGTGGTTTGACTTATTAAAATAAACATAGCTTTGTATAAGACCACGGATATTATTTTATTTTTTATGACCGACCGGTTTCGCTTAGCCTAATCATCATCAGGGTACAAAATTAAACTAAACAAAAAATACAAAGTGTATGGTTATATATGCATACAGAGGGAGAATAAAATAACAGAACAATGAGAAAACAATAAATTAAAATTTCAATTATAACAAAGTAACAGAGAGAAAGGCCAGGCGTGCACGGGTGACTTTTGTCACGGCAACAGTTTCGTCACCATCTCCAAATCTATTGGAGTGCATGAATGTCCGCGCACGCAGCGACGTGAAATTAGGGTGACATTTTAGTTCCAGTGGCCGGCGACTTTTGAGTGTGGAAAAGAAAAGTTGACGGGTGACAGTCACTCACCGTGTACGTGCTCGATTGGAAGACAGTGACAGTGACGAAACGGTTGCCGTGACAAAAGTCACCAGTGCTCGCCTGGCCAAAGAGACAGATAATATGAATTAAAAGAGACAAAACGTCAACTGAAAAGATGATTGAAGAACAATGATAATTTTTATGAGTTTGCAGAAAAGATACCTAATATTGGATTACTGAACAAATTTACATTATTATTAGGAATATGACTATTAATTTTAACGGATTTCTTTATTTTTAGTGCTTCTTTATTATTTAATCAGTTGCCATCATCATTTTTGTGAAAAATATGAGATATTCTATGCAGATCTAAAAAAGTGTCAATCAGTCATTATAAAAGCTTTAAGCAAAGTGTCAATCAGTTATTGTAAAAGTTATAGCAATTCTCATTAAAAAAAAACGAAAACTCAACTATTCTTAAAAATAAAATAGTAGAATATCCCAAATTTAAAATTGCTTTTGGACACACGAAATAAAAATGCTTTTCCACTAAGCTCTATGGCTCACTTCCACCAGATATAAAGACAACGAACAATGCGAAAATACAAATAAAAGACTGGCTCAAAGTAATCAATGAGAGGATCAGTATTTTGAAAAATAAAGCTTCGCATGAGCTTACAACTAAAAAACCATTAGTAAATCCAAACCATGTCTGCCTCAGCACATGATTCCCCAGTAAAGAAAAACTGAGACAAACTCTTAAAATTATCTTCTTAGCTTTGAATTTATTTTTTAATAAAAATATTTATAAGGATACTGTAAAAATATATTTGAAAAAATACCTCATTACTTTCGAATTTTATGTATTCACGGGTCTACGTTTTGAATACTACCCTCTTGGTGTACTTGAACACATTAAATTAAACATCACAGTCAAGTCAATAAAATCATCAAATGGTGACAGCAATAAGGCCAAAGAGCTGCACTACTAGTTTGATAAAAAATACAAAGGGTATTTGAATATACCCCAGCTACTCAGAAGATTACGAAAGTATCCATAAAATCAACAAAATAAATACATCGAGAGAATATTCCCTTTACACGTGGCAACTTTCAAAATGAAATGGAGCATGTTATTAGGGGATCACTCTAAAGGTAAAATTAAATAAGTTCTTCGTGAACTTCCCAGAAAAACTTGATACTTGAGAAACTTTAAGAAGTTATGAATAAAACTTTTTGTATATTCGTGTTTCGTTATAAATAATAATAAGAAGGTGTTTTCCTGTAGACTGTATAGTTTATTTATATTCAATATTTGTACAAAAACGCGGTTTCCGAAATTCCCTGGTACAACAGAAAATACGATCACCTGAGCAGCAGCACCCAAATAAAGTTTTGATTTAAACATTTTAAATGATTTTTTTGTATTTTTCCGGCAACTTTGGGCTTAAGAAATTATTGGAGCCTGGTCTGCTATTTGACGCAATAAAAAAAAAATCTGGCACTAACCCCGTAGCAATAGAATATTTTGAATTCCGCAAAAAAAACTAACTTCGTACCCGATTAACTCAAAAAAGAAAACTAATATATATTAAAAAAAATATGCCAAAAAATCGATTCCGAGTTTACCAGTTTTCCGCTTGTACCACGTATTTCAGGACACTTATTTTCCACGTACAAGCAAGTAAAAGATGTTGTGCTAAGTTGGGCAATTTCTAATATTTGCTGGGCAGTGGAGGGCTCGTACTCGTACATAATCAAGAGAATTCAGCCTTTTCCACGAGATCCAATTAGTGGCTTGGCGTTACAAAACATGCATTCCCTTAAAACACCAAATCTCCGAAACCTTTAGAGCCAAATGCCTTCCCAGGAAATTACCTTTTATCTCGTATCTTGTTTCTCATTAAACCACTTTATGAAACCCGAAAATCTAAATTAGATTAATAATGAAACATGCTAACGAATATTTCAGGCTGTTGCACGAAGCTTTATCCCCCTCATCGATATCAAGCGCATGTTATTGTTCAATGGATGATAGGTAAAGTGTGTACAACGTAAATCGTTAGCGCTGTAAGCGAACTTGTGATTTTAATAGAGCTTTTGAATAATGGCTTGTTCGAAGAGGCTATGAAAATGAGAGCTGGTTGTTGGTAAGATTGTCTTTTAATGTCTATGAGTTATTACTCTACATCGTTTATGCATTCTTACCGCTTCCTGTCACTTATCACTTTTGTAAATACAGTCGGACCAACGAGTTTAATAAACCACGTGTATTGTCAATATAAAAGTCTCTCTCATTCAACATTCATAATATAATAATAATATTCTTGATTCAAAAGGAAATTCTTTCAAATCCTTCACATTTTCTGAGACTAGTTTTGTGAAGTATTTACGAGAGATTGTGTGGATTGTTAACAGCTGATGTGCCTTTAGCTAAAGGTATCAAATACATAATTTTAGAAACAAATAGTACACTTCTAAGAGTTGCCTTCACCAATAATGAAGGTTTTGACATAGTTTGTAGCATAAAAGTATAAAATGGAATAGTTTTTTTTGAACAGATTGAAACCGGCCCGGTCTACAATAAATAGCAAAAATATTTTTTAAAATTTGCGTTATTAGAACATCGAATTTTATCAGATCTATCATCAATCATAATTATTACATCTATCGATATTGTAATACCTAACCGGATAATTTGAACTCGAGATATCTAAAGATGTGGTAAAATAAATGAATTACAAAAAAGTTACCGTTCACTACGATGTATGTTAAAATCAAGTATTTGTGTTATATTTAGTTAAAATACATTAATTATTATTATTATTCAATACGGCACAACCTCTAATAATGAGTTTTTATTTCCTGCATTTCCATTCTTTCTGATTTATGCTCAACTTAGTCGCACTGAAACACCCCAACTATTGAAGACTTAACATTGGTGTGGAATCAATAAAAACATTAATCTGTTCACTGTCAAATGACAGAAGGAAATAACCCTACATTTAGGCAAAACTATTTTTTTACTATTTAAGTAACTTTATATAAAACACAGTAAGAATGAATTTACTCAAATACCATTTATCTATTAAAAAAAATTAAAAAGTAAAAATAAGTTTTAATTTTTCTTTTCTATCTATGATATAGGAAGTTATCTATCGTTAGGGTAATCTTCACCTTGCATCTGGAGCCCGTAACTGCACTAGCAGATTTCGCAGCCAAAAGTTGCAACGTACGAAGAAAATAAAATGATCACATCATAAAATAGGATTTAGGTTGCGACCACATCGCAGATATTCACATGTTATTTACAAATCTTTTATTTCCGCCCATTCCTTAACCCGTTTCATAAAGTCACCCATTCGGGTGGTGATACAGTTACCCCGAATTAACACTGTAAAGAATGGAGAGCTCCTGTGAGGTAACACAGTAAAACGATTTTAGTTATCACATCTTGTTTTATTTCATCCCCTGCTATAACATAGTTTTAACGAGGCCTTAAAGCTTGGTTATCGATATGAATGCTGTAAGTGTACCCATATTTTATGTTTTGACATCGCATTTATTATTTTATAAATATTTTGATATTATAGTTAACAAAGACCAGTGAGCAAAAACTTTCATAATATTGAGAAAAATAACTTGAAATATTTGTAAAAACCACAAATAATTAATATTTAAAATAGAAAAAAATAATAATTAAAGAAACCACTTCGGATTGTAAACAAACAAAAAAGATTCAAATCAGAATTAACTGTAAATCATTAATTCTTATTTATTATTAAATATTTTTAAAATATCAATATTCTAAAACACAAATGTGAAACAGAAAAAAAACACTAACTAAAAAGAACAATGGTCATGACCGAGACTCGAACTCGGCTCTACTCTATTCGGGAGTATTACTCTGCCAATTGAGCCACCAAGACCTTATTATAAAGCGGCATTTTTAAGCGATCTCGTACTTAAAGTTTTAGTTTTTCATTAATTAAAGTTCCAGCCGAAAGTTCTAATTTTCCAAAATAAGCATTTAATGTAGTAATCGCCTGAGGAATAAACTTGCATACCAGAGGGTTAAGTATTAATTGTACCCAGCTGCATTCTACTTCTATCCAACTGACAACCAACTGGTATCTTCAGTGTAAGCTTGTGATTTAGCTTGGGGCATATCTGCCAGGTTCTCCGTAGCGGAGCGGTTTTTTTTTTCTCTTTTTACAACTCGTAATTAAGACGTGTTTAACATACACGTCGGTTGATGTTTGGTGAATTGTGAATATCTACGATATCTCGCCCACGACTGTCGTGTTATTAGCGCGCTATTAGTGACGGCATCTAGGTGTTCTCTTTTCATCGGGCAGATTGAGTTTAGACGTGGGAGAAGGCAAATGGTAATAGCGAAAAAAATGCAAACGAAAGCAATGTAGGTAGCAGTGATAGATGAATAATTATTGCATACTCGCTTTGTATTATTACCAGAGTCGAATCTACCAAAAGCGTGGTGGTACACGTTAGGACAGAACTCGTAAAAGCACTAAAACCTTTAATGAACTAGTTCATAAAGATAATAATGGCAGATCACAGTTAACAATAGTCAGATAAAGTGGTTTTACCACAGGTGTAAATGAAACGTTTAACCAATGGGAAGTTCATAAAGTCGTTGAGAAATTCTATTGTCTCTTTTGTAATATATTATTCATGTTTATAATTCCCATCTTTGAACAGAAACCTTAAAGGCATTCTTTATATATCTTTATATGGCATTGCCATCTAACGACCAATAACATAAAAGGTGTGTGACTAGGAATACCGAAATATTATGTCTGTTTGAACCGCAATACATCAGTTTGTAAAGGCAATAACAGCCAATAACAATTTAAATTCATAGAATCGTTCAAAATAATAATATTAAATTTCTGCTTAATGAAGACTTTAAAGTTTTGAATAATTGAAAATATTCACCTTATGATTTATTATATTGTAAAACACTACAGTCAATTTGCTTTAATTACTTTTTAATGTTATTATAACTAACCGAAATGTTATATCCGAAACTTTAGGCGCACTACCGAAATTATGTTTTTTTTTTATCTGACTTTCACACCAGAATCCAAACTGTCTAAACTAGGGCATCCCCGATTGGGGTATGTTGTGTGGCTGAAGGAAGTAAGGAAGGAACAGAGACGGAGTAGAGGAAGGTTTGGAGGTACCTGGCTAATCACATCTACACATCAAACATTATTAAAGCCGTTTCTTTCCACAGGGCGATACTGAGAGTATCTACCAATTCTTGAACGTGTCGCAAAGATACTTCATATTAATCAAATGTGAAATGCCGAGTTTTGAACCCACGACCTCTGGATTCGCTGTCTGAGGATTTTAAGCACTCGACCACGGAGGTAGTCAAAATATGGTTGTATACCAATCAAGAATGCGATGCCTCAAGGTGATTGAAATGAAACACGAACACGATTCAAAATCATTTTTTTCCATTACAACGAAGAAAGCAACAGACTTTTAAAACAATCATTGACCGGTTAGTAGTGGACAGACGCGTCGGATTCCCATCCTCACGTCGCGGGTTCAAATATTTTGCTAGCTAGGTCCCCCATCATTGCACAAGCAACATCTTCCGCTTATTATGACGGTAGCAGGAGTGTTTCAAATATTGTCTGGTTATTAGTAATCCGGGAATGTTTAAATGAGAAATAATATTTATTATTATTTATTTATATTGTAATGCCACTGAGATAACGCTCAGTCAAATGATATTTACAAAATGGAATTGAGTAATCTTTCGCTAGATCTTCCGCTGAGTGCACATTTTTCTGAACTTAGCGTTAGCTCAGTTTTGATTGACGTAAGGAGAGTAAAGGAAAAGTAGTTTAAGGAACGTCGTTGGTCGCTGATGAAAACGAGAGATATAAGAGTTGTTTAGTTGGTTTCAGCGGAAATTAAAATAGGATATGATGAACCTTTGTTTTGTTCGAAGAATGGTGGAGGTTATAATTTTAGTTAACCCTCCAGCGGGCGCCCTGAGTAATTTCCCTTAAGCGAGCGCTTGTCGTAAATTTTACGTCATCAAGTTTTCTCCATGTAAATGGTGTTTTCTTTATATCAATGTGAGGGAATTGCTGTAAGGTTTTGATAGTTAAAAAAATACATATTTGATTTTCTTACACAAAAAACGAAATAACACTCCAAATATGTTAATATTTAAAAAAAAATAGAAACCGAGTAAAATGAGAAGTAAATGGAAAAAAGTACTTTATTTAATATACTTACACTTTAAAGCGCGTGTTCCTCTACGAAAATTTCCAAATATCAATGAATAACAAAAACTTCTAAGAACTACCGGTACGTCTGTAGTTTAGGGAAACACGGACCCTCGAATAGCTTGGAGCTTGACGCTTATGACTAAGTGGGGAAAGTGAGGGAAGCGATAAGAAGTATTTGTCGTAAATTTTACGACAGCGCGCTCGCTGGAATGTTAATAATATTCAGAAAATTTGTTTATAAAATTTTGATTACGCATTCTGATTTCAAAGATACTCTGAAAACTCTGCAATAATCATATATCAGCGATGGAACTTGTCTGAAAATAGAGCCAAGTCATTATTGAGGAATTTTATATAATTTATCTACCTACCTACCTAAAATATGAAATAAACAATATTGGGTCTTGTCTTTTTCCTGACTGAAGATTATTCAAAAACTGTATGGCTCATGATAAAAATAACGTATCCAGATGCAGTTTACTTGAATTTCCTGATCGAAAAAAAAAACTTTGCAAATTTCATGACGCCGGAGCCCAAAGTTCGAGAGTACTCAATTTCTGCTGCACCTACAAAGTCTGCTTTATGGTTCTGCTACTGAAAGGTTCGTTGTAATTTCATGTTACAACGGAACGATCAGCGGTAAACCTTTTTATATATATATGGTATATATATAGCTTAGGTTTAGTCATATCCAATAGGAGTAAGGTCAATTTTTCATTTAAGATTATTATATTTTTGGGAGAAGTTTATTTTTATTTTTTATACTGCAAAAAAAATACAGGTAACAAAAGAGAACGTTTTATATTGCCGCAATAAACTGACCAGTTATTAATTTCCAAACAAGTTTGTAATTAACAATTGAAAAATTGCTTGCATTTCGCAATAGCAATCGTTTATCAAACCAGATTTCAGATAAAGCAATATCTAATAATGTTCAAACCGCAAAATCAATTTTGAACAAAAGTAATCACGTCATAATTTTATGGAACACAGGGCAACTAGAATATCATTAATTTTGTCTTAATAATTATGATTAACGTGAAATTATACCACGTCAAGGTATACCAGATATACTCGTAAATGATAAATTTGAAATATTATGTTACGAAAAATCATTATCAGATTTGGTTTATTGCAGAAATTAATGCTCTACACGGACTCAGGTCCCTAGCCGTTATTTTCGAGTCCTCCTGACTTCCATTCCTGCTGCAATCATCTTCAACGCAGTCCGTCCGACTCGGTCTGTCTCTAGTTCGTTTTCACTAGGGTATCCAGTTGATGCAGATTTTCAGTGCTCTGTCATCTGGCATTCTTTCCACATGGCCAGCCCATTTCTGTCTTTGGTACCTACAGAATCTAATAATGGATTCATTCTCAACTAGGCTCTCATGTTCGTGATGCAGTTTTATTTTGTACTTTACATTTTATGCGTTGGTAAAAAAACAATATAAATTATATCAAGATGAAGCTTTCAAAGATTGCAAATTTGGTTTTGTTCATTTGGGTTTAGGTATCGCGTCTCACGGCCACGGGCCATTCCTAGTGTGATTTTTGTTTTGAGCTGTTTTTGATTTTCGACCTCTGTATTCTCTTATTGACAAGGAAGCATCCATAGAGTTGGTAGAGTAGTATCTATCCAAGGCAGTGAAGTCAGTTTTAGACTTATTTGATGATGATTTTAACATGCCTCGGCGCACCTGGGCGTTGCTAAGACTAAGGCTACGGTATTTATACATTCATTCATATCACATATCGACACAATGTTTTTGTTTATTCGTATAGCCACTTTTTCACAGTATTTTTATCAATAAAATATAGCATATAAACTAAAAACCGTTTAGTTGTGTCAAGTTTAGTGGCATAATTAAAATGTGGGCGGAGTCCCGCCGTGAACCAGGACCTTAAGATCATTGCGACAGTATATAGAAGCGGTCCATGAAATTTGTTGTCTTTTTTCTCTGATGGTATACGACGTAAAAGCCAGGAGAAAGTGATTTATCGCAAGTTTGTGTAGGTTGGGTAAAAATAATTAGCTCTCCCTCCATATATTGTTACTTCAAGGAAGCATCTGTTTAAAGTATTTTTAACTCTTCAGTTTTAAGTTAGTGTCCTGTTCGGGTCAATTTAGTGTGTCTTTGATTAAAATTATTGTTATCAGACCCTTGCATTATGTATTTTGGTTTCCTAATTTGATTGTCAAGAGTACTTTTCTTTTCAGGTAAGTTCCCGAAACGACAATGCCTTTTAGAACCTAGTCAGAGGAGGAGGAGTAAGTCATCATTAAGCATTGGCATATTAAACTAACCGGCTGACTAACGATCATGTCATTTCCCCGCGAGGTAAAGCAGAGCGGACGAAACGCACAACTTTGTCCTGGTACACATTCTCCGGCATTGATACATCATATCACACATGTTTATCTTGTATGGACCTTAAGGGATACATTTGCCGTGTATTCCAGGAATATCTCTGACTATTCTTCCATCCGCTTGCGCGTCATATAATCGGCTCACTTTTTCCGTTCTTTCACTTACATTTTAAATCATCGCATCGGCCTTGCGTCCTTTACGGATCTCCTCATTCGTAATCCGGCTTTGCAACACATTCACACATCACAAAAATATTTAATTAAATTTTGTCCTTCGTCTGTCAGTTCCATGACTAAGGTAACTGTAAACTGCTAGCCTCACTTAATTGGCCAATTTTTAAATTTTCAACTACCTAACCGGCAAATTAATCAAAATTATAAAACTAAAAAAATCACCCAGCCTTCAAATGTATTTCAGTCTAGCCTCTGTTGCTTTCTTCGGCAATTTCCCTATATACTCGTATAAAGCCTCATTCAAAATTTGTAAAATCTTCGGCGGCGAGACATTTTAGCGTGGGAGTTGCTCGGCTACTCACATCGAGTGCGCAGTCGGAAGCTGTCAGTTTGACATTTACACTTAGAGTAGGTAAATCCGATTCTTACGCTATTATCATAGGTTTTGGAGTAGATGAAGCGTCAACGCGTTAATATGTTATATTATCAAATTTGTCTCCATTCAAACGTAAACCATTTAAAATATTAACCATTGGTTTAAGATTAAATTTTAACAATGGCACCGTCAAAGCTGAGGTTAGCTGAATAATTTACCTGTCTGAGGAGTGCGTTAGTGACTTGAAGGAACAATATATGGAGGGATAGCTAATTTGTTTTACCCAACCCATCCGAAATTGTAATAAATCACTGTTTCCGTGTTTTTACATCGTACACCATGAGAGAGAAAGAGACAACAAATTTCTTGGACGGCTTCTATATACTGTCGTAATGTTCTTAAGCTGGTTATTTTCGCTGGTTAACGGCAGGACTCCGCCCACATTTTATATTTTGCCACTAAACTTGACACAACTAAACGGTTTTTTAGGTTAGATGCTATATTTTTGTTGATAAAAATACTGTGAAAAAGTGGCTATACGAATACACAAAAACATTATGTCGATATGTGATATGAATGGATGTATAAATACCGTAGCCTTGGTCTTAGCCACGCCCATTTGCGCCGAGTCATGTTAAAATCATCAAAAACAAGTCCAATACTGACTTCACTGGCTTTGGCTTGGGCTACCTCTTGTATACTCTAAGGTTAGTGACCATAGATGTATATAATTAGATACGACACTAGACGCTCGATGTGGCTCCGCTCAACTGGAGCCGGCTGTAGCCATAGCTTGACCGGGCGAAACTGTGGCCTACGTATTGCTAGTCGAAGGACTCTAGCCTAAAATACTGATTTAATACTCAAACCGAGCAAAACAAATCCTAAAGCCGATAAAAGTGTGTTTTTATTTCATTAAAATAACTGCTTATTTATATAAAGTCAAAAATATTTATTTCGTATAAAGCAATTACTTTGTGATTTTACGTATTTAATTTTATAGTTCAATTTTGTACCCTGATTATGCTAAGACTAAGCAAAACCAGCAGGCCTTAAAAAATAAAATGAAATCTGTTGTCTTGTAGAAATTATTTTTTCATTTTATTAAACAATTCTTTTGCCTAAAAATCGTAAGTTTGCAAAACACAGCAACTTTCACATTTCGTTGTCATTGCTATCGTACGTAGAATACGTTAAGCTATTTATTATTTTTTTTATTTATTAAAATGTTAACATACAAATTACATTTGGTATATTATTCCCAAGGAGTTAAATAAAAACTCACTCTGGGAAGGGCAATAATATAAAACAAAAAGGAACAATATTTTTATAAAGACTTACAAATAATAATAATAGGAAGCACAAAAGAAGAGGGAACAAGCGAAAAAACACACCAAAAAGAGACTCATAGAAAAGAGACTCATAGGAGTAGAGACCAGCTAGATAAACATCACAAATACAACAAGAAAGACATTCACACACACAGAGGTCTCACAGATAGGACACATCACTGATTTATAAAATTGACGAGAAAATATCCTTTAAGTGCTTATGTCAATAATTTTTTGTTCACAACTGGGAGTTTTAATTCTTTGGGTAACGCGTTGTAATGTGTATATGCTATGTATTGTAAGGAGTTAATTTCAAATTTAGTTGTGTGAGTAGATGACGATAAGTGTATTTGATTTTGTAATCGTGTTTTTTTGCTGGTGTATATCTGAATTAAAAGCTGGTTTAATGTTAGGGTGTGATGAGTTATGAATTTTTTGTAATATGGCGGTTATAATGTTATATTTCGACATAGTTCTTAAGCATCACTCGACTGTCCAACAAGATTGTCCCCTCTCCGCACCACATACCTCCCCCGAACTAAATGGAACACGGTTTAAAGTCTCTTTCTGTACGGCCTGCCTACTATATTTCATGTACCTCTATGGGTGTGAGGTAAAAGTTAATTTGACTGCGTCCCTATATAAATACCTATGATTCTATATATGTACTTATGTATATACATATGTCGATGCAAAACTTGAATGTGCAAAGAGAGGGGAATGAGAAATAATAGTTGACTTTAATTTATACGTTTAAATATATATACATGTTATACGATTATGCGAATGAGCAATGACCTGACACGTCTGATTTCAGACTATGATGAACAGCACTACTGTTTGACAACGGACCCACCTTTTTAGTGTATATCGTTGGCTAGAAAAAGTCGGCGCGCCGAATGCCTGCCATAAACGCTTTAGTGAGAATGTGGCGTGAGCAAATGCCGAAAACGATAATTAGAAAGCCTAGTGTGGCGTGTTAGAAACCAACAGTTTGCTTCGTAACATCGATACTTACGCCCGTACAATGTTGCTGTTAATGAAGCTTAGAAAAATGTACATAAAACGAAAACAAAGACCTCCGAGGCCAAGTGGTTAAGATCCTCGACTTTGAATTCTGAATTCGGGGGCTCGAAGCCCGGCGTGCGCATATACTTTTATTTAATTCATTTGTGTTATTTCACACATTACTCAAATGAAATAGTTCATAGTAAATTTGCAGCATGTTTCGGAGTGGTAGATCCTCTAAGTATGTTCCTGGTAAAATACAACCATTCTGAATCAAAACGTTGCTTGAAATGAGTAGAAGCCATGTTTGGTGAACAGATACGAATAGCTAGGTACTTTGCAACCTTCTTCTTCCCATCTCATTTCTCTTTATCTCCCTTCAGCCTCAAAACATACCTCAATTAGGGATGCCATATTCTCACTGATTCCAGACAGTTGGGAGCAGTTTGTACCTTTATGTGGTACCTACATAAAAAAAACAAATGATTTTTAAAATGTAAAATAAAACTATTAATGTGTATTTAATCAATAATTTTAGTGAAATATTTTAGCTTATCTATTTCATTTACACCTAAAAATCAGCTGTTATTATTACCCGGCGAGGTGAATTTACTTTTTTTTTCATGCGTTTTTTCACATTGTTCGTTTCGGAGTATCTTCCCCCGGTGAGAGTCAAAAATTCGGATTCAAAACGTTGCTTGAAATGGATTGAGAATGTTTTTAGTGACCAGCTCTAAATAGCCAGGTACTTCCCAACCCTATTACCCACATTCTTCTTCTTCCCATTTCCTAAAATACCACAACATAACCCAGATATATAGTGCCATAGTCCCACTGCCTCCGAGCAGTTAGGAATCTGTGTTGTAATCACAAAAAATCAAAAGCGCTCAATATTCCAAACGACACACAACGTAATTAGTTCGAAGGCCAAGAACGTTGCTTCTAAATACGATGGCCTGGGATCGTGTTAAAATCTTTATATAAAATGCCTATATTACATATTTCTAATTAGAAATTAGTTATCTTAAGTTACGTTACATCCGTCAGCCTTCTTGTCTGGAATACTGGTAATTAGCAGCTTTGCTAACAGACGGAAAGCTGCTTTGCTGAACGGCCTATAACCTCTTGAACGGCCACTTCAACAAATCAGAAATTTTATTAAAAATGCCAATCATGTCCCTGGCAAATTGACAAGATTGCGCGTTTACAGATCTTTCTTTGTTACGAGGCGCAGAACTAATCTACTGTTAGTAATACCCCTCGAAAAATGATCGTGTCAAATGAACTAACCCCCGATACTGATATCGACATTTCCACATGATTATTATTCAATTAAAAATGCCAATGTGTATGTAACGAGAATCGCTGAATAATGTAGGTAATGTATTTTTGTAATGGGATTATAATTTTATAAACATACATTGAAAATAAAATAAATACATTTTATCTTCCCCATGAAAACTTTTATTCACTTTTTGACGACTGTAATCAGTTATTTCACTTATCACTAGAAAAACGGAAAATACTGGTTTTTTGTTGAAAGAAATTGCCAAGGGGCAAAAAACCCACTTCAATCAATGACGTATATATTAAATTAGAAATAAATTTAAAGCTTTTGTGCATATTATTTTTAATTTAATTATTGAAAAAATATCAATATTCTTCAATGTAAATATGAAACCGAAAAAATAACGGTCGCGACCGAAACTCGAGCTCGGAACATCTACTCGTTATTTACGTTTATATTTGTAACGTCGTTACCTTAATGATTTTGTGCAACAATAATGAGGTGTTTTGCAATGCTCTTAATCTGAATGTTATTGGTGATAAATATATAAAACGTACATAATTCGCAGAAATAAATAGTCGTGTGCTATTTTAAATTGATAATCATTGATTTTTTTACATAATCAGATATAAAATATTGAATAATACACCAGCGTATATAGCTCTTTACCTCTACTTTAAAAAAACTGTCAAAACAATTATCTTGCTTTCTCAAAATATCGACTGTTGAGGTAGGATCGAAACTGGTTTTTGTGAAAACACAAATATTTGAAATTACTACAAGTAAATTACAACTAAGTCCGTAATGTTACTTTCAACAAGAATACCACTATAAGCCTTCAGAAAGAACGCATTTTATTTTATGCTAAGTTCCCTTTTTACTGCGAATGAAATTCCTTTCTCCAGTCGAGACTCTCTCAGAAAACGCTAGAAGTGAGATATCCATGCAGCCTCCGTTTGCTCTCATATCACGTACAACGGATCAAATACCATTTCACAAACGTGACTCGGTTATATGTCTCTCTTTGTCACGGTACATCTGACTGAAACAGATAATCGAATTACTTCGACGTGAAAATAAATTAAGGTTGAGTTCGTGCTGCGAGGGTGTTAAAAACATAATCAAACGAGTTAGTATTGTGGGAGTTGTAGCAAGCTTATAAACAGCAAGCTAAAAAAGGCCGCGGTAAGAAAAGTTTCACTGTTTTCGTGTTGGTTTGTGCTGTTACGAGGACTTTTTGTTCAAGTGTCTTTTTGCTTTCAGGTCACATCGTGTAGCTCGCTCGTAGCATATTGTCAAAGGTTTTCTTCGAGAGCGAATTTAGTAATCTCTCAACCTTCGCTTAGGGTTGTCGTTCGTTTTGTTAGCGCTCCGCGTTTACGATGTTTATTTACAATATCGGGATAATATTTTGACTTACAAAACCTGAGTTTACCACCAAACCAGCGAATATTTTACAGTTTGTTTTACATATTGCACATGTTTTGTTAAAATTATTGTTGTACTTAAATGTTTTATGTGAAACGTTTGTTTTATGGACGTTTTTAACGTTTTGGACAACGCACGCTGGATTTTTGCGAAGCTGACTCGATAAAACGTAAGTGTTTACTTTATTGTGAAAACTTTTAAGTCTTAGTTTGAATGCGATAAAGAAAGGTTTCTGCGTATGACAGCAATTCGCGCTCGAATAGAAGGTTATAAACAGTGTTGGTAATTTTGCTTAGTTTCGCCAAAACATTATTTATGTCACAATGAACTTTCAAATATGAAAACTAACGAATAAAATGAATAACACTTATTTGAATACAATGTTTTAAAGTACGTTTTAAATAATGTATCTTAATTATTATATAAACATTATACCTACTTCTTGTGAATGCATTTTATATATACGTACAATCTCAACTCACTAACTCTACTCCATTGCAATAGTTTTGAACAATTATCGAATCACGTATTCGACGTAAACAATAAAATCTACAAATAATCAAATACAATGTGTGTTCTGAAATTCAACTATGTAAACCATGGGTAGAAAGCAAAAATAACACAACTTCGACATATAAATATATATTGTATAATTTAAAAAAACCAAAAAAAATATTTCAAAGATCAGTCAATTTTATGAACTATTATAAAGGATTGAAATATTAACAACGGTCAATTGGAGTTTTATAAATTTCTGTAATTACCCGACTTTGACCGAGTTCCAATTTTTTTTTCTTATCGACAATAGAAAAATACATGTCTTGTATTATTTTAAAACAGTTGAATAAATCTTTTAAATTATAGAACGTAGTGGAAAAGACGTTGCAAGCTGAAATATTAATAAACTTAATAAATCTAGATAGTAAAAGTGGTGCATATTTAAAGACCCCGGAGTTAAAAAAAATCTATCTCGCGTTAGTGGCGGAAATAACATAACCAGTTTAAAAATATGAGTTGCTCTAAATTTCATGAAGCCAGAACTAACCGTTTGAGAATTTTTACTGTCTTAGCATACTTTTTAAATCTTATTATTTTGTAGTAGGTTACGTTAGGTTAGTAGATGATAACCTCTATGGTCAAACGGTTAAGATCCTCTACGAATCCAGAGGCCGCGGATTCAAATTCTGGAGTGCAAAGATAAATTGTTTTGAATTAATATAAATTATAATGTACTATATTTGCGACACTTGACAGAGTGGTAGATACTCTCAGTATTGCCCTAGTGAAACACCATCATTCAGAATCGAACGTTACTTGATATGGGTTTAGCCGCGTTTGGTGATCAGGTGTGAATAGCCAGGTACCTCCCGACCTTCCTCTTATATATCTCCTTTCCTTTCCTACTTCCTCAAGCCTCATAAAATAGCTCAATTGGGGATGCCATAGTTCAATTAGCTCCGGACAGTTGGGACTCTTGTGCGAAAGTCACATAAAAAGTGTAATTTCGGTATTTCGCAGAAAGTTTCGGTTTTTTAAAATTTCGGTTAATTATAAATATACTAAAAAGGGATTCAAACAAAGTAATTGTGGTGTAGAAAAGGTTATATGTAATCATAAAGAGAATATTTTCAACTATTCAAAACTTACAAATCTTCATCAAGAAGAGCAGAGCCGAAACTTAATATTTATTGTGAACGATCATAATTATACTTTGTAGCTGGGGGTTATTGCCTTTACAAACTAGTGTATTAATATTTAGACAGATATATTTAACATACTCCAATTGGGGATGCCATAGTCCTACTGGCTCCAACAGTTGGGAGCACTTGAAACTCTTGCGCGGTATTCACATAAAAAATAAACGTTGCCTTTAGAATAATAAAATTATTTCTCGAAGTAATTGAATGGAAAAAAAAATCTTTCGCAACAATTAAACGATTCCAAGCGACCACATTTTTTTAACATGCAATCCAATATATTATGTGATTTACAAATTACAATGGTCGGAAAATCTATAAGCATTCATAAAAACATTTGCATAACCTGTTGTGCATGAAATCAGAATTATTTTTAAGTAATATTATTACTGAGTTGTTATTATTAAACAATTTATTTTTACTATAGGAAACAATAAAATATGAATATATTGTTTTTTAACGAATACTTTTTTTTCTCTCTCAAAAAACATGCAAATAGAAAAAAAAAATTAGACTGCGACCCATACCCGGACTCGGTTGGAACCTGTTTTTTTTTAAATACAGTTTTCAAGAAATAGGGACGTGATTGTTATAAATATGTTGGGTTGGCCGAGTCGGTATATGCGCTGCTCCTGGATAAAATAGACGTCCCGAGTTCGAGTCTCGGACACAGCCTAATCTTTTATTTTTCTGTGTCTTTCTATTTTCATATTCTTTGAAGATTGTTATTATTTTTTCAATATTTCAATGAAAAGCAAAGCTTTAATAAGTTAATTTAATTTAAAACATAAATAAGTTTCTTAGATTATTTTATTTCTGCTTATTTTTTATATAAAAAATAAGATGGCTTATTTCTACTTAATATTCACTGTATTAGATAAATGCATATTACTAGATGTTACCCGGGATGTAACTTGACTTCACCAATTTCAAATATAGAATAATGTAAAATAAAATATAGGCAAGTATTTTATTAGGTAGGTAGGGATTTAAAAAGATTCTTTACAAAATTTTATGATTTCAATTAACATAATAGTAACAAGTACATTATGGTATTTTTTTTGTTTTGAATGTACATATAATGCTAACTTGTTTTGCTAAATGCTTAAAATTTTCAGAATAATTACAATTACAAATTAATGTAAAATAATGTTGAACAACAGCTTCTTGAAGTAATTTTAGTTCATACAAAAAATTATAAATCTATTCAATTTATTAATTAACAAATCGTTAATTTTATTACAAGTGATAATAATTGTTATTGTAAATACTTTGCAATATTTTAATATATATATTATGGCTTCAAAATATGTTGACAAATTAATTATAATTTATAACACAGATAATATACTTCAGCGATAAATACAGTATCTGTTAAACACTAATCACTCCTACTTATTTGTTTTATATCCATAAAGCGCGCTAAAAGTGAAATTTTAGAAAAATGGCGCAATATAAATTATACAAGCTATATTTATATTTGAGTTTGATTTATTTCTTCCTAATTTATAGCATAAATCTTAAAAACATCCGAAACTTTCACAAATTTATAAATATTATTATGTTGAATCGTTTTTAATATGATATCAAAATTTAAAAAAGGTAGTAATTATTGAGTTTGATAAAATACGTATTTATGTATTTTTTTTTTTATTAATTGTATTGAACGAAATTGAGATAAATTTTTATGTACGAAAACCCGAATCGTGTTTGAAACCCTTTTGCAATATATTCTTCTGATTAGATTGTCTACATTTTTGTATTTTTTTGTATTCGTTATTCATTTTTTACTATGAATTGTACACTTAAGAATAATGTAGTTAAATATAAATGGAAGTAATTTTAAAATGTACCACGTAGTAAAATAAACATTTTCGAGTTACTTAGTGGAAATATTGCATGTGTAATAGAGTACTCAGCTAGTATGAAATTGAACCCAAGACGCGTCGCGACGCCTGGGTGGGAACCCGATGCATTCGCAAACTCGGCTACTAATCGAACATTAAAAACATATTTTATTACTTTTAATTTAAATACTTCATGTATACACTTCCGTGATTTGAAATTTTTTGTAAGTGTTTTGTTCAAAAGTATTCTTTCAAATATAGTAGCGATAACAGTTGAGTGAATCTGATTTGGATATAAAAATATCAATTTAAGTTTCATCAAATTCACAATAAAGTTCTTCGTAATTGGTCACTGCACGCTTAAATCAAATGATTTAATTTAAATTTTACAAAGGGTAGGTATTATTTATTTATCACTTTGTAGAATCCGATATCATTTTTTATTCAAACCAGTTTATTCGTCGCTAAAATGAACAAAATTGTTATTATATTGCTGTTAAAAAAAAAATGAAATGGGGGAATATTTGACACAGGTGCAAATGGTCAGTGTAGTTAAAGGTAATTATATTTTACATTTTATTGTGACCTACGCAAACCAAATAAATCCGTTCGTTAGTGTCTCTTTAAGCCGCCTGCATAGAAACGATTTGGATACGTGCAGTTTTTTTGTTAAATTTTTTACAAAAAAAAAAAACATTTCACCTATTTATAAATACAAAATGAATGTAATACTGTTGGGGGCCAACTGAAGATTGAAAAAAGCTGTCGCTAAACCGAAAAAAATAAGTTTTCCTGATTGCCAAAAATTTATCAGTTTGAACTTCCTTTCGTATTGAATCTTTAAAAAATATGGAACAAACAATTTGCTATAGTATCTTATGATAAGACAAATGTATTGATGTTTCAGAGCTTCATAGCTCATGACGAAAATTTCATTGTAAATCAGATGTACTTGCGTTGAACTCGAAATTTCTTACACAAAACTGAGCAACATTCGTGACGGCAGAACTCTCCTTTCGAGGGCTCTACCTACTTCAAATAAACTTGAGTGCATATTTAATAACTCCATAGCTCATGATAGAAATTGCGTTACTAGTTTGAAATAATAACCTTGAGCTTTGTACTAGGCAAGTAACACAACGCTCGAGTTCACCGTTTGTGATTTTTCGCTGTTTCAGATCTTACATCAAATGTTTTTCTGCTTTTTTATACGTAAGTGTTACGATATTCTTATTGACAATAATATATTGACTGCTGAGGTGAGAAAAGTCGAGTTCACAAACTTCGCTTTAAGCCATTGATATTTACGCGTCAGAACAAAGAAGCATTGCATTCTTCTGAGACACACATAACCACCTTTTAGCAGGTTCGACTTCACCTGCCTACGGAACATATACAAGAGATTGTTAGATAACATTATTTAGAACGTGCCCACACAATCAACTGTTGATTATTGCCGACGATCTTGAATATTTGTGAGGGAAAGATGAGCACGTTGTCTGGTTGGGAGTTATGCCAACTGTTTGAAGTCGATAACAAGATTTATAAAACTTTCCGTTGGGTAAGATGTGTTGCAATAATGGAAGACCGACCGAGAAGGTATAAACTAAATAATAATATAAATAATTTGAAAACTAATAATGAAAATGATATAATAACTTTGCATACGACTAGAGATTTTATTTTATTTTTTATGACCTACCGGTTTCGCTTAGCCTAAGCATCATCAGGATACAGAATTAAACTAAACAAAAAATACATAGTGTGTGGTTACATATATTCTTACATACAAAGGGAGAATACCGTATAAAATTTAAAAAAAGAGAACTGTAAGAAAACATTCAAATTATAGCAAAGGAACAGAGAGAAAGAAACAGATAATTTGAAATGAAAGAGAAAAAAAACGGATGGTCGAAAAAAATTAAATTAAATCTGTGGTCTAATACAAAGTTATTCTTTCATTTTCATAAAATATGTCAAACCACAAAGTGATTGCTTTCTACGAAAATATGAAAACTTATGATAAATTATTATTATTATATTCACAAAGACGAGGGAAAAATCAGAACGCAAAACTGTGTAAGTAATATAATATGAAGTAATATAAAAAAAATATTTCTGCCGCCGGTGATGAAATTTCCTATTGATAATGAATAGTCAAATGTCAATACCCTTTGATCTCTCATTCCAGATCTGAGTGATAAGTAAAGCGAAACAAAAATACTTGAATACCATCCTTGCTACAAACTTCAAGGTTTACTTACGAGAACGAAGTTGCATGCGATGATGTGATTTACTTTGTCTAAATCGACGAACTGTGTACAGAACTAAGTGATTTTGCCTTCACTACCTACATTGCCTCGTGCCTCTGCCTTCTCGTGGCTCTCAGCTGCTGTCGGATCTGTCTATACACTGATTGCCAACAGAAGGTACCTACTTGTGTAGGTAATGCGTGGTGTGTAGTTCGGAACGTCAGGTACAGAAAAGGAAACAAACCTGACCTTTATAAGTTAAAACGATCCAATTGAAAAAACTTCAACAAAATCACGCACTCCACACGCTGGTGGCGATAAGGTTGAAATTGACATTTGTCCCCGGCCGCCTGTTTCGATTTACACAAAAAAAAAATTTCGGCAAGAATAATGTTTTATTTTATTTTGTGTAGATCAGCCACAAACATTAAAATATTATCCGGTCACAGTCTAAAACACTTCGCTAAATTATTGATACAATAAAAGCAAATCCGAAAAAAGTTCATAAGATTTTACGCTTCAAAGAATTTTTACAGGCCTGAAACTTATTTTTTTGCCAGGCTTATAAAAAGACTCGCTTAACAAAATGGCAGGTCGAAGCAAAGGCCAAGATGTGTTATACTCGCAGTATTTAATCAAAATATATCTTTTATTTCTAGGCGAGAAAATTCTCAAACCAAAACTCATGATTTTGTATTTAAAAAGATTCGTTCAATTCATATTTGACATTATGATGTTTTTGTTTATTTTATGAATGTTTCTAAATTTATAATTAATTTCATATCAATAAAATTGTTATTAAGTTCTGCTTGTTTGCTATTGGCTTTGTCTCTTTTTTGGCTGCTGTTTCAACTTTCAAAGCCATTATCAAAACAAAGCGGTCAGACCACGAAAGCCTGATTCCTAATTATTCTGAGCGGTATCTCAAATACAAATTTATCTTTTAGAAATATCGTTAAAACCTTTTGTAAATACCACCTGTTAAATAATAAAATAAACCAGCCACTAGTTAACAGATAGTTAGTTTACTCATAAAATGGCGAAATATGTAATTTTTGAATTTAAAGTTTTTTTTCAGTAGACAAGACACATATATAAAGGTAAAACGTTCAAAAATGGCTGCGATGGTTTTTAAACTGTGCCCTTTACTGAAATTTTAGTATGTTTTTCATATTTTTAAAGATTACAGCTTACAGTTTTTATTCACTGAAAACCTTGGAAATTTTCCTAACTGCCATGTATAATTTACAAATAAATCATGTGCAGTATTGCTCGTCAAAGAATTCTACAAAGTAACGCCAAGCATCATTTTGGGTGCTGAGCCTTAATATTTAATTTAGAAATTTGTGAAAAGACACCTCTGGAATCGCACCCAAAGGAACTGGAGTCTAAAACTGTAGTGTCTTGATACCATATCAGGGGCCAAATTGAATGGTGAAAGATCTCCTGAAAGCAGAGAGGCAAAACCTTGTTGCAAAGCATCTCTTGCCTCCAGTCCTCGCGTATCTGGATTAGCTAACACGACCTTTCATGTATTTTTTAAATGTTTTCAGGCACTTTGAAACAACCTTTGTTTCAATTTTACGTATGTATGAAACGAAGAAAACGATAAAAATATTTTATTATTTAATGTTTAATATACGGTGTGTAATAATGAAAAGTTCCAATAGTTTTTTTTATTTTCTTTGATTTACGACCGTACGATATTTTTGTAGGTCGCCATTTCTTAAAATTTATTTCATACGCGATGGTGTTTTCATAATTATGATATAATCGTTATAATTTCCTTTCATTACTAATTATTGAATTGTATTATCTCGGTGAATTCACAATATATTGAATCGTCATGATTTTTTTATGGTCAATTGTAGAAACATAATAAGTAGAACACTTTTTGTTTGTGAATAAATACAATATGAATAATAATTAATTCTTCTGAAAACGTCTGATACAAATAAATAGATATATTCATCTGTTACCGCGCACATACAATATAATTTCTAAACCCATTACATGAAGTTATTTCATAAATAATTAATGTTTATAATTATTAATCTCCGATGATTAAAACGAGCTAATTAACAAAACAAAAACAAAAATCCTTCAAACAATTAATTAATTTTGTTTTTTATCAAATTACATCGACCGTCGTAGCATAATGGTCGACTTGAGGTAAAATATTACAAATCTACGCTGTATAAATTCCTTGTTATTATTATTATTACGTATTTACCTTTTATGGGTTTATTGTGGGTTAGATTTCAATTACGCGAAAATGTATTTACATAGTTTTTTTTTCTTCTATTTTATATTAAATTAGCAGCTACTATACAGCCACGCCCAAGTTTCAACACAATGAAATGATTTTTTTAAAACAAACAAAATGTCCTTTTTTCTCGTAAAAAAATAGTAATTCAAACCTAATTGTTGATTAACTGAAGTTGCGAGCTGAAACGTTGCGTTGTTCAAGAAATTCCAGTTGAAAAAAGCTGTATAAATTTCATGACTTAAAAGCTTACCGTTTGGGAGTTTTTGCTTCTTTAAAAATGACAAATACTCAGTGGTAATGAGGCCATTTAGAATCGAAACGTTCCTTTAAAAGGCTTTAGCCATATTTGGTGACCGTACCGAATAGCTAGGTAATTTCCAACCTTCCTTTTACTCATTTCAATTGCCTTTTCACTACCTTGAGCCTCACAACATACCCTAATCGGGGATGCCATTGTCCCACTGGCTCCAGACGGTTAAGAGCCGTTAAGTTTGTTTACTTAAAAAAATACAATTTAAAGATGTAATCGAATCTATTTTAAAAGGTCTATAAAAAGCAACTGACAGAATAAATACAGGTAAAATATTATATTCACAACGTACGCAAATTCGTAAGAGTTTTATTACGAACTGTGGAAAATGTAAATTATGTCATGTTCATCGAATTACATTTATAAGACGCATAATTATTTTATTTAATAATGTTC